>SJYX01014312.1:519179-708172 GCA_006410675.1 Oreotragus oreotragus
TGGTGTCATCTGCATATCTGAGGTTATTGATATTTCTCCTGGCAATCTTGATTCCAGCTTGTGTTTCCTCCATTCCAGCGTTTCTCATGATGTACTCTGCATATAAATTAAATAAGAAGGGAGACAATATACAGCCTTGACGTACTCCTTTTCCTATTTGGAACCAGTCTGTTGTTCCATGTCCAGTTCTAACTGTTGCTTCCTGACCTGCATACAGATTTCTCAAGAGGCAGGTTAGGTGGTCTGGTATTCCCATCTCTTTAAGCATTTTCCACAGTTTATTGTGATCCACACAGTCAAAGGCTTAGGCATAGTCAATAAAGCAGAAATAGATGTTTTTCTGGAACTCTCTTGCTTTTTCCATGATCCAGCAGATGTTGGCAAAGAGTTGGACATGACTGAGCGACTGAACTGAACTGAACTGAGGGAGCTAAAAAAAAAAAAAAACAAAACTATACTGGGCCCTACTCCAGAGCTCTGAGGAAGGCAAAGATCCCAGTTGCTTCTAACCTGTACCCATGTTTGAAAGGGCTTTCCTGGTGGCTAAGCTGGTAAAGAATCCACCTGCAATGCTGGAGACCTGGGTTTGATCTATGGGTTCGAAAGATCCCCTGGAGAAGGGAATGGCTACCCATTCCAGTATTCTGGCCTGGAGAATGCCATAGACTTTGTAGTCCATGGGGTCGCAAAAAGTTGGACACAACTGAGTGACTTTCACTTTTCACTCACGAAAGCAGTTCCTCGAGTGACTTAGAAGAATGTGATGGGTATTTGACTGGTTGGGTTGCAGTCTTTTCTCTATTTATTAATTCTGGTGTTAATGACAACAAAGTGAAGGATTCACACAAATTTTTTACAGGGTTGGGGAGTAGGGAAGTGCACAGGACAATCAAATTAACCTTCAAAATCTTTGGTGAATCCCCTTCATGATTAAAAACATGAACATCTAAGTGCCAGCCCCATTATGAACTCTGCCATTCAGGTCAATGAGTATGTGGGCTTTTTATGTGCAAAGATGTGGCATGAAGCAGGCATAGAGAATAGATTCAGACAGAAAGGATGTCCCACAGCCTTCTGAGACCTGAATTTTCATCTGCAAGGTCAGAAGCAGTTTCCATCAACTGGCTAACTTCCCACCCATCTAGATGACAGCTGATGCCCACTAGCTTCACAGGTGGAGGCTTGTTCTTTGGCATTTGTGGAATGGTTGTGCTAGAAACAAAGACAATGCAGCTAAAAAGAATTATGTTATTAGTACTATGTTTCTTTGGGCATTTATTTTTTGCAATAGGAAGAACAACGTCTTCTTTTTCCTCTTTCAATATGATCTGGCACCCATCATCTGTATGATTTCATTTCCTATCACTCCCCCTCACACTCCAGGCATACTAGCTTCTTGCTGATTCTCAAACATACCCAGAAGGTTAAATTTCAAATAGTCAAGATTTTTTCCCTCGTTTTCTGTTGAATGTATGCTCAAAAGTCACCTTATTGGAGACAATTTCCCAGACTACCTGTATAAAACAAGAATTCACTAACACTCCCCTTTCCTTTTTCCCATTACAGTGCTTTATATTTCTCCCTAACACGTACTACCATCTGAGATGACAAATATTTGCTTTTCATCTGATTCCTTGTACTAGAATATCAGCTCAAGAGTTTTGTATACTTTTTTTTTTTTTACTGCCTAATTCCCAGTGCTGGCACGTAGTACACGTTCAATCAGTTCAGTTCAGTTCAGTTCAGTCGCTCAGTCGTGTCTGACTCTTTGCGACTCCATGAATTGCAGCACGCCAGGCCTCCCTGTTCATCACCATTTCCCGGAGTTCACTCAGACTCACGTCCATCGAGTCCGTGATGCCATCCAGCCATCTCATCCTCGGTCGTCCCCTTCTCCTCCTGCCCCCCATCCCTCCCAGCATCAGAGTCTTTTCCATTGAATCAACTCTTCGCACGAGGTGGCCAAAGTACTGGAGTTTCAGCTTTAGCATAATTCCTTCCAAAGAAATCCCAGGGTTGATCTCCTTCAGAATGGACTGGTTGGATCTCCTTGCAGTCCAAGGGACTCTCAAGAGTCTTCTCCAACACCACAGTTCAAAAGCATCAATTCTTCGGCGCTCAGCCTTCTTCACAGTCCAACTTTCACATCCATACATGACCACAGGAAAAACCATAGCCTTGACTAGGCGGACCTTAGTCGGCAAAGTAATGTCTCTGCTTTTGAATATACTATCCAGGTTGGTCATAACTTTTCTTCCAAGGAGTAAGCGTCTTTTAATTTCATGGCTGCAGTCACCATCTGCAGTGATTTTGGAGCCCAAAAAAATAAAGTCTGACACTGTTTCCACTGTTTCCCCATCTATTTCCCATGAAGTGATGGGACCGGATGCCATGATCTTCGTTTTCTGAATGTTGAGCTTTAAGCCAACTTTTTCGCTCTCCTCCTTCACTTTCATCAAGAGGCTTTTTAGCTCCTCCTCACTTTCTGCCATAAGGGTGGTGTCATCTGCATATCTGAGGTTATTGATATTTCTCCCAGCAATCTTGATTCCAGCTTGTGTTTCTTCCAGTCCAGCGTTTCTCATGATGTACTCTGCATAGAAGTTAACTAAGCAGGGTGACAATATACAGCCTTGATGTACTCCTTTTCCTATTTGGAACCAGTCTGTTGTTCCATGTCCAGTTCTAACTGTTGCTTCCTGACCTGCATACAGATTTCTCAAGAGGCAGGTTAGGTGGTCTGGTATTCCCATCTCTTTAAGAATTCTCCACAGTTTATTGTGATCCACACAGTCAAAGGATCTGCTATATGAATGAATGGACTGATGTGTCTTTCAAACTGTTTGGAAATGACAACCTGTGACTGTGGCAGATTATCTTTTCTAAACATGGCCACGAGAATATCTCCCACAGAGCCTCTCACAATGAGGCTAAACACTCCTCCCATCAACAGCTAGGGTCTGTTTTCCCTCCCTTGAGTTTGTGACACTATGTGACCTCCAGAATTAGTGCATGAAAAGCAATGCAGTTTCCACCAGGTTCTCTTGAGATGCTTGCCCTTAGAACACAGTCACCAGACAGTGCTTGCTAAGTCGCTTCAGTCCTGTCTGACTCTGTGTGACCCTATGGACAGTAGTCTGCCAGGCTCCTCTGTCCATGGGAATTTTGAGGCAAGGACACTGGGGTGAGTTGCCATGCCCTCCTCCAGGGGATCTTCCTGATCCAGGAATTGAATACATATCTTACATCTCCTGTAGTGGCAGGCAGGTTCTTTACCACTAGTGCCACATGGGAAGGCCCCACCATGTGGTAGGGAAGTCCAATGATCTCAGGAAGAGGCCCACATGAAAAAGAACTGAAGCGGATGCTCCTCAACCATGATGGGTCCTGAGATGACAGTCTGTACCAATTTACCAGCCATGTGGTGAACCATCATGACAGCAGATCTTCTAGCTCCAATCAATCATGTCATCCAGGTCATGCTTCTTGGAACAGGGAACAGCTCTCTCTGCCACGCACTGGCAAAGTTTCAGGTTTATGAACAAAATAATTTATTTTTATTGTTTTAAGTTCTTATGCTTTGTGGTGGCTTTTTACGTGGCAAATCACTTATGCAAAAATTAATTGTTAATGAGCAACATGTAAAAATAAATATGACACTAGAAACCATCAAACTATACACACTCGAACACATATGCATCTCATGGTAAATGTTCAGCAGTCTAGCTTCAGTGTTGTATATACACTCATATAGCCAGTTACATTCATATTCTGCATCTCTACTCTTAATAAAAAATAGATGATTAGATGTATACATTTCTTATAAGTGATAACACACACATAAAAATCCTATATACAAAATGGCACGGCCGCTATGGAAAACAGTAAGGCAGTTTCTCAAAAAATTAAAAATGGAATTATTGTATTATCTAGCAATTCCACTTCTGCATAAATACCCAAAAACACCTGAAAGAAGGGGCATGGATATTTGTATATTCATATTTCCCAGTAATCAAAAGGTCAAAGAACCCAAGTGTTCATCAGCAGATAAATGGACAAAATGTGGTATATACACGCAATGGAATATTTTTCAGCTTCAAAAAGAAATGACATTCTGACACATGCTACAACATAGATGAAACAGAATCATAAGCTCATCACGAGAGAATGACTACTGTTTGTTTCCACCCATTTGAAGTAACATGGCTGATTCCAGGGGCTGAGAGCAGAAGAGGGTGGGGAGTTATTGTTTAATCAGTACAGTGTTTCAGTTTTGTAAGGCAAAAACTTCTGGAGATGGATGGAAGTGATGGTCACACAACAATCTCAATGTACTTCGTGACACTGAACTTAAAATGATTAAAATGGTACGTTTATGTTACAAATATTTCACACAATTTAAGCAAATATAGTATATCTGCAATGTTCTACATACTTTCTGTATAGTACATGTTTAAACATGTATCTCTGGTATAAAGAACATGGTCACACATACCTTCAGTATTATATATACCA
Source organism: Oreotragus oreotragus (assembly GCA_006410675.1). Classification (NCBI taxonomy): domain Eukaryota; kingdom Metazoa; phylum Chordata; class Mammalia; order Artiodactyla; family Bovidae; genus Oreotragus; species Oreotragus oreotragus. The sequence continues at coordinate 523,695 of SJYX01014312.1, forward strand.
TTATATTCTAATGTTGAATATAAATTCACATGGGAAAGAGCTTACAAGGTTAACATGTAGGACTTACAAATACAATGTTTTATGTCTTATGCTTTCTAGGTGGCACTAGCGGTAAAGAACACGCCTACTAATGCAGGAGACATAAGAAATACGGATTCAACCCCTGGGTCAGGAAAATCTCCTGGAGAAGGAATTAGCAACCCACTTCAGTATTCTTGCCTGGAGATTCCCATGGACAGAGGAGCCTGGTGGGCTACAGCTGTCTCTTATACACATCTAGATGTGTATAAGAGACAGGNTACACTGTAATTTTACTCTGGGTTGAACACACATAAACAATGAGGACTCAGAGATGAAAATGATACAGTCCTTACTCTTTGTGGGGGCTGTACTTTAGTGGAAAGATGTGCAGTAAAGATAAACCTTACCTGAAGAAAGGTTTGGGACTGTCCCTGGCTCCTGGGTGTTAACCTCTAGACCCTCATAATATTCTGTCCAATAAGAGAGTCTGTTTACATGGAGACCTTTGGCCCATGACAGATAGCCTAGGGCAACAGTGTGATTTATAGGTATCAGTTCTACCTTTGAAGAGAGGTAGAGTCAGTCATGCAGGTGGTCATCTTGGTCTACGCAGCTGACCTCCAGTAAAAACTCTGGACCTCAAGGCTTGGCTAATCCTCTCTGGCAATACTCTGGGCTGGGAGAAGAAAATGCTGTCTACATGACTTGCCTGGGAAAGGACAACAGGAAGCTTACACCTGGAACTCTTCTGTACACTGTGCCATGTACTTTACCCCATTGCTTGTTTTAATTTGTATCCTTTGGTTGCAATAAACCATAACTCTGAATAAAATAACTTTCCTTAGTTATGTAAATCCTTTTAGCAAATAAATCATTGAGTTTGAGGGTGGTTTTGGAGAGTGACTGAACTCTCAGAACAGACATAAGTGGTTGATTACAGGGCAGTTATTAATAGAGCAAAAGATACATACTGTAGGGTCTAGAAGGAAGTCACATAACCTATTCTTTCTGGTTCAGGGAAATTTATTAGAACAAAAATATAAAATGAATCTTAAATATGGGTAAGAAAGGGGAAAAGTTATTCCAGGTAGGTGAAAAAGTCAAAATTGATGTGGGGGAAGGGCATGGAAAACGAGGGGATTTCAAGTGGTTCTATATAATTTGTAAGTTGACATTGGGTATAGAAAAGATGATTCAAGAATAAGAGTAAGTAAGCAATAGTAAGGATCTTAAACATATTTTGCCACATAACTATAGGAAGCTATTCTACGACATTAAGAATGGAAGCGGCATAGTGATAGTGCATTCTAGCTAGATGATTACTAGCAGCATTGGAGGGTAAATGCTTGAGACAAGGAGATCATTCAAGAGGACATGACAATATTTTAGGCTAGAATGATGAAGTCTTGGATAAGAGTCATGGGTATAGAAGGGAGGCAAGGATTCAAGAAAGATTTACATTAAGGAAGCAACACATCTGAAATTCTGATGAATTAGAGTTGGAGAATTTTTTAAAAGGCTAAATCTAGGATGAAATCCAGATATTTGGTTATTAGTGATAGCTATAACATTTCCTAAAATAGAAATGCAGGAATAAAAGCATGTTTGTGGGCAAAAAGAAGTCAAGCTTTAGAAGTTTTGATTTTTTAGCACCAGTGGGATCCAAAGTGGAAATGTGTAATGGCACCTGAATACAAGAATGAGGAAGCCAGACCAGTGGCCTAACGGGCAAAGGGATTTGGCTTCAAAAAGTATGAATTTTATTAAGTATTTAAAAGATATAAGGAAATAATGGACCTTCAGTATTACACATCCAACATCTCTGTCAAAATTGACTGTGGAGTGAATAGAATGCAGTTATTTGGAAAGTGTGGTATATTGTCATTGCTGGTGATGAAGCAGATCTCAACTACAACTAACAATGAAACTAGCAGATTTTTTTTGGAATTCTGTTCACAAGGGACCAGATGATAAAACAAGAATGACTCAGGGAAGATTTATCCCCATAACTAGCAAAGTAAAATTCACACTGCAGTCTGTGCTGTTGCTGGTGTATGGCTGTTATCTTATATTCTGATCTATCTCTCTGATAACTAATGAATTTTACCCCTAATGTCCTAGCAAATTCCCAAATAAGGAGAGAGTGTACTATGGGGAAGAATTCTGTACTGGTGGGTCTTCAATGAACAACTCTTACTGATTGAATGATTTTATCTAAAAACCTTCTCATGCCATGAATTCTACTCTTTCAATCTATGATTTCACTATAGGCATTGTTGTTTTTGTTATCTAATTATGTTTTGTATACTTGTGGTTCAGTTGAACTTAACATGTGACTCCATTTAATTCCTGTCTCTTATACACATCTAGATGTGTATAAGAGACAGGTATTGTATAGTATTATATACTGAAATTATATATTGCATATGACTATATATTGAGTATATACATAACATAAAATATATATATATAACCTATACACACACTATTTGCATTCTTTTTTACCAGAGTTTTTATGCACACAAAATACATAAAAACTTCCCCAGGATTAGCACAGACCTTCTCCAAAAGTGTACACACACATACATGCATAATTGCACATGCATCTCAACTGTGGCATTCATAAAATACAGTTTTGTACACACAGAGTTACATATGCATTTCCAACATTATCCACATATACTTGAATACTTATTCATTGCTGGACGTGCACGTATGAATCTTCAGCGTTGTTCACACACATATAAATATAGATGCATATAAACAGTCATGAAAAATATATCTCTATATGACCTTACATGTATAGAAATTCACAGGGATATCTCTCTCTCTCATTATTTGCACACTCACACTAATGTCTACTATTATATATGCACACACATCTGCAGGGTTTTACACACACTCACACACAGATGACTCATCTCATATACCCACAGAAAAGCTGGGTCACAAGAGCCAGCTTGTGATTTGTGGGATTAGCCTCACTGTTTTATAATCGTAATTTTTGTATTATTAATTTTTTGTCCTGTGGTAAAGAGTTTTAATTTAATCAAAACCTTGGAGACTAAATAATTAAACCTGTCACACCATCCACAGTTTTATTGCTAATTAGTCATGGTGAGGTGCCATTGTCATAGGAGATAGGGTCCCTAAATTTAGCTAGTGGATATCACGTTGAGCACACACAGAAACAGCCTGGACTCTGGGGATCAGCTGCATGTCAGCCAGTGCGTTGCGGTTGAGTCCACCCTTCACCTATTGAAGGGGGATGCTCCTGGAGTTGTCAGCAACAATCTGTGTGTTCACTGCATGTAGCAACCAAAAGAAACCTGCTGTCCTTAACCCCTTGAGGGCCCCACAATAGCAAGTCAGAGGGCAAGGGTTCTCTTGATCAGCTCTGGGCTGCCTGCCTGCCTGCCTGGCTGAGCTAGAGCTCCTCTCCCCCAGAGAGACAGCTGCTTCTCTATCCAAAGCCACAGGCTCGCTCGCAACACTTTCCTTATGGCTTGGAGACAGGAAACCAACCAAGCATGTTTCTTTCTCTGTGTGCCAGGTCAGGTGCCTCTTTCTGCTCTCCTTCTATGAATAAATAAAACAGAACACAATGCTTTCTAGCACTCCCCCTGCCACATTCCTCTATATGCATATTCTGGTCCTGAAAACAGATCTGCTAAATGTCAATATTAATTATTGCAGCCACAAAATTCCTCCTCACACCCTTTCTTCTGTTTGGGCTCAGCCCTGAAGTGGCATCCTGCTGTACCTGAAAAGGAAGGGCCTTGGGAATTAGTAGACATAGATTCAGAACTCAGATTTGTCACTTAACTAGAATTATTATTTCTTTGTTGTTATTCTAGGTAAAATCTCACTGTCCTCAATTATTACAAAAAAAAAAAAAAAAGGATGCTTTGAGTATAAAGCAGATTTCTACTGATTGTTCATTCTATTACTTTTCCTATCACAATGAGGTTAAAGCATCTGCCTGGAATGCTGGAGACCCGGGTTCGATCCCTGGGTCGGGAAGATCCCCTGGAGAAGGAAATGGCAACCCACTCCAGTACTCTTGCCTGGAGAATCCCATGGAGGGAGGAGCCTGGTAGGCTACAGTCCATGGGGTCGCAAAGAGTCGGACACGACTGAGCGACTTCACTCACTCACTCACTCATCACAATGAGGTGGAGGAATGGCCTTTGTTGTTCTTTTATCTGTTTCTTCCTGATAAGATGGAGAAACTTGATTCTATGCCCTGACTGCTATCAGTACCATTTAGTAGTTGAAAGAAGCTTTGAGTAAATAAGATCACTGGCCAAAGTGACAACATCTGAGCCAGGAATAATAGTTCAGAATCATATTATTAAGTGTTGCAGATCCTTTGCTTTATCTTGTAGGTAATAAATACACAGTTAGTAAAGGTGTTTAAACATGAAATATTTCTTAGTACCAATGATACATTAACATTGGAGAGGGAATAGATCTTTCATGTTATTTTCTTTTGATCCTGGATACTGGAAGCATCAGGAGTGGAGGCCAAGGATGATTGGAAGGGCACTGAAGTGAGAGGTAGGCTGGAAAGCTGAAAGTAGCATGCGTTTGTCCTTGTATTTCTCCTTTAATATTCTTTGGCAGGCTTCCCTGCTCAGAGGATCTGGTGTAGTAGTACGTGAACTGGGTACTCAAAAGTTTCATCATGCTTTCCATCCATGGCAGTGAGCACAGTCCCTCCTACAGAAGTTGCCTTTCAGTGAGCTGCTCTCTCACCTTCTGATAAAAACTTATTAATGGTTCTCTATAACTGATTGACACCTGACAGATAATAAATATCCTGTGTCAGTCACTACTCTAAGCACTGGGTCTAAATCAGTTGTTATTGTTGTTCAGTTGCTAAGTCGAGTCCAGCTCTTTGCAACCCCATGGACTGAAGCATGCCAGGCTTTCCTGTTGTTCACTATCACCCATTCAAATTCATGTCCATTGAGTCCGTGATGTCATCCAGCCATCTCATCCTCTGTCGTCCCCTTCTCCTCCTGCCCTCTATCTCTCCTAGTGTCAGGTTCTTTTCCAATGAGCCAGCTCTTCACATCAGGTGGCCAAAGTATTGGAGATTCAGCTTCAGCATCAGTCCTTCTAATGAATATTTGGGTTGATTTCTCTTAGGATTGACTGGCTTAATCTCCTTGCAGTCCACAGGAATCGCTATAGAGTCTTAACAAGGTCATTAAGATTCCTGACCTTAGGGGGCTTTCATTCTAGTTAAAGAATAGTAGTATATAGACAAATAAATGAACAACATAGTTCTAGAGAGCTGTTAAATTGCTACTAAGGAATTAAGTAGTAGAATGAGTGGGTGAGATTGAGAGGCAATCAGGGACTGAGGTTTACAGTCTTGTATGTGTGTGTGTGTGTGCGTGTGTGTGTGTGTGTGCACTCAGTTGTGTCCGACTCTTTCTGACCCCATGGACTGTAGCCTGCCAGGGTTCTCTGTCCATGGGAATTCTCCAGGCAAGAATACTGGAGTGGATTGCCATGCTCTCCTCCAGGGGAATTTCCCAACCCAGGAACTGAATCAGGGTCTCCTGCATTGCAGGCAGATTCTTTACCAGCTAAGTTACCCAGGAAGCTCAGTCTTATACTCTTGTAGCTCATAGCAATAATATTGATTATATTCTAAACGACATAGAAATACATGGGAGGATCTAAGCAGACTATTGATGTCAACTGATTTGCATTTTTAAATCACCTGAAGAGTGACTTTATGGAATGCTGAGAATAGGGGGGTAGTATCATATATAACAAAAAGCAGGGCAGCTTTTTAACAGAGCACATTAATTCAGAGAAACACATTTCCTAACAGTGATATATGTGATAGAGTGAGATATCTATGGATTAAACATTTGGAAGCAAAAAGGCCTCTTAGAGACACAGAGAGTATTGTTACTGAAAGTGGGGATCCAGTTGCTCCCTGCTCAAAAGTCAATAAAGTGATGATGCTGATGGAAAAAAAAAGTTTGCTTTATTTCAGAGGCCAGCAACTAGTGTGGGATGGGACAGGGAGGGCAGACTCCAGTCCGAAGGCTGATTTCGCCCCTCTGACAATCAGTGAGCAAGATCTTTTCTAGGTGAAGAGAAGGGGTTATGTGCAGAAACAGTCAGCTCGGACACTCATCTTGAAATCGGTCATGCGGTGGTCTGATCAGCATCATCTTGATTATTTTAAGTACAATTAATCTTCAGTTCCAGGATCAGTTTGTTCCTATTTCTTTGAGGCCAGTTCTCAGAATTATAGCAGTTTATGTCATGGCTACAGACTGGTCATCATGTAGTTAACTTCTTCCACTTGGTAGGGATTTTAGTATTTAAGTCAGCTCACAGGATATGGCTCAGAATGTTATCTATCAGCCTTTAAGGAGAAAATGGTCCTTGACTATGCTTAATGATTAAACTATTATTATTTAGTCTTGTTGGACTGTTTTCCTTTGTTTCTCCATTTCCTCACTTCTCTGATTAAATTTATTCTTTGGCTAAAGTTTTTCCACAGATAAAGGGCAGGCTGAGGACTTGGCAGGGAAGGACCATAGGGCCTTGCTGTGTTTCAGTGTGAGACAGTCAAATCTCCCCTAAGCCCGCTTCTCAGAGGAGCCCTACACAAAGAAGATGCAGAAATGCTTCCTTTCCCGAGACCACGCTGCTCACCTCTAGAGAAGGTCCTCTTCTCCAGCTTCCACTACAGAGTTCTATCACACGACTGTCCCAAGGGAGTTGGTCCACTGGGATACACAGCAAACTATCATTTTCCTTTGGCTACTGTGTTTCCCGTCATTTGTTAACAGTGCATATTTCATTTATGTATCAAGAGATAAGAAAAAGAAATTGGATGACTATTGAAGTAAGAGTAAGGGACATTTAGTTTTAGTAAGTGCAGTTTGTCTTAGAAGGTGGTAGAGAGTACATTATAAAAAGATTTGAAGAGCTGTTAAAGGTTTCATTCATTTTTAAATTAACTGACTCATTCATTCATTCTGAAGTTATACACTGTAATTTTACTCTGGGTTGAACACACATAAACAATGAGGACTCAGAGATGAAAATGATACAGTCCTTACTCTTTGTGGGGGCTGTACTTTAGTGGAAAGATGTGCAGTAAAGATAAACCTTACCTGAAGAAAGGTTTGGGACTGTCCCTGGCTCCTGGGTGTTAACCTCTAGACCCTCATAATATTCTGTCCAATAAGAGAGTCTGTTTACATGGAGACCTTTGGCCCATGACAGATAGCCTAGGGCAACAGTGTGATTTATAGGTATCAGTTCTACCTTTGAAGAGAGGTAGAGTCAGTCATGCAGGTGGTCATCTTGGTCTACGCAGCTGACCTCCAGTAAAAACTCTGGACCTCAAGGCTTGGCTAATCCTCTCTGGCAATACTCTGGGCTGGGAGAAGAAAATGCTGTCTACATGACTTGCCTGGGAAAGGACAACAGGAAGCTTACACCTGGAACTCTTCTGTACACTGTGCCATGTACTTTACCCCATTGCTTGTTTTAATTTGTATCCTTTGGTTGCAATAAACCATAACTCTGAATAAAATAACTTTCCTTAGTTATGTAAATCCTTTTAGCAAATAAATCATTGAGTTTGAGGGTGGTTTTGGAGAGTGACTGAACTCTCAGAACAGACATAAGTGGTTGATTACAGGGCAGTTATTAATAGAGCAAAAGATACATACTGTAGGGTCTAGAAGGAAGTCACATAACCTATTCTTTCTGGTTCAGGGAAATTTATTAGAACAAAAATATAAAATGAATCTTAAATATGGGTAAGAAAGGGGAAAAGTTATTCCAGGTAGGTGAAAAAGTCAAAATTGATGTGGGGGAAGGGCATGGAAAACGAGGGGATTTCAAGTGGTTCTATATAATTTGTAAGTTGACATTGGGTATAGAAAAGATGATTCAAGAATAAGAGTAAGTAAGCAATAGTAAGGATCTTAAACATATTTTGCCACATAACTATAGGAAGCTATTCTACGACATTAAGAATGGAAGCGGCATAGTGATAGTGCATTCTAGCTAGATGATTACTAGCAGCATTGGAGGGTAAATGCTTGAGACAAGGAGATCATTCAAGAGGACATGACAATATTTTAGGCTAGAATGATGAAGTCTTGGATAAGAGTCATGGGTATAGAAGGGAGGCAAGGATTCAAGAAAGATTTACATTAAGGAAGCAACACATCTGAAATTCTGATGAATTAGAGTTGGAGAATTTTTTAAAAGGCTAAATCTAGGATGAAATCCAGATATTTGGTTATTAGTGATAGCTATAACATTTCCTAAAATAGAAATGCAGGAATAAAAGCATGTTTATGGGCAAAAAGAAGTCAAGCTTTAGAAGTTTTGATTTTTTAGCACCAGTGGGATCCAAAGTGGAAATGTGTAATGGCACCTGAATACAAGAATGAGGAAGCCAGACCAGTGGCCTAACGGGCAAAGGGATTTGGCTTCAAAAAGTATGAATTTTATTAAGTATTTAAAAGATATAAGGAAATAATGGACCTTCAGTATTACACATCCAACATCTCTGTCAAAATTGACTGTGGAGTGAATAGAATGCAGTTATTTGGAAAGTGTGGTATATTGTCATTGCTGGTGATGAAGCAGATCTCAACTACAACTAACAATGAAACTAGCAGATTTTTTTTGGAATTCTGTTCACAAGGGACCAGATGATAAAACAAGAATGACTCAGGGAAGATTTATCCCCATAACTAGCAAAGTAAAATTCACACTGCAGTCTGTGCTGTTGCTGGTGTATGGCTGTTATCTTATATTCTGATCTATCTCTCTGATAACTAATGAATTTTACCCCTAATGTCCTAGCAAATTCCCAAATAAGGAGAGAGTGTACTATGGGGAAGAATTCTGTACTGGTGGGTCTTCAATGAACAACTCTTACTGATTGAATGATTTTATCTAAAAACCTTCTCATGCCATGAATTCTACTCTTTCAATCTATGATTTCACTATAGGCATTGTTGTTTTTGTTATCTAATTATGTTTTGTATACTTGTGGTTCAGTTGAACTTAACATGTGACTCCATTTAATTCTTGCGATACGATGCCCAAACTCTTTCTTAAACCCTGCTGTACAATTCCGAACCCAGTCTGGACAACTCACAGAAGCCTTAACCTTTATGTGGTCCAGTTAGGATGCTAGTTCTAGCACATCCTATGTGACCTGTACCCTTACTAACCATGGGGTTGGCCAAAAAGTTCATTCAGGTTTTTCTGTAAAACATTATGGAAAAACCTGAATGAACTTTTTGACCAACCCAATGCTTATCAGCTAAAAGAAATTCAAGCCAAAATAATTATTGAGATCTCTTCTAATCTGTCATCCTATGAGTCAAGGAAAGAAGCAGTAACACTGGAGCCAATCCATGAAAGAGAAATTGAACTTCATCAGAAAGAAAAGGGATACAATGATTTTGAAAGGAGGAGCATCAGGTTGATGGAATGTAAGCAACAATACATGAATTATAGGTGAGAGGCAGTGGGACTGGATGATTGAATCTAAATAAAGGGTGAGTGAGAGATGAATGGAGACATAAGGGACTTGGGGCTTGGAACAATAATGTTGCCAAAGACACAAATTGGTACCAAAATTCCCACACCAAGGCATGGTCAACAGTCTAAGATGTCAAGGCTGGGAACTGCACAAAAGACGAAAGAGAGGCCTCCCAAGATATTTCACACCAAGTAGCCTTACAGTCAAATAAGCTCAGGAAACAGGCATTCCTTATCTCCCTCCTGAAAATGTAGAATGTAGTTTAACATTTTAAAGACATAAAGAATTTCTGCGTGAGAAAACCAACTTTGTTTAGCTCAGCATTTCTCCAATTGTTCAGCCTTGGAATACTCTGTATTTGCATTCCATGAATGATCACACTCAGACTTGTGCAGGCTTAGTGCAGTCGAGAGCATTATCTAAGGCTTAGAGTCGAGGTCATCAGAAATGTTGAAAGGCAGAGTTTGGGCTCAGGTGTGAGGGTGGAGAAGGGTCATCGTCTAGCTGTTCGGGGCTTTCTCTCAAAGGCAAACCCTTTAAGAGGGGAACCCATCCAAGTGGGTTTCTTCCAAAAAAAGAGGTTTGATTCTAAACCCTCATTCCCTTTATCTTCTCAGTTAGGGAAGTAGTGACAGTTTAGGAGCCCATAGATAAAAAGAAAGTGGCATCAGCTGTTTAAAGAAAAGCCTTATTGAGTTTAAAGCGGCAGGTGGAGTCCAGACAAATACATCTCAAGCCAACTTAGGTAGTCCAAGAAGAGAAGCTATTTTTTCAAAGTTATAAAGTTTGCTGGCCTTTCTCTGTGCAAATCGCTAACATAACAGGTTTGACTCACCAGGAGATGACGCATATAGCACAGGGAGTTTGAAAAAGCACTGCTTAACCTTGCTAAGAAATGCTGATTTTAAGAACAGCTGGAATATTGCTTTTTGATCCTCAACCATCAGCCCAGCAAGGACAAGAGATGTTTTGATGAAGAACAAAAAAATAAATAAAATAAAAATAAAAATACTTCATGGGGCAAATAAGTCTAGTGAATATTGACAGCATTGGGGAAAACAACTTGACTAAAAATAATTCTTTTGTGTGGAAGTAAAGGTGGCACCATCACTGCAGGAATCTGGAGATAAATAGTGTATGAAGAGACCATTTCAAAGTGTCTTTTTCCATTGACATTTTAAAGAAATATTTTTAACCTGCTCTTATAGAATATAGTATTCATGCTTCATCATCAACCACTGAAACAACAGGTTGAAGTTGAACATTATCAATCTGGTGACTCAAACATGGGTAGGGACTACTTCTGTTGGCTGCATGAAGCAAATGTGGTTATAAACACACAGATAATAATGAAATTTGTGAGCAGATATCGAACTAATTACTGGGGAGGGGGAAGTGGAGCTTGAAAAAGATGCTGCCTTAGATTTATTGAATCCCTACAATGTGTAAGCTTCCTTGACACACTCAAAGGTAATAATTTGGTAGAGAATTTAATTTCTATACTTTGAGTTCAAACAAGGGATGGGGATTCATTGAATGAAGCACAGAAGAATCCCATATAACCCAAGAGCAGAAAACAAAGTATACGTCAGCTTAAGAACTGGAAAATTACTAGGAACAAAATCAACAGCTCTATATAGCCTCAGTCTCTCTATGCACTTAGTCTATAGTCTTTGTTCTCCTGTAATACTGGCTGGCACGTATTTGGTCTTGTAATGGTACAATCACCAGCCTTGGCTTCACATAAACTGTTATGTCAGGGGAGAATGTGTCACAGTCTCTCAGTTTAAATTCTCTCTTCAGAGAAAATCCGATGATTGGTGGACAAAAAATAGACTGGAGGACTTTGGACTAGCAGTCTCTCCTCCAGAGGGCAAGGACTTGCATGTGTGCCTATATGGGATATGGGTGCTTGGTCCTAAGTACTATGGAAGGGCTAGGTTTTTAAGAAGAGATGTGGATGAGCTAGACCATTGAATATGTCTAGTTTACTTAACCTTGGAAAACATCTTTAGATGAGACAAGAAGGCAAAAAATGACAAGGAGATATATGCTAATTGCTAAATAAAAGTAATAGAGTATTTTGGACAGAAGAAATGGTATCTGGTCATATAGATGGTAGTGTATCAAGAATCTTAATAGAAGGGTGGTTCCTTTAATTAAAAATATTTTTGGAGAAGTTTCTTTGTTCCACACAATATATGAATATCACATTTGTTTGAAATGTTTATTGAGCATCTACTGTGTGTCAGGCATCATTCCAGGTGCTAGAAATGCAGGAGCAAAACAAAGCCTTTTTCTCCAATGTGTTATATTTTAGTAAAGGAAGACAGAATGAAAAATTTCCAGGTGATGCTGAGTGGTAGATAATGATTAGTTAATGAACAATTAACATGAGTGTGAATAAACAGTTTTACTTCCTCCATGAAGCTGGAACATTAATTATTTCTGGAAATCTGGGTTTATATCTTCATTTTCTTTTTATAGATTAGAGAGGATGACATTTTCTGAAAATTCTAGTAAGAAAAATTAAAAAAAAACTTTTAATAATCTTGTTAGGGTCATGACTATTTCTTCTCTCTGTCAAACCAAACACTGTAGTCAGAAGAATAAGGTTCAAGTATCTAACTTTCTGTAGTGTCTACAGTCATGTGTGTGTCTCTCAACTACTTATTGTGGCCTGGGAGATTTTGCCAGCTCATCCAATTTTACTAAATCTTCTAAATGCTGGAGTACTCCATGATTCAGTCCTGGGGCGCCCTCTAATTTCCAGCTATATTTTCCCCATAAGTAATTTCATTCAGCTTGAGTGTTTTTAATAATGTCTTGATGTTGCTGACCAAAGCTTCTTACCTGTCCTTTTATGTCACTGTCATGTATCTTTTAACTCTATTATTTTGGGGACATCTTAAACGTGGGCCCAAAATTGTACTCTTGGAATAACTACCATATCTGTTTCATCATTTTTTTTTCCTCCCAGCGTAAATAAGTGGTCACATTTTCCACCCTAATAGCTTGGCAAAATGAAGGATATAGCCTTGGTTTCTACTCTGTGTGATCTTTTTTCCCACCACCAATCCATTAGGAAGTCTTGTTTCCTATACCTTCAAAGTATATATTGAATTCATCCATTGCTATCTAACACTAATATCCCATCCTATGCAAAGCCACAGTCATTTCTGAAATGGAATATTGCTACAACTCTCTAATTGTTCCCTCTGACTAATGACAGAGGAATCATCAGGTCATATCATTTCTGTATTTTCAATTTGCCATCAATTTCCTATGACACTCAGAATGAAATCCAAATCCTTTACCCAGGTTTACAAAGATTGACAGCATTTCTGTTAGGCACACAGTATTGATCAGAAAGGAACATTACTGTATTGGACAAGGAAAACACATCAACATGAGTTAGGAGAAAAAACACAAAGTAGGTTCATAGGAAAATGGACTCTTCTGCAACCTGTTGTAAAAGAGCTAAAAAATAATGATGGAATTGCAGAATGTTTACATTCCTCTCACCACAGAGTGCAGATTGACCAATTAAATCTGGGTTATCTGCAAAGGTTGAACTGCTCATGCTCCACATCTCGTTGCCTTGGTGATGGAGTACCTGCATAATGATATTTCTGCAAGAAAGAGAAAAGCCACATGCAAATTCAAGGTGGATCAAAACATGGTCTATTTAGCTACACTTTAGAGGAAGATTTATGGAAAAGTTCATTGAGGTTCTGCATCCAAAAATATAGATAAAGAGGAAAATAATGTAATTCATAGATTAACTGGGGCTTTAACAGCACTACCACTGACCTTAGTAATAGGTACTACATACAAACTAAAATTTTGGGGCATCTCTGTTGCAATTCTAGTCCTTTCTGATCTATTGCTAAATGAAATTAAACCTTGGGAAACAGTATCGAAGCTTGTATATCTTTGTTTATGAGCTTGTATATCTTTCAGATTCCATTGCTTACCCTTTTCAGGATAACAATATCATGTTTTGTTCAAAGCAGGCCACTCCTGAATATAAAAAGGGCTGCTATTAAAATTACATTAAGACAGCAGGTACAAAATTGGATCATCCTGAGGAAAAAAGGATACACATTTGGTCCCCTGCTTATTCTTCCCTTTGGTTACTATGCTTCAAGCACACTTACTTTCGTCTGATTCTTCAGACATATTCATTCCTATCTTGGGAACTTGCAGCAATGGTTCCATTTTCTTTGAACACTCTTCTTCCAGACTGTACACTGAAAGAAGCTTTTTGACATTTATGTCTCAGTTTAAAGTCACCTTCAAAGAAGACCCTCACTTTAGTTTCCGTGCCTACATGCTAAGTCCATTCAGTCATCTGACTCTTTGCGACCCTATGAACTGTAGTCCACCAGGCTCCTCTGTCCATGGGATTCTCCAGACGAGAATACTGAGGTGGGTTACCATGACCTCTTCCAGGGGATATTCCTGACCCAGGGATCGAATCTGCATATCCTGTAACTCCTGCACTGCAGGCGGATTCTTTACCATTGAGCCACTGGAGAAGCTCTTGCTTTATCCCAAACTAAAATATATTGAGTCATTCTTCACATCAATTTTTCTGTGATAGACTTATCATATACTGATTTTTTTCATAGTTCTTTTCTAGTTTGGTGAATATATCTCCAAACTACAGAATGAATTCCTTAAGCGAACGGTCCCACAAGGGTAAGGTCCAAGCTACCAGAATAGTAGGCTCTTAATTAATGTTTTTAGGATTAATGAATGAATAAGTAAAACTAAGTAGATGTCAGGTTGAGTTATATTTAAAATGATTACTTATAATTGGTTCATGATTCTTAGGTTTAGTACTCATACATCAGTTTATGCTGCAAATCTCTATTCCTTTCCTGGTTTTTGATATTACACAGTATTTTGTCATTGTTGTTGTCTATATTTTCCCTGAATTTATCTTAAGTATTTGTTTCCAAGGAAGAACATGTTTTCATCTTTTTCATACCTTGCATGTTTTTTTATTTTCCTCCCAGAAGAAATAAAGCTTAGTTGAGTATAAAAACTCAGTAGGGGTTCATTGTCTTTTTTTCTCTCCTTTTCTTGTTTTTATTAACTTTTAAATTCATTTTTACTGAAGTATAGTTGCTTTTCAAAGTGTTCCTTTGGAATTTAAATTTATGGAGATAAAGGCTTCATTCTTTGGTAAACTCAGTTTTTATTCCATGGTGTATAATTCTCCCCATTCTCATTCTCATTCCCCAATCTGAGTGGTTGCAGGTGAATATCTTTATTCTTGACCTTCAACATCATCTTGTTCAGACTATTCCTAGGTATTTGTCTTGGTTTTGGCTGCTGCAACAGGAAACCATTTAAGCCTCTGTGACTAATAAACAATACGATTTTACTTCTCAGAGTTCTGTAGGCTGGGAAGTCCAAGGTCAAGGTGCCAGTAGATTTGGTGTCTGATGAGGGCCTGCTTCCTGGTCCATATCTCCCATGGATGCATCAATGGCAGAAAAGATAAGGGAGCTCTCTGCACCTCTTTTAACAGGGCACTAATCCCACTCACGTGGGATCTGTCCTCATGATCTCCTTACCCTCCCCAAACTTCATCTCCTAAACCACACTGGGGGTTAGGATTTTGACACCTCAATTGAGAGAAAGGAGCATAGCCATACAGTCTACAACAGTATTGCTTATTTTAAATTATTCTCTTGATGGGTACCTGTGATTTAGATAGTCCTTTTCAGCTCGGAAAAATGTTTCATTCTATTATACTCTGTCATTTAAATTTTTTTGTGAATGTCTTATATTCTCATTTTCTGAAACACACATTTTTCATCTACTGAGAATCTATTCTTTGTTCTTCCATTACTACACCTTTCTTTTCTCAGTGCCATTTTTCTTATATTTACTTATGTTTTTAGTATCTGACTCCTTTATTTTGTGAGAGCTCCATAAGCTTGCTATTCACTCCATTATTTTCCTGTAGTGTTGGTTCTGGACCTTCGATCTCCAATGCTCATTTTAATCTTGTGAGTGAATTTTAATCTTCTTTGTATTTCCTTTGTGTAAAATTCTCTCCTGTTTTATTATCTCCTGTGTTGAAACTAGGTTCTTTACTGTAAATCACATCATATTGTCCAAATCTTCGTTCTTTTATTCAAATTTTGTTATTCTTAGCAGAAGTACTTAAATATATACAGTGATGCTTTGTACAGTAAATATTTTTCAAACTATGTCCTTTCTTTGCTTCTCAGTGCTACCGTCACTTCTATCAACACAGTGTATTCCAACCTGGAATAGTGACTACAAAGATAGTAACAGAAATTAGAGTAGGGATACAAAGAGACTGGAGTAAAGGAGAAAGAAGAAAGACCAATGACTTGCAAATCTGAATTTACAGATTTGCTTTTAAGAGTTTAGAGGCACTGTGGAGCTCTTTAAAACCTCTTTCCAAATGATGTCACTCTGGTTAAATATGACTGAAAAGCATGCAATGAAAGCAGGAAAAATGGAGCAGAAGCTCCACAGTTTCTGGAAGTATGGAGGACCACGAGACATGAAAGCCATTGTAGATTCTTCCAAGAGTTATCCAAAATCAAGTTTATTGAGTTGGAGCAGAGTTCTTGGTTCCTGGTGGCCTCAACCATACCGGGAAAGAAGAAGATGAGGTCATATTCGAAACAGGGTAGGAGTGAGATGGATATTTAGGGATCAAGACAATCTCCCGTGGACTGCTGTTTCCAGGAAGTTCAGGTAAGGCGGCACTTTAATTTTCATTTCAAGGAAACATTCATTAATTGATAATCGATGCACTTAGTGCTTCACAATAGACATCATACCTTAATACCTATGGATGAGATTTAAAAGTAATTTTATCCATCTCCCCAATAGCTTTCCAATAGCTATAGGTAAGTTTAATATCTACTACATAATTTGTTATAACTCTTAGTGGTCATAATTCAGGTTATACAAACTCTCATTTGTTTTGTTAAATAATTCATCCAAATGATGTTCATTCAACAAAAAAATGTGATGTGATGAGTTGTTGCTATCAGAAAACTTCTGTGCTAAGTGCCTTGGAGACACAAACAAAGATTCCTGTTTTCCGAGAGTTCAGAGCCTATTAAGGAAGGTCACACAAGTATAATAGTACAGGACAATGTGTGACTCTCAGATTACAAGTAACACTTCCCATGCAACAATTGTATTTATCCTATATTCCGTACAACAATTTGTGCAGTTTCCAGAATATAATTGGCCTTCTATAAATAGTGGCAGACTTTTGTCTATTTGTTTTTGCCTGAGGAATTCATGTCAGCTCTTTTAAGGTTAGAAGATTGATTTTGTATTAATATTTTTACTTTTTCCAAACTAGCAAAGGGTATGAACAGGATTACTTATTAGGTATCTGCTTATAGATTTACTTATTTTGCAGCATATGAGGATTTTCTAGAGGAGATCATTCCTACAGCATTGGGATGATTTGGGAGAATAGCATTGAAATATGTATACTATCATGTAAGAAATGAATTGCCAGTCTATGTTCAATGCAGGATGCAGGATGCTTGGGGCTGGTGTATGGGGATGATCTGGAGGGAAGATGTGGCGGGGGAGGTGGGNGGTCCTCTAAAAAGTCTGGGGGTTAATACACCAATGAACATGGGCTACAAATCTTGAAAATATGATTAAATATCTTGCCTTTGCTATTTTAAAATGTTAAGCCTCATGTGAAGGTTTTAATCATATGGTGGGAAAAGGAGAAAATATATGAAACAATTGTCTTTGATATATGAGATCTAAACATCACATTTAGATAAAAGGCTTGATGTCTCTGCTATTGCTAATTATAAGGATGGTTACTGGGATGGTTTTGACAGCAGGGATGATGAATCAGGTGACGGCAACCAAGATGGTGTGATGTTAGTATGGTGCTAGTGCTAAAATGAGTGACTGTGATAGCAATGTGAACAATGATGAGGTGCTGCTGATGGAAGATACTGGTGATGTGGCAAGGATGATTATGATAAGGCTCCTGATGAAGTGATTAAATGATGAAGTGATTAAATAATGACAGAGACATTGTAAAGGGGACTTCAATAGCTGATGACAATGAGAATGAGGAAGGTGATGGATAAAGCGAATGTGAAGCTCCAGGACTTAGACATGGAGAGACAAAGTGGGCTGGACCATCTATGTCCTCTTTTTAACCAGTAGAAAAAAATAATGAATAGAGAAATATAATCAATGCACTGAGCACAAATAAATACTTGGGACTTTTGTATAGTTCATGAATCCAAAAAGGAATAAAAGTGAATCTCTTGCTAAACAAGAAGTTTGTGCACTGAGAATTGAAATTAATTTGCGATGAAAATAAAAACAAGCCACTTGTTTCACGTTTGCAATTTTGAACAATGATTCTTTGCACAAAGAATTTCAGAAATTTAGAGAGGCCTGTAGTTAATTTAGCCATGTTAATTTAACTAACCCTCCAACTTTTTAGCTGAATTGAGAAACTGAAAGAAAGTGACATACTCTTGTTACCGAAAGTTGGGGTCTGCCTGCACACAACCCCAAAGCAAATTAAGTGGTCAGATTGGTGGAATGGAAGGTTTGCTTTATTTAAGATGTCAGCAACTAGTGGGGAGGGCAGATATCTGTCCAAACATTGACTCTCCCCACTGACACCAGTGGAGAAAGAGGTTTTATAGACAGAAGAGGGTTCCTACATGCAGAAATAGCACAGTCATCTCTGACATTCATCTTCAAATTGTTCATTGGTGGTCTGACCAGCTTCATCTTGATTGTTTCAAATGTAGTTAGTCTTCAGTTCCGGGGCTGGTTTGTTTGCATTTCTTTGAGGCCAATTATAGCACCTTATGTAGTGAGAATAGTCTGGTCATCATGTAGTTAACTTTTCCATCTAGGGTTTTAGTATCCATAAGACAGCTCACAGGATATGGCTCAGAATATTATCTATAGTCCTTGAGAAAGAACTAAAGGTCCTTGACTATGTTTGCTGCTGCTGCTGCTGCTAAGTCACTTCAGTCGTGTCTGACTCTGTGTGACCCCATAGACGGCAGCCCACCAGGCTCCCCCGTCCCTGGGATCCCCCAGGCAAGAACGCTGGAGTGGGTTGCCATTTCCTTCTCCAATGCATGAAAGTGAAAAGGGAAGATGAAGTCGCTCAGTCAGGACATTATTATTATTTGGTCTCCTTTGACCGTTTTCCTTTGTTTTGCATGTTCTCACTTCTCTGACTAAACTTATCCATTGACTAAAGTTTTCCACAGATAAAAGGCAGGCGGAGGATGTGGAGGGGTGGCAAGGACCATGAGGTGTGCTCTGCTTCACATTCAGGTCTATCATAATCTTAAGTCACTGTTTTTGTAAACTAAAGGAACTTATAGATAATTACCTTAAGAGTTTATTCAATGTGTAAAAAAAAAGATGTCACAACTTCTTGAGCACCCAACTGTCACTTGAAACTGTTCAAGGGCTATAAGAAATAAAAATGCATATTGAGAGAGACCAACCATGTAAGTACAGAGTCAACTTCTTCACTAAACTTGCTTTCTTGAGAAACTACTGGCATTACTGAGTGAATCTTGATTGAATGATGACTCTGCCCCCAGAACTTCTGTAGGCACTTAAGAAATAAAGACATGAATGTAAAAGAATTCCTTAAAAGAAGTGAGATAAATTTGAGGAAAAGAAACAAGACACATACTATATATCATAATGAAAGTGCTTTGGACTAAGAATCAAATAAAATGGGTTTTTCTTTTGGTTCTTACCAATCATGAGGATGTTTATAACAATTCCTCAGTTTTCTTATTTAGGCAATGCATATAAAAATACTTGCCCTACTTGGACATGAAGTTATATCAATTTCAAGTAAGATTACATATGAGCAAGTTCTTTATACATTTTAAAACACCGCAATCTTTAGAAACTATTGATAGAAAGTAGTTTGCCTGAAATGCAGGACACTCAGGTTCGAACGTGGGATAGGGAGGGATCCACTGGAGAAGGGAATGGCAACCCACTCCAGTATTCTTGCCTGGGAAATCCAATGGACAGAGGGATGTGATAGGCTAGAGTTCATGGGGTTGCAAAGAGTTGGATACAACTGAGTGACTAACACACATGATGATAAAAAGTAATTCTTTTTCCCCAAACTTCAACCTTATGAGGAATCATTTTCCTTTAAATCGTCTTTGTCTTTTACCACTATATTCTTTCCTCCACTGGGAAGTTGTGGAAGTATGAAGATGAGTATGAAGTTACTCATAAATTTGGGGGGAATAAGTTTGTCTGCTCAGATCAGCTCTGCCCTTTGTTTTTAGAGCAAATATTCACAAAGGACATGAGTTTACCACCTCATGCCGTGACTTCTACCTGGGAAAGTTGGACATGTCTCCCTCAGTATAGCGCTAACTAGGACTGGACACAGAGGTGTCCACCTCTTAGATTGAGTTCTAACAAGACTATTTGACATCAGAGTGAAGCCACATACTTGGGCTCAGCCTTTGTCAGTTGTGAACATGCTACTTGGGCATTCATATTTAATTTTTGATGTTATCCTGATTTTTGATTGTAGAAAAGTCCCAGAATTCACTATGAGTTACATTTTAATTAATATATTATAAGCTATGTTTCTTAATCCAAATAATTCTGCTTATATTTTATCAAAAATATATTGTATAATTATACAATGTAGTATCATCCCCTTTGTAAGGAATTATCCAATAGATTCAGATGGTGCTCTTTTCTGTAAGAGATGAGTGGTAATATTTGTGTCATGTATAAGCCATTATAGCAGTTACACTACGTTAGGGTACTAAAAAAGAATTTGCTCTGAAATATATTTCCTTGACTATCTATGCAAATTAGAACATTATGCAAGACATTTACAGCCCGATTATCAAATGTGGAGATCTTTGAGCTTAAAAGAAGTTCATTGCCCTTCTAAAAAGACCCTTCTTCCCCACCAGTCAAGGTCTAATCCCTATCCTAAAGCAGGTTCCTGATATCCTTATTGTGTGTCCCAATGACCCTGATGATCTTCCAAGTGGGCTAGGATCCTGTAGAAAGATATTACTAGGGACACAATTAAAGTCAAAGCAATAAAACCAATATAATTGCATTACTTCCATGTTTCAAGAATAGGTCTGGGGAAACAGAGATAAATAAGCCATGGAACTGACTCCAATGAATCCACCAGCCTAAAATATGAGGGCAAAGGGCAGCAAATGATTATAGTTGTTTTAATAAATACAATGATAACTATGCAGAAGGTACACGGGGCACATCACAAAGAATGATTGATCCAAAAGGGTCCATGTGGACAGAAGAAAAAGAAGTCATTAGAAATCAGTGTAATAATAAGTGCAGATTCTTGCACTGGATGAAACAATATGCTATTTTTAGAGTCACATATAATTTGGTATTGCTAAAATATAAAGAGAAAGACAATGGATTTGGAAAGAAAATAAGGGTCCATGTTATGAAAGGCTTTTTCTGCAATACTAAAAAATTTGAAATTTATTCCATAATGGTGTAATGTCAATTGAGTAATTTTAAAAAATAGGATTGATGTTATATTTCCAGTTTAGAAAGATCATAGTTAAGGTAGCATAGTGAATGGCTTGACTGGGGTAGAGGCTTTAGGTGGTGGTGGTTTAGTCACTAAGTTATGTCTGACTCTTGCGACCCCATGGACTGTAGCCTGCCAGTCTCCTCTGCCCATGGATTTCCCAGGCAAGAATACTGTAGTGGGTTGCCATTTCCTTCTCCAGAGGATCTTCCCAACCCAGGGTTTGAACCTGGGTCTTCTGCATTGCAGTGGATTCTTTACCAACTGAGCCACGAGGAAAGCCCTGAGTAGGATTACCAGCTATATGACTGTTAAAGTATGCCAGGTGAGAACTGTCTATGGTTCTTAGAGGAGTTTAAATTAGAAGCCAAATAGTTGAAGCAAAGTCTGAACTGAGAAAAAATGATAACGAATTATGAGTAATGAATCTCTGCCCAAATGGCATCTCTGTATGCCCCTATTTGTACTTAGTTTTCAAAGAATAATAACTCTCTTTTCCTTGTTTGCATTTTTAAAATATAGGTGAGAAGAGAAAAATGAAAAATCACCTAATGATTCTTTGTAATGGGTTTGAGGCTGGGCTTGGAAACCAAACTGAACAAAAAGAAAACATAGCCATGGAATACGAATGGAGTTCCCCTGCAAAGACTCAATCAGGGAGCCAAATTATTGCAGTTCAAAAGCTAGTTTGTGATCATCTAACCCATGACTTATGGTTGTCTGACCTATAACTTGAGTTTATCCTAACAAGGACCTTTAAATAAGAAACCCACCATACCATCAGCTTTTGGAAAGTACCTGAAAATGGTGCTGTCTGTGGTGACTTGCCTATGCAGATGAGTTCCGAAAAACCTCATGCTACTTTCTGTCCTGATTCAGACTTCCTGCTAGGCAACTCCACACTTTCCTGCCTCAGCCTTGAAATTCATTGCTACCTTTTGAAGTATTTGTCACCCTCTACTACTTATGCAGTCATCCTCACAGTGCCCTGAGCTGGCCTCTTATACCAATTAGACTTCACCCCCATAGTATTCTCCCACATAGTCATAACCCTACTCAGAGTCACTATATTGTCATTGTAATTATCATAGTGAGTTGTTACAATTCTATATAATACTATATGAGATTATTATAATAATTATTATAATGATATATAATATTTTACTGAAGACAATGTTTTGGGTTAGGCAGCTCTGGTATAGATGAAAAAGCTCAAGTTTAGAATCAGAAAGCTGAGTGTCAAAGAATTGATGCTTTTGAATTGTGGTGTTGGAGAAGATTCTTGAGAGTCCCTTGGACTGCAAGGAGATCTAACCAGTCCATCCTAAAGGAAATCAGTCCTGAATATTCACTAGAGAGACTGATGCTGAAGCTGAAGTTCCAGTGCTTTGGCCACTTGATGTGAAGAGCTGACTCATCGGAGAGGACCCTGGTGCTGGGGAAGATTGAGGGCAGGAGGAGAGGGGGATGGCACAGGATGCGATGATTGGATGGCATCACCAACTCAATGGACATGAATTTGAGAAAGCCCCAGGGGTTGGTGATGGACAGGGAGGCCTGGCGTGGTGCAGTCCATGGGGTCACAGAGAGTTGGACATGACTGAACGACTGAACTGAACTGAACTTAGACAGAGTTATCTGAGGTGTGGTGTGAAACTAAAAGTGTTCGTTGTTCAGTCATGTCTGACTCTTTGCCACCCCATGGACTGTAGCCCAACAGGCTCCTTTCTCCATGGTTTCCCCAGGTGAGAATACTGGTGTGGCTTGCCATTTCCTTCTTCAGGGGATCTTCCCAACCCAGGGACTGAATTAGAATCTCCTGGATTGAAGGCGGATTCTTTACCATGGTACCACACTGATTTTTTAAACTTTAGCTGTGTGATTTTGTGCAGCCAATGCCACAGAATCTATTTTTCACATGCGAAATAAGAACAGGAATACGTATCTCAGGGGAATGATGAGCTGGACATGGGGGTTTCCTGGGGAGTTTAGCATAGTATCTGACACACTTAAGTCTTTTGTATGGTCATTTTACCTGAAACCTTTCTCCAGGGGAAATTTTTTTTTTTTTTTTTGCCATGGCCCAAGGCATTTGGGATTTTACTTCTCTGACCAGGGATCTAACCCCTTGCACTGGAAGCATGAAGTTTTAACCACGGGATCACCATGAAAATCCCTCTCCAGAAGAATTTTTTAAAATATTGGAAGCACTATGTTGAATGATAGGAAAATAAAGCATCTGAATTACCACAGTGTTTAATGTTATGCTAGATATTGCCTTATATTTTAATAACTCACTCCCAGGTATTTCCAAGATTTAAACAAAAACAGGAGTCTACTCCATGAACAGTCTTATCTCCACTTTTTTCCCAAGTCTCTACAAACAGTTTGCATGCTTAGAAATGTAATTACTCACTGAAAAAAGGTGGTGTCATTGGATATAGGATTATGTCTTCCACATGATTCTTCATTTTTAGGACAATGGACACTTTCTTAAGGGGGTCACATCATCAGATCATATTTCAATGATGGGATTGGATTTTGAAAATATTTCTCTTTTTCCTCTAACTGCAGAGATAACTGGGGAAAAAGTAAGCACATTTATTTGTTCATAGAAATATACTTGACTTTGTTATGATATTGCAACTGGCAATAAGGAAATGTGAATTTCAACCTAAAGAGCCCCTGAGAGACTACAACAAAGGTAAGGATGACAGGGAAATGCAAGCAAAAGATGAACACATCAGTTGCAAGCTCTTTTAAACCATTTTACGAACATGACATATTTCCCTCTTTCTTTTAAGATTGTGCTAATTTCCAAAATTGTGCTATTTTGGAAACGTTAGGTTTCTCTCTTTCTTTCTCCTTTGAGCACGTCGCAAACTCTTTTGGATATCAGGTCTGTCTCAACTTCCTGTTATAGGAAACTGGGAATTGAAAACCAAAGTATGGAAAATTCTGGCTATCAAAAAAAGAAGCTACAAATGGTCCCAGAATCTTCTCAGTCCATAATGCTCAGAATGATCATAAACAGGGAAGCAGCTTTAATGACAGCAACTGACTCACCCTGTGTGCCTGGGACTTGTTTTGCAGTTCACCTAGCAAGTGCAATTATGTCGGTAAAGAAGGGGATGAAGAAATGACCTTTGAAGGCAGCTCTGGGGTGTAGGAGTTACGTGTGGAAACCTTATTAGGGATCGGAAGCAGAGCTTCTGAAATAATAGTTCAAGTGTAAAATAGCACCTCTGGATAATTGTAGCATAATACAATAGTTTTGGCAGGGAAATTTGAAAGGAGGTACTAGAAAAAATGTGAATTGAAACTCCACATTCATACAGGAAGTTCATTTAACTTCCTGAGAATTTTCCCATTCAAATATCCAAGAAGTGTGGCTGAGTTTTAATGAATTGCATTTGCTAATTTTTGTGTTATTTGTACTGCATCAAGAAACTCAAATATTAATTTGAATTAAACAGTAATTGTTGTATGTGTGCTACATAAAATACACTGTGTTAGGCAACCTGGTGGAGAAGGAAATGGCAACCCACTCCAGTATTCTTGCCTGGAGAATCCCAGGGATGGGGGAGCCTGGTGGGCTGCCGTCTATGGGGTCGCACAGAGTCGGACACAACTGAATAGCACCTCTGGATAATTGTAGCATAATACAATAGTTTTGGCAGGGAAATTTGAAAGGAGGTACTAGAAAAAATGTGAATTGAAACTTCACATTCATACAGGAAGTTCATTTAACTTCCTGAGAATTTTCCCATTCAAAAATCCAAGAAGTGTGGCTGAGTTTTAATGAACTGCATTTGCTAATTTTTATGTTATTTGTATTGCATCAAGAAACTCAAATATTAATTTGAATTAAACAGTAATTGTTGTATGTGTGCTATATAAAATACACTGTGTTAGGCAACCTGGTGGAATAAAGGTGCTCAGTCAATTATTTATAAGTATTACTTCACCTGCTTTTCACTTTATTTTGCAGGGAGTATAAGCATACAGTTTCCCGAATCAAATAAAAATATATTATCCAAATTACATTGAAAGAAAGGGAATTATTTTACCAATATCCCAGGAAATATAACCATTTTTGTACATTAAATTTTACCTTGATCTTTCTGGCACATTCAAGGTAAAGTGTGAAACAGAAAGGATGATATTATTCTTCAACATGATGAGAAAAATAGTTTTTCAGTAGATATGAGCTTTCCTAGGGAATTCTTTCTTAAAAGATTTTACTATGTGTGGCCCTTAAGTAAGAACACAACAGACTGTCTGTCCTCAAATTGGACATGATATAGTAGCTGGATTTAATGGGAGCTAAAAGCAAGTCTCTACACTAACTCCTCCATCAGGGTCTAACTCTAACTCTACAGCTTGTAGCCAAGTGACCTTTGGTAAATTCTAGTTTTAAAACCTTAACTCTATCCTCTGTAAAATGTGATACTGCTACTACTACTATCTAAAATTTCTACAGTACTTACAATGTGGTAAGTTCTTTTCTAAATGTTTTCCATTTATTTGTTCATTTTATTCTCACAACAGTCTATGTGATTGGAATTATTATTTTTTAAATGGGGAAACTGAGGTAAAGACTGATCAATTAGCTAAGATGTATCACACAGCTAGCAAGAGACAGAATTGAAATTTTAGTAACTACTTCATGGACTTACTGTGAAATTTAAATGTGATGAAAGAAAATATAATATGTGAAAAGTGTTCAATAAATATCAACTGCAATTTTGAATAGTATTAAAGAGAAAACTAAAAATAAATTAACAAATTATAATGTGAAAAAATACAATAATACAAATGTACTATGTACTCTGGTTCCAAATGTATTGAAGCTAGTTGAGAAAGAGATTATACTACTCATAATAATACTTGAGAAAGTGATAGAACATAAGATTCTTTAAAATTTGAGTTGAATTTTGAAAGGCAAGGCAAGGTGATCATTGTAAGGAAGGAGAACAGAAATGATCCAGCCTCATGTTGCAAAATCAAAGTGGGTTTTCCAGTGAAATAATGGCATAAAATATAAGGATAAGAATATATTTCATGAAAAAATAGATGACCTGGAACACCAAGAGATGTAGATCACTCTGAGGCAGGCACGAGGGAGCCTGAAGTTTGAATAGGACACAGGGATAATCTAAGAATATTAATCTATTACAGCATATAATGAATTTTTTAGCAGGAATTTGATAGATGTATATGTGGATAGAAGGGTAATACAGACAAGGCTGAAGATTGAATTTCTCAAGGCTTAGCTTGGAGCCCTCTGATATTGTTTTCCTTTCTTTCTTTGTTTCTATTTGCTTTTTTATTCATGATATTCACTTACTTTTTCACTTGTATTAGTTAGAGCTCCATAGAACATAGATGTCNGATTGGGGGCAGGAGGAGAAGGGGACGACCGAGGATGAGATGGCTGGATGGCATCACGGACTCGATGGACGTGAGTCTGAGTGAACTCCGGGAGATGGTGATGGGTAGGGAGGCCTGGCGTGCTGTGATTCATGGGGTCGCAAAGAGTTGGACACGACTGAGCGACTGAACTGAACTGAACTGAACTGAATGAATGTTCCCAGAGCCTGGTACAAATTAATGGAGTTGAGGACTGTCAACAGGAACCATGGACCTCCACGAAGTCCACCTTTAATCTCTAGAAGGGCGGGAACTGAGAGAACCAACACCTCAAGCTGGGTTCTCTCCCCCTCACCAAGCTCACTGAGCTGAACCTGCAGGCAGACAACAAAGAACCTGTACATGGAGTCCATAAACAGGAGTTTGGAGACATAAATCAAGGTCAAGAATAGGTGAGACATGGATTTGGCAAGGAAACCAGAAAATCTCTACCACAATGATAAACCTCAAAATCAATTGATGTCCATTTTTGGGAATGGAAATGGCTAACGAGATCACAGCAGTTTTAAAGCTGGAATAGACCCTAAAAATGATATACTTTACATTTTTTCCTGCTCTTTCTCTCATCTAAGAAAATCAAGGCACAGCTCCTTCTGAAGATTACATGGTCTATCAATCAAAATTCAATTCAAGGAACAAAAAGAACTCTAGGTATTTCCTGCTAAAAGTGATTTTGTACAGAAAATTTGGTTTTCATTAAATGGTTAGAGATGCTGGAGGAGAAAGAGTTCAGGAATCACTGTGGGACTGTGTGTGACATCAAGTATAGTCAGCTATGGCAGGTGTCCAGAGTCACCTCCACCAGCTCTCATCATTCATGAAGCAAATTGTGATCCTGCTGCTGCTACGTCACTTCAATCGTGTCCAACTCTATGTGGCCCCACAGACGGCAGCACACCAGGCTCCCCCGTCCCTGGGATTCTCCAGGCAAGAACACTGGAGTGGGTCGCCATTTCTTTCTCCAATGCATGAAAGTGAAACTGTGATCCTAGCTGCTCGAATTGCTTCCCAAGATTCCTGCCTCTTTAATTCTGGTTCTAGATTGTAACTGAAAAGAATATTGCCCCTGTCTCTCCATCATGTTCTAAGTTTCAAGCAAGCATATGTAACTAGTATAAACTCATTCCTACCCAGAACCATAATTACAAGAGAAACTTAGAAAAGTAGATTTTCCTTCTCCAGACTTAGACACTCAAGAGGAGACCTAGAAGGAGAATGGATCTGAATGCCATTCTACTATCCCCAGCAGTCACAGCTTGGACCTGGTAGAGTTGAACTACATACAGTATCTCCACAAATGGAATTCCTAGATTCCAGAGAATGCAGAAATAAACCAATGTTGTTGTTCAGTCACCAAGTCATGTCTGACTCTTCATGACCCCATGGACTGTACCGTGCCAGGCTTCTCTCTCCCTCACCACCTCCCAGAGTTTACCCAAGTTTATGTCCATTGCCTTGGTGATTCCATCCAGCCTTCTCATCCTCTGTTGCTTTCTTCTCCTTCTGGCTTCAGTCTTTCCCAACATCAGGGTATTTTCTAATGAGTGGGCTCTTTGCATCAGGTGGCCAAAATATTGGAGCTTCAGCTTCAGCATCAGTCCTTCCAATGAGTATTCAAGGTTGACTTTCTTTAGGACTGACTGATTTGATCTCCTTTCTGTCCAAGAGACTCTCTTAGCACTACAGTTCAAAAGCATCAGTTCTTCAGTGCTCTGCTTTCTTTATGGTCTAGTGACTACTGGAAAGACCATAACCTTAAGTATACAGACTTTGTTGGCAAAATGATGTCTTTGCTTTTTAACACACTGTCTAGATTTGTCATAGCTTTCGTGCCAAGAAGCAATTGTCTTCTAATTTCATGGCTGAAGTCAATTCCAGAAAAATATCTACTCTGTTTCATTGACTATTCTAAAGCCTTTGACTGTGGGGATCATAACAAACAAAAACTAAGCCAATACAAGCATTATTAAATGATATTTCAAAGGATAACTCTTTCAAAAGCATCTTAGTTTATTAATAAAATGTTGACTATTCTATAAAAGTCTAGAATAAAATTTTTTCAGAGAAGGCTGTCAGGAGATTATATTACACATCACAGAACTTTAGTTTCTGTGCCAGAAAACTCAATGCAGAGACAAAGAAATCACTAAGTGCTGTGAGAGTGTGGACCACACCTTGGGCTAGACATCCCAAGCTGAAACTTCAATGCAATGCTAAGCACTTATGTTATCTAATTCTCATGAAAATTCTATCAAGCATGTGTTATTACCCTCATTTTATCTATCAGGAAAGTGAAACTCAGAGAAATAAAGTAGTTTACCTCATCTAACACAGTTGATAAGGGATAGAATTAGGAATGAAGCCTAGTTTTGTCTGATGCCACACAGAGCATTTACAATTTTTTCCTAGTTTCTGAAGAACTTTGCTTTCTGTCAGTTTGCTGCTATCCAAAAGGCATTGAGCAATTAAAAGCCTGTGATAAGTGTTACATCAAAAATGTTCCAAGAATTTGACCAGTGTTCACATCATTAAAGCGCTCCTCTTTTCAAGCTGGTTTCCTAGGGAGACTTCATCCCCATTTTCACTCCCCTCCCTCCTTAGCCAAAGCTCTTCCATTTTAAATGAGATGGGAGTTTTCTCTTTTGTTTGTTCTTTCTCATAAGTTAATAATTAGAGGTTGGTTTCAATATTTAAATGAGAAGATTGTGAAATCCACTCACATGCTTCACTTTTAATTTTATTGTGAGGGGTTGTAGAATTGGAAAATGAAAGAAATGATATTGACAGATGTATATATAAAAGCCCCAAGAAGTCAGGCTGTCCCTTTCCGGGCAGAGTGGCAGGTTAGTGGGGGTGTTAAGTGAATAGGTAAAATTGAATTCAATAGAATTTCTGTTCACATTATAAGATTCAATTTCCAATGCCAAGCCAAGTAAGCCACCCACACTATTTAACGTTGTGCATCTGTTCAGCTCTACAACTTTGAAAACAGTGGCAATCGATGTATAAAAATGTGTTTAATATATTAATATGAGTTAGCAATAATCTAACAGTGGAGAGGAATCTTAAAGTCATTTTAGCAATTCTCTTGACTGCATTAATTTTATTACTACTATACTAAGGACAAAAACCTTCCCCTAAACTTTAAATACTATATTTCTCTTTTATTACCTTTCTGACAGTCTTGATATTTTGCTTTTATTTCTATGCTTTTATGGTTTACATTTCTTTTATTATAATCCTCTCAAATATTTTGAAAGAACCCTGAAAAATGATAAATGATTTATAATGTATTTTCAATGGTGATAGTCTGTAAACAAAATTTGTAATAATAAATGTAGGGCTGTAGTTAGAGAAATATTAACTCTACAAATTGTAAATAAAAGTTGTAATGGGATATTTTGTAATTAGAGAAGCTAAACACATTATTTTGGCACATCTACTTCTTTGAATGAGCTTTTTATTTTAGAACAGTTTTTAGATTTACACACAGATTACAAAGATGGTAAAGTTTCCATATAATAAAGTGAAAATGAAAGTGGTAATCACTCAGTCATGTCTGACTCTTTATGACCCCACATACTGTAGCCTTCCAGGCTCTTCTGTCCATGGAATTTCCCAGGCTAGAATACTGGAATGGGTAGCCATTCCCTTCTCCAAGGGATCTTACCAACCCAGGTACTGAATCAGAGTCTCTTTCATGGCAGGCAGATTCTTTACCCTCTGAGTTACCAGGGAAGCCCTTCCATATAATAAACTGTGTCCAATTTCCTCTATTATTAATATCTTCTATTAGTATAGTACTTTTATTATCGTTAATGAATCAGTCGATGCACTGTTATTAACCAACATCTTTATTCAGATATTCTTAGTTTTTACCTGGTATCTTTTTTTCTGTTCCAAGGTCAATGGAACAGAAAATCTCATGTCTTTTTAGGCTCCCCTTGTTTGTGAGTTGGAGAAGGAAATGGAGAAGGAAATGGCAGCCCACTCCAGTATTTTGGTCTGGAAAATTAAATGGAAAATATAGTCCATGGGGTCGCAAAGAGTCGGACACTACTGAATGACTTTCACACTGGCTGTGAATTAGGACAGTTAATTTTCAACCACAGATAAATGATTAGTTTCTTTTGAGACCATAGGGAAATCAAATAGCAAAGTATTCTCAAGAGTTATAAAGAAAAATGCAGCCTAGCTCTGATGCTTCTAACTTTTACAAGGGTTCCTTTCACTGATTGAATCCAGATAAAGCTGGCCCCTACCTGTGTGAGTTCCTTTGATTTACAGTTGAGGCTTCAGGGCATTGGAACTCAACTCTGCTTGCACATTAGTATTATAGAGGAAACTTTGAAAAATAGTAATGCCTAGGTTGTACCCCAGAAAAATTAAATGAAATTCTTTTAATGAGTGGCCCAGGATATTCATCTATGTATTTCACAGCTTCCCAGTTATGCCCGTGTGCAGTCAGGGTGGAGAACTGCTTTAGGGGTTGAGTCTTCTCAAGTTACAAAACTTCTCTGAGAATAAATATGAGTCAAACTGGCAGCTACTAGTTTGCTCTCTTACGGCGTTGGCTCTAAGCCGTGGCAAAGAACTGGAAATCAATTTCTCTGGCATCTGTTAAGGGAGACAGAGTGTATACTAGAAAAGCATTGATCTAGGAGTCTGGATGTGGTTTTTTCCATCTGGATGACTTGGAACCTCTCATAAACTCTCATGGTTACAGCCAAACATTGCAAGAGTGGTCTAAATAATGTTTTGGAGTATTATGCGTTAATTGTAAATCTTAACATTTCAGCGTTATCATACTTCATGCTACTGTAACTCTGAAAAGTGCTAATAGTGGACAATAGTGACAATAATGGAACAAAAATGTGGGAAAGGAAGGGGAATAATACATGCATTTCTAATTTACTGTTTTTCTTAGGCTAAAGAAAGGCTTCATCCATGCTAACCACAAAGGCAACTAGCAGATCTGTTTGCTAGATGAATATTTAAATTTCTAGGGATGAAAGTCTATATGTAATTAAATCCCAAAGAATTTAGTTTGTTATCACTTCTTATGTGTCCCCTTAGTAAATGGGGAATGAGAATTAACTATAAACATTCCAGTTGCTGATATTTACTATTTGATGTGTGTGTCTTTAAAATATAAATGTGGCAGAAAGAAGGATTATTTATGTTCTCAGAGTTTGCTGTGGGGAGGTGAGTTTTCAAACATATATGCTACACATTCCAGATTTTTTAAATATTAGATAAGTTTCTCTGTAATATCTGCAATTTCAACCCTTTAATCAACCCAATTTATTACAATATGCAATTATTGAGCAACAAAGATCTATGTTACTCCAGCATAAGAAATGTTAACACTAGAGGAAATCTGCTGCAGCTGCTGCTGCTAAGTCGCTTCAGTCGTGTTTGACTCTGTGAGACCCCATAGACGGCACCCCACCAGGGTCTGCCATCCCTGGGATTCTCAATCTATATCTTCCCAAATACAAATAAGCCATGAGAAAATCAAACCATTGTCTAGAATACAGATGTAGGTTTCTAAACATGATAAAATTATATCATCCACATGGTATGATTCCCTTTGTTAGTTAGGCATTGTTACATTAAGCATATATAATCACAGCATCACAGATTCTGTGTGTGTGTACTCATATACACACTCAATCATACACATTTATTTTAAGGAGCATTGAGAAAACACTTTTTATAGTTTCTTTGTATCAAAATAATAACATTATAAGGTAATTAGGTTAGTTATTTTCTAGATGAGGAAACTAAGCCCAGAGAAGCAATATAAACTTACCTTAGTTGTCAAAAGTAGTCTATAAAAGACAGTAACCTAACATCAATATTTATTTGAGGCCAAAGCCCAGACATTTAGTCACTATATGTGTGTGTGTGCATACTCCATTGCTAAGTTGTACCTGACTCTTTGCAACCCATGAACTGTAGCCTGCTCAGCTCCTTTATCCTTGGAATTTTGCAGGCAAGAATACTGGAGTGAGTTGCCATTTCCTACTCCCTGACTCAGGCACTGAACCCATGTCTCCTGCATCTCCTGCACTGGCAGGCGAATTCTTTACCACTGACTCCAGTACTCTTGCCTAGAAAATCCCATGGACGGAGGAGCCTGGTAGGCTGCAGTCCATGGGGTTGCTGAGGGTCAGACACGACTGAGCGACTTCACTTTCACTTTTCACTTTCATGCCTTGGAGAAGGAAATGGCAACCCACTCCAGTGTTCTTGCCTGGAGAATCCCAGGGACGGGGGAGCCTGGTGGGCTGCCGTCTATGGGGTCACACAGAGTTGGGCACGACTGAAGCAACTTAGCAGCAGTAGCAGCTGGGAAGACTGTAGTCACTATATATACTGTTTCACAATTTTTTTGAGGGAAAGGGTAAGCAGTGTTTATTATTTTCCTATTAATTTAGAAACTAATACAGTTAGATATTCTAAACTTAGAAAGGAAGATAGTTAAAGGTCTGGAATTTAGATGTTCTCTTTGAAATGGGCATATTACAAGAGAATTATGATTAATCGGTGCTTGATTTACATTTTTGTTTTAAATCATTTAAAGTTTTAGAAATTCTTTATATAAAAATTGAAATAAATATTAATCAAGATTAATATTTTAAACTCTGGGTGGTAAAAATAGGAATAATTGCCATACTTTATACTTTTCTGTTTCTCTAAGTATCAGAAAGTCATTTTAAAGTTTAAAATATCCAAAGAGCGGTCATTTATAAAAAAACTATATTAGAATTATGATTGTTAGTAACCAATCCTATTCAAGTTTCACACTTTGTTTCTGAGGGAAACATAGCCTAGAGTGTTCAAGAGTTCTTATTGAAGATGTTTATTCAGTGTCTCAACTCAGGAATAAAATGCAGTCAAAGAAAGGTATCAAACTATTATTTGGCTCCTGGTTGCTACTCACTTTTATTTGAGAACTCAGGCTGCTACTTGTTCTGTTCTGTTGTTTGTTTTGAGTTTTTCATTTAATGTATTAAATGGAGCCTTTGGAGGAAAATCCACTCCAAATTTGAAATAAACTCATCCCTCCAAAAACAAAAATTCATATCTTGAAGAGTAAACCAGTTTGTCCATTGTTAATTATTTAAGCCCCCAATTTCTTCCTAGTATGCAATTGCAAGTCAATGGGGCTTTTGGTGTGGGTGGATAGATTTGAGTATGGTGGCGAAGCTGATGAAGAAGATACAAATTGGGGATGAAAGGACTTCTCTGGTGGTCCGGTGGTTTAAACTCTATACTTCTACTGCAAGGAGCATGGGTTTGAAACCTGGTTGGGGAACTAAGATTCCACATGCTGCACAGTGAGGACAAAATTAAAAGTTGAGGATGGATGGGCAATGCTATGTGATTTCAACCAGGAGGGAGATCGTTGCTGAGACAGTTCCTGCTGACTAGATGATACTGAGTGGAACAGAGGATAACTGTTTATGGGTCAGAGACATTTTGAACCAGAACTATCAAGAGCAACCTAATTTTCATAAGAGGTGAAACATTATATCTTTGTACTTAGGATCTGTTGTGGTCCAGCTTTTCATGAAAAACTTTACAATCTCTGTGCCAAATTCCCACTTCAGCTGGCCATTCAGAAAAAGACGCACCTAGTGCTGCTGCTGCTGCTAAGTCGCTTCAGTCGTGTCCGACTCTGTGTGACCCCATAGACAGCAGCCCACCAGGCTCCCCCATCCCTGGGATTCTCCAGGCAAGAACACTGGAGTGGGTTGCCATTTCCTTCTCCAAGGCATGAAAGTGAAAATTGAAAGGGAAGTCTCTCAGTCGTGTCCGACTCTTAGAGACCCCATGGACTGCAGCCCACCAGGCTCTTCTGTCCACGGGATTTTCCAGACAGGAGTATGGAGTGGGATTCCATTGCCTTCTCCAGTGGTGCTAGTATTTATTTTACAACTCTGAGTATGTTATCTGAAGTTTTTCATACTATAATATTAATAACATAACCAGAGAAAACCTCAGAGCACCTCTCTTAAGGTATGACAACAAGTATTAGCTTTTCTACTTTGTACTTAGAGGTCAGATTGTGCAAATTATTGAATTGTATGCTGAAACAATAAGAAATAAGTTCTCCTATGGCACATAAAAAGGAAGACCATTACTTTTTTTTGATGATGTGAACTTAAGCCTGCAATGAGTTTTCTCAGTAGTCATTTTTGAAAATAGGGTCTTTGACAGTAGTAAATAGGTATATTCACTCTATTTTCTCACCAATCTAGAAAGTAGAAACTTTAGACTTTACAATGAAGGAAAATTCTTAAGTTAAATAAAATTTCAAATAATTATAATAAATAAATAAATTCATGAGTAAATATATGTGTATAATATGTGGACCGAGTATTATCCCAGCCAGGTTAAAAGCCCTGGAGAAACCCGTGCTCCTTCCCGTTCCTTCATTTGACTGTTGTCTGGCTCAATGCTTCCCCTCTGCTTCTCCTCCTGCATCCCTCCTCCTCCAGCCCGGTGGATGTCTTTATCTAAGCTTCCTTCTCAACTAGATATTAACATGTTTATGATATTTGATAGTGTTTTAATTGCTTATAATCTCTGAGAAATAGTAACTGTATCAGACCCAAAAGCTGGTTCACTAAATATAAATTCCTTAATGTCTTATCTTTTTCTTTTCTCGACTCAGAAGCTACAAAGTCCAGTACTTATTTTCAGTCTCCATTCTGATAAAGCACATGTGACAGTGTATGTAGGTAAGGATAGTCTAATTAGGGGGCTTCTGGGAAAGCTATCACTTTTCTAAGAAAAAAATGGTTAGAAATGTAGCTACTGCAGGATTTATTCTGTTTTTCTTTATCTTCCAGTCCAGGATATAGAGGCAATGCTTGGAGTTGTAAAGACATCTTGAAAGAAAAGTGAAAGTGAAAGCTGCTCAGTTGTGTCCTACTCTTGGCGACCTCATGAACTATACAGTCCATGGAATTCTCCAGGCCAGAATACTAGAGTGGGTAGCCTTTTCCTTCTCCAAACTAGATAATGTGCTAAAGATGGGCCTTTTATAACATAACTGAAAATTTGTAACATTGCTCCATGATTTTCAACCTTCCTATTATGCTAGAAAATCGGCCTCATTTAAGCTACTGACAGTAAAAGTGAACATGTTAGTTGCTCAGTCGTGTCCAGCTCTTTGTGACCCCATGGACTGTAGCCCACCAGGCTCCTCTGCCCATGGAATTCTCTAGGCAGGAATACTGCACTGGGTATCCATTCCCTTCTCCAGGGGATCTTCCCAACCCAGGGATCAAACCCAGGTCTCCTGTATTGCAGACAGATTCACTACTCTCTGAGCCACCAGGGAAACCATTTAGCCTATTAAGTAATGTTTTTTGATTGCTTGCAGCTTGACATTTTCTTAATATAGTGGCCATAGTACTACAAAATGTTAAAATTGATAAGGTACCTAAAATTACTTAAATGGCCTTCAAGGAAAAATGGCAGACTTTGTAAATATGCTTCCTTCCTTCCCTCCTACATCCCACTGAACCACAATTAAAATACTCAAAAGGGAATAAATAGCATAAAAGTTCTAAGAATAGGAGTAAGGGGTAAAACACCAGAAGACAAGAAAATTTGAATAATTTCTGCAAGAGAGAAAGTAATTTGTATCTCAATGAAAAAAATAAATCAGAGTGGAGGAAACTTCATTTCCAAGACTCACAGAGATGGAAGCTATTTTTTTTTCAGAACCTCATAAAGACTCCAGGCTTAAAGAAAGCAGGCATAGATATCAAGAATTAATCCTTAAATGGCATTTAGTGTAATGAGTTAAGAACAATATAGAAAATAATTGAGTCAGATTGCCAATAAGTCACTCTATGCAAACAGACAGTAAAAGAACAATCTCTCTGATATTTGGTTCATAATAAGCCATAGGTAGTTGTCTAGAATGGAGCCCAAAGATTAGTGTATTTTTAAAATTCCCTGGGTCAGGTAGCTTAGGGGTAAGAACAGTTTGTCTAATGGGAAAGAGATACATAATCACATTTTCTCATATTGTATGATACATTACTGATGATGATAATTACCAGGTACTCTAGGGCTCTCTAAGAAACTGAGGGTAAAGGAAAGGATTCTCTAATCCTGAGCAGACTGAGCAAGCTCTAACTATGCTGATCTCTTCTCTTATTCTTCATAACTTTATGTATTATCCTCTTCTAAGCTGAAAAAGGGTTGAAGTTTGGCAGAAAGATGCTTCTGAAAAAACTGCCTATTTAAAGTCATGTAAAGTAAAAGAGAATGTGGCATAGATAGGTAACTGCAGGCACTGGATGTGGCTGGGGCACATGGAATATAAATAACATGACAGGAGGAGTTACTAGAGCAGTTAATAAGCATTATATCATATGAGATATCTGGGGAACTATTGAAGGATTTTATTCATGAGAGTGACATGATGGGGTCTAAATTTTAGAGAGATCACAATGAGCACAGCCTAAAAGGTGGCATGATCTGACATGGGAGTGACATGATGGGGTCTAAATTTTAGAGAGATCACAATGAGCACAGCCTAAAAGGTGGCATGATCTGACATGACACAGTGTGGGGAGTTTTGCAAATAGCCTTAAAAGATATAAAATGACTTAAAGTATAACAATAAGAGGGCTTCCTCAATGGTGCAGCGGGTAAAGAATCTGCTGCAAAGCAGGAGGCACTGGAGACGTGGGTTCAGTCCCTGTGGTTGGGAAGATCCCCTGGAGAAGGAAATGGCAACCCACTCTAGTATTCTTGTCTGAAAAATCCCATGGATAGAGAAGTCTGGTGGGCTACAGTCCATAAGGTTGCAAGAGCCAGACATGACTGAGCGACTAAGCACACAGGCACATAACAATAGGAGTTGACTGAGAAGGTGCATTGCAAGGAATTTAAGAGAGAGACTTAACCAGGCTTGATAACACAATGAAATGAGATGGGGTGAGATGATTGGAAGGAGCAGGGAAACCTATCAGGGAATATGAAAAGGAAAACATTTAAATGAAGAGGATTTTGAGGTCAGCTTTTAACATGCTGAATTTGAGATGACTAGAAAATGCATAGGAACTTAAGTTCTGAATTTCTCCCTTTCTCCTGTAATAAAGATCAAAGAACTGTCATCTTCAGTCTCTACTTACAATAGAGAAGGTAGATAGTAACTTGTATAAAACAATCCATAGAAATTAACAGATGTATTAGGAAATCTTTGAACTGCTCTATTTTTCTTTACTCTTAGATCATTATTTGGAGAAGGCAATGAAACCCCACTCCAGTACTCTTGCCTGAAAAATCCCATGGACGGAGGAGCCTGGTGGGCTGCAGTCCATGGGGTCTCTAAAAGTTGGACATGACTGAGGGACTTCCCTTTCACTTTTCACTTTCATGCCTTGAGAAGGAAATGGCAATCCACTCCAGTGTTCTTGCCTGGAGAATCCTAGGGACTGGGGAGCCTGGTGGGCTGCCATCTATGGGGTTGCAGAGTCAGACACGACTGAAGTGACTTAGCAGTNAAGTTGGACATGACTGAGGGACTTCCCTTTCACTTTTCACTTTCATGCCTTGAGAAGGAAATGGCAATCCACTCCAGTGTTCTTGCCTGGAGAATCCTAGGGACTGGGGAGCCTGGTGGGCTGCCATCTATGGGGTTGCAGAGTCAGACACGACTGAAGTGACTTAGCAGTAGCAGCAGCAGGTCATTATTAGACACACGACTTTACCTGTCAATGATAAAGTAGAAAGATTCACTTTCATAAGTCACACAATCAAGCTCTTCTCCTATCTAAACTGTCCTCAAACACAGGTCAGCAAAATCGTGCTTTATTTAAGGAGTAAGTCGGTCTTTCTCATGAGTTCAGCTCTTCCTTTATTGTCATACTCCAAGGGTGCCCACTTTCACCATTACTATACAAGAGAGATTTGGAAGTTTTGGGCACAGCAATCAGAGCAGAAAAAGGAATAAAAGGAATCCAAATTGGAAAAGAAGAAGTAAAACTCACTGTTTGCAGATGACATGATCCTCTACATAGAAAACCTTAAAGACTCCACCAGAAAATTACTAGAGCTAATCAATGAATATAGCAAAGTTGCAGGATATAAAATCAACACACAGAAATCCCTTCCATTCCTATACACTAATAATGAGAAAACAGAAAGAGAAATTAAGGAAACAATTCCATTCACCATTGCAATGAAAAGAATAAAATACTTAGGAATATACCTACCTAAAGAAACTAGAGACCTATATATAGAAAACTATAAAACACTGGTGAAAGAAATCAAAGAGGACACTAATAGATGGAGAAATATACCATGTTCATGGATTGGAAGAATCAATATAGTGAAAATGAATATATTACCCAAAGCAATCTACAGATTCAATGCAATCCCTATCAAGCTACCAGCGGTATTTTTCACAGAACTAGAACAAATAATTTCAAGATTTGTATGGAAATACAAAAAACCTCGAATAGCCAAAGCAATNATGCTTTGCCATGTGGCTCTCAGTGTCAGGTTTTACTGTAATGGAGTTAGCTTCTAGGTAGTCCCTGGCCAATATCTCACTTGGCCCATATATGGTGACTCAAGGTCTTTCCCGGTGGCACGTGCATCTCTCAGTCAAGATGGATTCCAGCATGAGGGCTTCAGGAAAGTTGGCAGGACATTTTGTCTCCTACCTCCTCAGCTGGGCCCCTCCTAAACTCTCCGGATCACCAGTCACTGTGTTTTCTATCAGGACCTCCTGTCATGAGACAGCTCAGGCAAGCAGTTATCACTGTGCCTGGCCAAGGCAGGTAGTTTCAGTCAATGGTTCCCTAACAATTCTAGTGGGTGAGTAGATGTCTCTAATAGTTACTTTAACTGGCATTTCTCTAATCAGTAATGATATTAAGCATTTAAAAAATTTTTATTTGTCCTTCATATATCCTTTTTGGTTGAAGGAAAGATCTTTAAATCTTTTGTCCATTTAAAAAATTGAGTTGTCTTTTTACTATGGAATGCCTTGCATATCCTGGATAAATGTCATTATGAGATAGATTTTTTTTCCCCAATATTTTAACCCAGCTTGTGGTTTGTTTCTATAGCTTCATTTGAAGAGAAGCCACTGGTATGTGTGTCAACAGTCAATTTCTTTGGATCTAAATTTCATCACATTTGAAATGAGGTCTTTGGGTAAATGTTCTTTTTTTTTTTATATAATGTTTTGAGGTATATTCTGCAGACCATAAAATTTACCCTTTTACAGTGTGCAACTCAGTGGTTCTTAGTAGATTTACTGAGTTGTGCAATTATTGAAACTGAATAGGATCCTGTAGAGCTCTCCTGGGCACAAAAGCCTTTTCCATCTCAGTTTATTGTTTACAGGATAAAGGCTTCAGCCTCCTCAGTTCAGTTCAGTCACTCAGTGTGTCTGACTCTTTGAGACCCCATGGACTGCAGCACAGCAGGGGATCAGCCTCCTAGACCTCCTTGAACTTCAAAGAGCTGATTCAAACATTTGTTAATCAGGGAAGTAAAGGAATGCAGAAACAAATGAGGAACAATCAAGAAACTATGGTGCAGCGATTAAAGCAGGATCCTGGTTCCTATTAAAGGAATATGCAATGTCTTTGAGCCAAGAGCTAAGGCTCTTATTTTAGGTGGAAGATGGTAACTTTGGGCTGAGTAGAAGATTCCTAGAACACTGCTCTGTTACCTCACCATCAGTAAATCAGAAGACAGTAACATATGGGGTTTTCCTGGTGGTCCAGTGGCTAAAACTTCATGGTCCCAATGCAGGGGGCCCGAGTTCAATCCCTGGTCAGGGAACTAGATCCCACATGCTGCAAATATCTTGCATGCTGCATCAAAGATGCTGCTTGTCACAATTAAGATCTGGCACAACCAAATAAGTAAAATTAAAAAATATTTTTTTTAAAAAGACAGTTACATACCCTACAGTCCTCACCCCAAATTTTGCTTATAAAATGTTCTCCCAGAACAGACCCATCACAAGCACAGAAATTGAAACTGTAATCAGAAATCTTCCAACAAACAAAAGCTGAGGACCAAATGGCTTCACAGCTTAATTCTACCAAAAATTTAGAGAAGAGCTAACACTTATCCTACTCAAACTCTTCCAGAAAATTGCAGAGGAAGGTAAACTTCCAAACTTATTCTATGAGGCCACCATCACCCTAATACCAAACCTGACAAAGATGCCACAAAAAAGAAAACTATAGTCCAATATCACTGATGAACATAGATGCAAAAATCCTTATCAAAATTCTAGCAAACAATATCCAACAACATATTAAAAAGATCATACATCATGACCAAGTGGGCTTTATCCCAGGAATGCAAGGATTCTTCAATATCTATAAATCAATGTAATATACCACATTAACAAATTGAAAAATAAAAACCATATGATTATCTCAATAGATGCAGAGAAAGCCTTTGACAAAATTCAACATCCATTTATGAAAAAAACCCTCCAGAAAGCAGGAATAGAAGGAACATACCTCAAAGTAATAAAAGCTATATACGACAAAACCACAGCAAACATTATCCTCAATGGTGAAAAATTGAAAGCATTTCCCCTAAAGTCAGGAATAAGACAAGGGTGTTCACTCTCACCACTGCTATTCAACATAGTTTTGGAAATTTTGGCCAGAGCAATCAGAGCAGAAAAAGAAATAAAAGGAATCCAGATTGGAAAAGAAGAAGTAAAACTCACTGTTTGCAATGACATGATCCTCTACACAGAAAACCCTAAAGACTCCACCAGAAAATACTAGAGCTAATCAATGAATATGGTAAAGTTGCAGGATATAAAATCAACACACAGAAATCCCTTGCATTCCTATACACTAATAATGAGAAAATAGAAAGAGAAGTTAAGGAAACAATTCCATTCACCATTGCAATGA
Source organism: Oreotragus oreotragus (assembly GCA_006410675.1). Classification (NCBI taxonomy): domain Eukaryota; kingdom Metazoa; phylum Chordata; class Mammalia; order Artiodactyla; family Bovidae; genus Oreotragus; species Oreotragus oreotragus. The sequence continues at coordinate 565,237 of SJYX01014312.1, forward strand.
AAAGAAAAAAATACTTAGGAATATATCTACCTAAAGAAATTAAAAACCTATATATATAGAAAACTATAAAATGCTAGTGAAAGAAATCAAAGAAGACACAAATAGATGGAGAAATATGGATTGGAAGAATCAATATAGTGAAAATGGATTGGAAGAATCAATATAGTGAAAATGAGTATACTACCCAAGCAATCTATAGATTCAATGCAATCCCTATCAAGCTACCAATGGTATTTTTCAGAGAACTAGAACAAATAATTTCACAATTTGTATGAAAATACAAAAAAACACTCAAATAGCCAAAGCAAACTTGAGAAGAATAATGGAACTGGAGGAATCAACCTGCCTGACTTCAGGCTCTACTACAAAGCCACAGTCATCAAGACAGTATGGTACTGGCACAAAGACAGAAATATAGATCAATGGAACAGAACAGAAAGCCCAGAGATAAATCCATGCACCTATGGGCACCTTATCTTTGACAAAGGAAGTGAGAATATACAATGGAGAAAAGATACTCTTTAACAAGTGGTGCTGGGAAAACTGGTCAACCACTTGTAAAAAAATGGAACTAGATCACTTTCTAACACCATACACAAAAATATACTCAAAATGAATTAAAGACCTAAATGTAAGACCAGAAACTATAAAACTGCTAGAGGAGAACATAGGCAAAACACTCTCCAACATAAACCACAGCAAGATTCTCTATGACCCACCTCCCAGAATGTTGGAAATAAAAGCAAAAATAAATGGGACCTAATTAAAATTAAAAGCTTCTGCACAACAAAGGAAACTATAAGGAAGGTGAAAAGACAGCNACCATACACAAAAATAAACTCAAAATGGATTAAAGATCTAAATGTAAGACCAGAAACTATAAAACTCCTAGAGGAGAACATAGGCAAAACACTCTCCGACATAAATCACAGCAGGATCCTCTATGACCAACCTTCCAGAATATTGGAAATAAAAGCAAAAATAAACAAATCGGACCTAATTAAACTTGAAAACTTCTGCACAACAAAGGAAACTATAAGTCAGGTGAAAAGACAGCCTTCTGAATGGGAGAAAATAATAGCAAATGGAGCAACTGACAAACAACTAATCTCAAAAATATATAAGCAACTTCTGCAGCTCAATTCCAGAAAAATAAATGACCCAATCAAAAAATGGGCCAAAGAAATAAATATACATTTCTCCAAAGAAGACACACAGACGGCTAACAAACACATGAAAAGATGCTCAACATCACTCATTATCAGAGAAATGCAAATCAAATCCACAATGAGGCATCATTTCATGCCAGTCAGAATGGCTGCGATCCAATAGTCTACAAGCAATAAATGCTGGAGAGGGTATGGAGAAAAGGGAACCCTCTTACACTGTTGGTGGGAATGCAAACTAGTACAGCCACTATGGAGAACAGTGTGGAGATTCCTTTAAAAACTGCAAATAGAACTACCTTATGACCTAGCAATCCCACTGCTGGGCATACACACCAAGGGAACCATAATTGAAAGAGACACATGTACCTCATGTTCATCACAGCACTGTTTATAATAGCCAGGACACGGAAGCAACCTAGATGTCCATCAGCAGATGAATGGATAAGAAAGCTGTGATACATATATACAATGGAGTATTACTCAGCCATTAAAAAGGATATATTTGAATCAGTTCTAATGAGGTGGCCGAAACTGGAACCTATTATACAGAGTGAAGTAAGCCAGAAAGAAAAACACCAAAACAGTATACTAACACATATATATGGAATTTAGAAAGATGGTAATGATAACCCTGTATATGAGACAGCAAAAGAGACACAGATGTATAGAACAGTCTTTTGGACTCTGTGGGAGAGGGCGAGGATGTGATGATTTGGGAGAATGGCATTGAAACATGTATAATATCATATATGAAATGAATTGCCAGTCCAGGTTTGATGCATGATACTGGATGCTTGGGGCTGGTGCACTTAGACGACCCAGAAAGATGGTATGGGGAGGGAGGAGGGAGGGGTTTCAGGATGGGGAACATGTGTATACCTGTGGCAGATTCATGTTGATGTATGGCAAAACCAATACAATATTGCAAAGTAATTAACCTCCAATTAAAATAAATAAATTTGTATTAAAAAAAACGAATTTAAAGCCAGCTGTTAAAATATGAATGTCTCCTGAGATAACCATTAACCAGTAGTACTTGTGCTTAAAAGAACTTGCCAGTTTAGTCAGAGGTGAGTTCTGAAACTTTGGGACTAGGAAGATAACCATCAAGTTAGTTTAGATGGAGGAACAGTTATGTTCATCTGTTAGGAAAGCATTTTGGCCAAAGGTAATGGAATATCCTACTAATGATGGCTTAAACAAGTGGGGTTTATTGATTTCACATAACAAGAAATCTGGAGGTAGGCGGTTGCTGGCCTTGACTCAGCAATTCATCAAGAACAACAATTTCATCAAGGACCCAGGCTCATTTCTACATTTTCCCTGCCACTTTTTGTGGGCTGGCTCTTCATCTTCAAGCTATCATTTCCACAGTCAGAAGATGACTGCTCACTCTAGGAAGAAAGTCTACAAGTCAACATGATGAAGTGAGGGGAGGAAGGGACCAGGAGAAGTAGTCAGAAGGAGATGCAGCTATGATCATCTTATGGAAGAAAATATTTCCCAGAAATACCTTTAAAAATTTCTTCTTCGATTTTCATGCCTAGAAGTTGAAGTTGAATTTGAGTCTGTCTTCCCAAATATCCATGATTTTGGCCCAATATCTAAATAAAATCTAGGTCTATTGACAGGTAAATGGGGCAGTAAAATTTTCCTATTGAGTAAAAATAGGAGGTTTTATTTAGGTCTCCAGGTGTTCTGGAGACAGTTTAAGGAAAAAAAAAAAAAGACAAACAAACAAAAAAAACCTTCCATCTTCATAGACTTTTGCTTTATTTTGCTTCACCAAAGGAGAAGGCTGTGTTTAGGTGGTGGGATCCCAGAATGTAGTGATTTTTCCACCTCATAGTATACAATTTGAGGATATAAAGGAAAAATAGCTTTCTAGTTTTCTAATTGGTATCATTTTCTAAAATGTATATGCTATATACATTCTAAAATGTATATGCTAGACCTATCATGACAAAATTCCATTCATTTCTTGAAGCAATGGAAGATTAATTGATTGATCGAAATATGATTATTAAAGGGTAGAAGGGAAGAACTGTCAGTTGGAAAAGTAAAAGGTTTTACTATAAATGGTCAGGAACTAATGGTGACTGAATACAAAGGGGAAGTACAACTAAGAGCTTAGAAACATAGTGAAGCTCTTATTCAGGGGCCATTTGGGGTAGGGTAGCCACACAGTCCTCCTTGTACCTAATCCTAGAAATAAGAGGGCATAAAGTATGAGTGTTGCTGTAACAACACTCTTTTGGTGGCCTATTTTGCTATAATCAGTGGGAGAAACCAGGAATGTCAGTGCAAAGTACAAGCTACTACTCAGACTCTTAAAGAAATGTGGGAATCAACAGCTCTATTCTAAACCACAGAGCTGTGTCAAGGCATCTCATGTCTGACACTTCCACTCTGGATTCATTGTTTCACTTTCTCTGTGTCCCTGTTCAGCTATAGCTATGCTTAGAGGAAAATACATAGCCTTAAATGTATGTGTTAGTAAAGAAAAGCTGAAAACCAGTGAAGTAGGCAACTATCTCAGAAATTGAGAGAACTGCACATTAAACTCAAAAAAAAAAAAAAAAAAAGAGCAAGGAAATGGCATGAATACAAGCATAAATTAAAAAAAAAACAAACAGAAAATAACTATAAAATTGAAAAGCACAGAAACCTCATAGTTGAGTCTCTGGAAATATTTTAAAATTTACAAACCAATATTTATCTGGACAAAGAAACTGCTTCTGTATTGGGGCATATGAAGGATTCATAAGATTCAAAATTGTTTTTCATCATCATGCTCATGGGAATATTGACAATTGTTTGTAGTATTTCAATACAGCACAAGAAACAAAATATGGCCATGCTACCAAATAGTTGATATGTTTCTGGCATCTCAGTTCAGTTCAGTTCAGTTCAGTGGCTCAGTCGTCTCCGAATCCTTGTGACCCCATGAACCGCAGCACGCCAGGCCTCCCTGTCCATCATCAACTCCCAGAGACCCCATGAACCGCAGCACGCCAGGCCTCCCTGTCCATTATCAACTCCCAGAGTCCACCCAAACCCATGTCCATCGAGTTACTGATGCCATCCAACCATCTCATCCTCCGTCATCCCCTTCTCTTCCTGCCCTCAATCCTTCCCAGCATCAGAGTCTTTTCAAATGAGTCAGCTTGTCACATCAGGTGGCCAAAGAATTGGAGTTTCAGCTTCAACATCAGTCCTTCCAATGAACACACAGGACTGATCTCTTTTAGGATGGACTGGTTGGATGTCCTTGCAGTCCAAGGGACTCTCAAGAATCTTCTCGAACACCACAGTTCAAAAGCATCAATTCTTCCGTGCTCAGCTTTCTTTATAGTCCAACTGTCATATCCATACATGACCATGGAAAAACCATAGCCTTGACTAGATGGACCTTTGTTGGCAAAGTAATGTCTCTGCTTTTAAATATGCTCTCTAAGCTGGTCATAACTTTCCTTCCAAGGAGTAAGCGTCTTTTAATTTCATGGCTGCAGTCACCATCTGCAGTGATTTTGGAGCCTAGAAAAATAAAGTCAGCCACTATTTCCACTGTTTCCCATCATTTGCCATGAAATGATGGTACTGGATGCCATGATCTTCGTTTTCTGAATGTTAAGCTTTAAGCCAACCTTTTCACTCTCCTCTTTCACTTTCAGCAAGAGGATCTTTAGTTCCTCTTCACTTTCTGCCATAAGGGTGGTGTCATCTGCATATCTGAAGTTATTGATATTTCTCCCGGCAATATTGATTCCAGATTGTGCTTCTTCCAGCCCACCTTTTCTCATGATGTACTCTGCCATATAAGTTAAATAAGCAAGGTGACAATATACAGCCTTGAAGTACTTCTTTTCCTATTTGGAATCAGTCTGTTGTTCCATGTCCAGTTCTAACTGTCGCTTCCTGATCTGCATACAAGTCTCAAGAGGCAGGTCAGGTGGTCTGGTATTCCCATCTCTTTCAGAATTTTCCACAGTTTATTGTGATCCACACAGTCAAAGGCTTTGGCATAGCCAATAAAGCAGAAATAGATGTTTCTCTGGAACTCTCTTGCTTTTTCCATGATCCAGCAGAGGTTGGCAATTTGATCTCTGGTTCCTCTGCCTTTTCTAAAACCAGCTCGAATATCTGGAAGTTCATGGTTCACGTATTGCTGAAACCTGGCTTGGAGAATTTTTAGCATTACTTTACTACTGTGTGGCATCTCAGTTTCCTTTATTTTTCTGATCTGTCTGTTGTGTTCATTGTCAAATCAATTTGGAATAGAATGATGTCTTAGCCTAATGGAGTTGTTGCCTGCTCTTCACCTTACATGGTCGGAGTAGTACAAAAACTATTAGATATAAATGAACATATTACTTCATTGGAAAACAATGCCATCTGGGCAGAATGTATACCTACTTTATTAAGACTCAGGTCTCCCTCATGGCTATGGCATTTGGATTGTTAATATTCTAATACAAACAAAGGGAAGTGTTTAGCCTCCTAAATGAAGTTGGTGTGATAATGTCCTTAACAAAAGGTGGAAGTTCAGACAAAAGAAGAATAAAATAGTCTTGATGGAGGCTTTTGAGTTAGCCTCATGTAGAGAGGCACTGGAAAAAGAAAACTTGCTCACATAGAGCAAGGCCAGCTAAAGTTATAGTCATTATTGCCTTGAAAAAAGTCCTTGACTCAGAGAGCTTTATTAAATTTTTGATATAATTGAAGATTAGCCATTATTTTGAAGATTTTTCCTTGTGAGTGCATTTTGCACATAAATGAATGAATTTTCAGAGGCACCATTCTTGCCCTTTTGGGTCAGCTAGTCATCTTCAGATTTCTAGCTTGCTCAGGCCTGTTAGAGGTAAGATGGTGGCAGGATAAAGACTGAACTAAAACTCCAATTATAAAGGGAGATTATCAGTGTCATGACCTAGGGTAGAAGAAGGAAAGGCTATAGGGCACTTGATGCAGGATCTTTCCTTAATCATTTCTGTATCATATTGTAGAAGTCACATGATCTGTTTTTCTTTTAACTGAACTGAATGGAATTAAATTGGGTTGAACTGAATGAGGCTCTGGATCATGAGAGAGAGCCTAAAAGTAAAGTCAAACCTTTGAAAATATACCAAGTGTGAAATGAGTCAGAGGAAAATGGGGTACTTAGAAGGGTAGTGACAAAAACTGGTCCATAACCAAACTGCCCCACTCCAAAAGCATAAATATCAATGGAGGAAAAATGGAGGGGATGAAAGAGAAAGACAATTTGCAGAAATCACATACACAGAGACAAATAAAAGGATAATTTGTTCTCTAAACACAGTGACCCTATACGTAGTTAGGGGTCAATTAATAACTGCTTGTTTTCCTTATTTTTAAAATCACTACTAAAAAATAGTTAAATAGTAATTAAATTATACTATGAGCCAGACTATGCTTATGATTTATATGCTATTAAATCTCACAAAAGCTTATATTTATTTTTAGTCTCTTCATTTGACAAAGGATTGGAGAGTCATAGAAATATTAGAGAAAAACTTCCAAAGTATGTGAAATGTTGTAAATGAATGAATTAATAATCAATAAATAATGAATGTACAAGTTCATAATCCAGGTAGCTTAATTGTTGTTTTTCACATATTTAGCTTTTAGGAGAGATAAAAGAAGTAAAAACAAAACAAAACAAAAAAAGAAAAAAACACTGAAAAAACTTACAAGATTTTTGTAAAGTCCTAAGTTCTTATTAAAATATCAACAACTTGACCTTTCCTTAGCAATTTTCTCTTAGTATTACTTGTATACTTAACCTATTTTTCTAATTTAATTATAAATATACATTTTGTATCTATTAAGAAGTCTATAAAAGAAAAGAGATTTTTCTTTTCTACTTAATTAAATGACAGGTAATCTAAGAATAGTGCTTAAGAGAATGATATATGTGTGTTTTATATGTGTGTAAGATAAATATATAATAAACATATCCCTTCTTTCAAGTCCCAGTGGCTCTCTCATTAGCTAACTACATCCATTACCACAGACGTCTTTAGCAGTATTATTCTAATACTTGGACAAAAATGCCAACTAACAAAAGCATCTCTATAAAGAAGCCACACAGCACACACTCTGGAACCAGATCATTTGTTTGAATATTTGCCACATTACTTTAGACATTTGTGACCTTGGGGAATTTTCTTAGCTTCTTCATGCCTCAGTTTCCTTACTTGTAATATGAGGATAAAAATACTATTGAATTCATGTTGTTCTTATAAGGCATCCCTGGCGACTCAGGGTAAAGAATCTGCCTGCAAGGTAGGAGACCCAGGTTTGATCCAGTATTCTTGCCTGCAAATTGTTCTTATGGTGACTGAATGAGTTATTTTAAGTAAATTATCTTAAAAAGTACATAGAACTACACTATATAAACGTTAGCTGTTTTTGTGATATTCCCAACTTTGTTGCCCTACAGAGTATAGCTGTCCCCACTTTCCCCCTTAAGACACTCAAAACATGTGCCTATGAAGAGGAAGATGCGGAAAAGAAGATGGGAAACAGATTAGGAAATCAATTCAAGAGATAAGTTCTCTTTATTACAGTGACAGATTTGATATCTGACCCAGGATTCAGCTGAGACAGCCTTGACCCTCTCGAAGTGGGCTTCCCAAGGAATGAAATGTCCAGTTCCCTCTTTCTGAAAGTGATGTCCCAGCATGCAGGAGAGCGCTTTAAGCTTTTTAAAGCTTAAAGAAAGCTTTAAGCTTTCTCAGTGACCTAGGTTTCATTCCCCTTGGCAGTAACATAAGACAAGATCAATAGGTGGAGAGACTAGACATGCATTCAGTCCCATGACTTCATGGGACACTGTGTTTTCTCTCTCAAGGAAGAACTTCGGAATGCTCAGTGATTCTGTGATCCAAGGCAGCTTAGTTGCCCCATCCTGTGATACTATGTGGCGGTAGGAGTCTTGAGAAATGAGTTAGGAGGAGATATTGCTCTTGGTTCTGAAATATAAAAGCTTTGCTGCCATTCACTGCCTGCAAAGCTGTTTCTCTCCCAGACAGATGTGAGATCCATGGATGCGGGGGAGGACACAGAATGCGCCGAGGCACTGGTACTAATCTTATCAATTAATTCAATAAAGAGTGCCATCTGACTACGGACCCGGCTGGCGGCAGGAAATGTGTAAAGGCCCCACAGTGAAAACAGGATTTCTGTTAATCGCCTGCTTTCATCATTCAGATCCCTCGAGGCAACCTAGCTGGCGAAAGAAAGGCCCAGTCACTGGCTAAACTGCTGCCTAATGTCCTTCGTGGGAGAAATCTGGGCCTCAGATTTACCTAAAGTATGAACTACCTTTAACTGTTCTAGCCTCTTATTAATCTAGCGTATGGCTGGGAGCCAAGATTTTCCAATATTGTCCCCTTCTATTATCAGTCAGTCCTTAGTTATTCAACATATATATATCTGTCAGCCACTTGCTATAATAACAACCATGGTTAAAAACCAGAGAAAGACCAATGTGACCCTGGCTAGGGGCCACATTACTGCTCATTACTTGCTTGAAAAGGAAAAAAAAAAAATGCAAACAAAAATTATTCTTCATAAACTTGGTTTAATTCTTGCGAGCAAGTTTGTGAGTCATTTTATGAATGGCTCCCGCTTCAAATTAGGGCTCCTGCTTCCGTTTCCAATGAGCCTCTAGTATTACATCTAATATTGTTTCCTTTCAGCAATTGAAATGTACATCCCTGCTGGGTTGGTAAGAATAGAAATTTCTTTCCGGAATTCTTTCTTCTTTCTGAATTGCTTCATTTTACTTCCCCCCAAACTAAAATAAAGTAATTTGTACCTAAAACTAGACAAAATTAACCTCACGGCTTGTTCTCCTTACAGTGTGCATCCTGACAGTCTGGCACAGGAGGCTGCTTTCACTCATAGCCCACTTCTTCAACCTCTCCTCACCTCCTTTGGGTAGGGAAAAAAAAAACAAAACAAAACCATGGCTTCCATGGATAGCAAATGGATTCAGGCAAAAGAAACTGCTTAGAGGGTTTTAGGATTCACTAATGTGAAGGTTGATAATGATAAAGACTACCCATTTCAGGGGCATCACCCTATCATTTTGTACCTGGGTGAGTATTCCCTGTACTCAGGTCTATCTGTCTGCAACAGACCAGAAACTATGTAAGGCTCCTGAAGGCTCCAAAGAACTATCTAATTTTGTTTCTGTGTTCTGGAGCATACAAGCCTTATCTAAAAAGCTCACCTCTCCTCCCTTTCTTCACAGGGACTGGTTTCATCATGATAATAAAAAAATATTTGTTACAAATCTTCCTGTGTTGGGCTTCCCAGGTAGCTCAGCTGCTAAAGAATCTGCCTGCAATGCAGGAGACCCCAATTAGATTCTTGGGTTGGGAAGATCCACTGGAGAAGGGATAGGCTACCCACTCTAGGATGCTTGGGCTTCCCTTGTTGCTCAGCTGGTAAAGAATCCGCCTGCAGGAGACCTGGGTTTGATCTGGGTTGGGAAGATCCCCTGGAGAAGGGAAAGGCTACCCACCCTGGTATTTAGGCCTGGAGAATTCCATGACATGAGGTCACAAAGAGTCAGACAAGACAGCAACTTTCACTTCCTTCCTGTGTACATGGCAGACATTACTAATTGAGATAAACCTTCTTTCCTGGTGAGGGTTTATAGAATTTACACATCCTTCTGCATGTAATGTTAAGGAATGCTAGCACTAGTTAATTAGTGTTGTCATCAATGAAAAAAAATACCCTCATCCCTCAAAAAAAGCTCATTATATTTACGGGGCTGTAGGCTTGAGGGACTCAAGTCTTCTACCACTGTTATTTACACAGTAGATATAAGAGACAGAACAAAGAGAAATTTAATAGGGTGAACCAAGCCATGAATGAGGGACCTTTTGTCTAAACTTCTGTTGAGCATTTTGCATAAGGAGGGGGAAACAAACACAACTGTCATAAAAGTAACAATCAAGAATTATTACCATGTATTAAATTTACAGATTCACTAAACAGTGCCATACCAACACAAATACTGATGTTGGCATTAAGCAACTATTATCACATGTACCAGACAAAAAGAAAAGAAAGAATACAGTAAGGAGAGACTATAATTAGTAAAGCAAAGCCTACATAGAAATATCCAGCATCCTTCCACTTATATATCACTGGCCAGAGTTGTTACATGGCCACCCCAGGCTGCTAGGGAAACTGGGAGATAATGTTTTTTAAAAGCCAGCAGATAGATGCCTCAAACACAATGGGGGTTTCCATTAGTAAGAAAGAAGAGATTTTGAATGAGTAACTAATCATGTCTGACACAGTCTCCTTTAAGGCGTTTTCATAATATCAATAATAACAACCTTTTTTTCTTAGATTTTATTACAGACAAAATTATGTACTTGCCATCTTTGCCACCAGACTGTAAACTTTGAAAGGGCTGAGAATGTGTTTTTCACTGACCATTTTGTTTCCAGGAACCAGATCAGTGTCTGTAAAATAATAGGTACTCAAAATATCTTTGGTAAAAAGTGAAATAAATTCCCACCACACTTTCCTAGTTCACATAAGTGATATCTCCTCCCTGGCTTACTCACTGTCTCTCTAACATCTCAATTAGTCTTCTTGCTTTAGCTCTACTGCTGAGTCGTCCCTCTAAAATGATTTGTCACCAAGTTAAATCACTCAATAGTTCACCATTACCTTAAGGATAAAGTCTGGATTCTTGAACATGATTTATAAAGACCTTAGTGACTCAGTTCCCATATATCTTTCTTGCCTCATCATTTGTCTTCCCCACTTCTCATTGTATTTCTCTAGTAACTATTTTTCAGTTCCTCAAAGAGACATACTCCTTTTTTTTTTTTTTTAACGAGGGAATCTAATTTACACACAAAACATGTAACTTTTTTGTATACAGTTTTATGAGCTCTGACAAATGAAAAGAATTATGTGACTAATATCACAATCAATATATAGAATATTTCCATTATCTTCCAAATTTCCTGACAACCCTTTGTAGTCAACCTCTGTCCTGGCTTCCAGTTCCTGGTGACCAATGATCAGTTTTCTGTCCCTACGGTTTTCATTTTTCCAGAAAATCATATAAATAGAATCTTACAACATTGGAGCCTTTTGAGTCTGGATGCTTTTACTTAGCATAACTCTTTTGAGATGCATCCAGGCTGGAAAGTGTATTTATAATGTGTTCCTATTTACTGCTGAGTAGTCTTTCATTGTATAGATATACCGTAGTTTATCCATTCAACAAATAAAAAGGCATTTGCATTGCCTCCAGTTTGATGCAATTATGAACAAAATCATTATAACCGTTCACATACAGGTTTTTTATGAATAAAAATGATCACCTCAGAGAGTGATTACTCGATTGTAGCACAACTGTATGTTTAACTTTATGAGAAATTGCCTTTCAAAATTGTTTTCCAAAATGGCTTACTACTTTGCTTTCCCACAATATCTTCTCCTAATGGTGGCCATTTTGTCTTACTATTACTCCACTCATCTCCTTCAATCAACTCACTCATACCTATATTTCAAATTTTAAAAAAAATTATTGGAGTGTATTTGATATACTTTAGATTTTAGTCTGGTGATTGCTTTCTTTTGGCAAAGGATCTTTGCTGACCCTAGGTCTGCATGTGTGTTCTGTTGCTTCAGTCATGTCTGACTCTTTGCAACCCTATGGACTGTAGCCATCTGCGGGATTCTCCAGGTAAGAGTACAGGAGTGGGTTGCCATTTCCTTCTTCAGGGGATCTGCCTAACCCAGGGATTCAAACAGTGTCTCTTATTCAGGGATTCAAAGCAGTGCCTCCTGCTTTGGAAGGCAGGCTCTTTACCACTAGCACCACCTAGAAAGCCCTATCCTAGGTCTAGAATATTGTATCTCCCACGTTCTCTCATATTATTTGTATCTTTTCAATTAATATGCAATTTTAAAGAATGTAAAAATAAGGTTATTTCTTTCTCATTTGAGCTGAGCTTGCAAGATTACAGATGCCAATAACTCCAGCATAATGAGGGATGTGTTACACTACCCTGGTAGAAGTCACAAGGAATTCTCTGGTGGCCCACTGATTAGGAGTCTGCACTTTCACTGCCATGGTCTGGGTTTAATCCCTGCTCAGAGAAGCAAGATCCCACAACTAAAAAAAAAAAAAAGAAAAGAAAAAAATTTATTAAGGAAGTAGCCCCTATCTATTTGTTTTTTCAACCATGGCTTAGCACTTATTCAAGGACATATAAAAGAATGGAAGTTTGGGGGAGAAAATTTCTTTGGAAAAACAATTAGGAGTAAGGCTACATACTCTGTTCTCCACAGGGCAAGGAAATGGTACTTCCATTGCTGTTCAAGGCAAGTAAGGAGGGATTCCAGAAGGTCACTTGGACAGCTTGATCTTTGTTCCCTAATGTCTATGGGAACACAGCAGCTGGTGCCACATTCTTTTCTGGAAAGACCTAAAATGCAAGATTTTAGACCAGATAGCTGCTGTGATGGTGGGAAGAGAAGAGGTGACTCCATTGGGATGTCATGGATGTCTAGGATTTTCAGGGCAAGGGTTGTATGATTATTTATTGTGGACCAACTGAGGACTATATAATAGAAAGCCTCCCTGTACCCATTATAAAAAAAATTGACATGAGTACAGCATAGAAGGGTAATGAGACCTCTCACAGAGTGTGTCAAGTAGATTCTCTAGTGAAGACATTGTCCATACCAAGGAAAGGAAAGATGCAGAATCCCTAATAATGATGAGGATCACCCACAAATGCACTCCAGGAAGATCAAATGCAGATTATGGCTGCACCAGTAAAGACACTTTGCTGCCATTTGTCTTATTATCCTTAGGGAAACACGATCAACTCAAAGAGATAGTAATACCTAGTGAAGGAGAAGAGCATAAATGCTAGGAGAGAAGGGATTCAAAGAGACAAAATACAAATTTAATGTTTTAATTTCAACCATTCATGGGATTTAATCTTGTTTTAAATTTGTTTTCATTTATATTTTCTCTGGATGACTTGGTTAGTATATGTTGATATAATTTCTATTCAGAAGATTGTATGTTAACCTAGATAGGATGAATTAAGGCAAGGAATGTAGTACTTGATCCTTCTAGGTTTTCTGATGTCCTATGGATTTATTTCTGAGAAAAACTGCATTTCCAAATGCAAACAATTATGTGATCCTATCAATCTTTCTTTAATGCATATTTCCTTCCCTTCCTTGCTGGTCCAAAAAATCAATCCAACCAATTAATGTGTTGGAGAATGGAAAAAAAAAAAAAGATGATGCTTCTGTATGGTAGCCCTTCCTGTCACTTACAAATGCCTCTTAAATGTTTCAGGGAACATTAGCATGAGTATGTGAGTATGTGAAAGGATGTCCCCAGGGAGCAAGGGGTGGAGGGAGGAAGAAAAATGAGGTTGTTCAGGTGGGTCCTGTTGAAGGTCTTCAGGATGTACAAGGTGAAGTTGCTACTTCAAAGCTGCTTTTATTTTATTGTTATTATGGCATTAGGGGAGCAGAAAAAGAGGAAAATGAAGCCAAACTTCTCATTTCAGACACAACGTGTTTTCTGAGATTGCTCATGAAAGTGTACTGTAAAAAACCTACAATTCCCTTGAATTTGATTGAAAAAAGTAGGAAAGAATTTTTTTGGTGGAAGCTAGAAAGTGGGGTACAAAATAAGAAGGGGTATACTTTCCAGTAATCATTTTCTTTTTATAGGATGCTGGTCAAATACGTCAATGCAACAAACTTGCTCTCGGCCAAGAGAGAATTAAGAAGAAAATACAAATAGTCATAACCACATTTTGGAGAAGAAAATGGCAACCCACTCCAGTATCCTTGCCTGGAAAATCCCATGGACAGAGAAGCCTGACAGGCTGGAGTCTTTGGGCTTCTCAAGAGTCAGACACAACTTAACAACTGATCACACAAACCACATTTACCCAGTGTTGACTGTCTCAGACACAGGTAAACAGTTGTTTCACACACACTGTCTTATTTAATCCTAAATTAAACTCATGAGGTTACTTATGATTATTGTGCTAGGTTTGTAGAAGAGGAAATTGAAGATTAGAAATGGTGAGTTACTTGCTCAAACTCACACAATAAGTAGCTGAGTCAGGCTTCCGAGGTGGCCCAGCAGTAAAGAATCTGCCTGCAATGCAGGAGTCGCAGGAGACTTAGGTTTGATCTCTGGGTCAAGAAGATCCTCTGGAGAAGGGCATGACAACCCACTCCAGTATTCTTGCCTGGAGAATCTCATGGAGAAAGGAGCCTGGTGGGCTACAATCCATAGACTCACAAAGAGTCAGACACGATTGAATGGAATTAGCATGGGCGCACANAGGGCATGACAACCCACTCCAGTATTCTTGCCTGGAGAATCTCATGGAGAAAGGAGCCTGGTGGGCTACAATCCATAGACTCACAAAGAGTCAGACACGATTGAATGGAATTAGCATGGGCGCACACTGGGATTGATATTGAGAACATTGAAAACTCCAGAGCTTGTGGTTCTAAACCTTGGACACACTCTTCCAGCCTGGGTCACCTCAGGCTAAGGTAGCCCTGAATTGCCTTTGTCCTTTCCAAATACTTTAAACCAGCCCCCCAGGCCCACCTTTGTAGGACTACTTCGTTATTGATTCTATCAGAGGTAGCTACCTTATTTGAGGAACCAGTGTAAAATGAAAATTCTAGCTAGGGTTGGAGAGGTCAACTTTTCTTTCCATGGAGGTGCCACCTCAAACCAAAGCAGATGGGTGACTACCAGGAGGTTGCAACTCCTGCTTCAGAAGTATCTGGAACTATGAGGAGGAAAAGGTTTCTGCCAAGTTACACATTGAATGAGCCAAGGCATTGTCACATAAGTTTGGAGATGACTGCCTTCTTGCTTTGCCCAGTGATATCACATGATGTACACACAAACTAACCCACTTGTAACCATGCCCAGGCCCTTGTCAGGGGCAAAGTGATAGGGAAATATAGTCCTCCTTATCCATTTCCCTAGTGGCTCAGACAGTAAAAAAAAGTGTGCCTGCAATGTGGGAGACCCAGGTTTGATCCCTGGGTTAAGAAGATCCCCTGGAGAAGGAAATGGCAACCCAATCTAGTATTCTTGCCTGGAGAATTCCATGGACAGAGGGGCCTGGCTGGAGAAGAGTTTGGATTCCTAGCCAGAGATGGGGTGGGTCACGGTGGCAAAGTGGTGAAAGTGCTAGATCCTAGCCACTAGACCAGTGGTCAGTGACAGGAACCTGACCCTTTGGTTTTACAGAAAAGAATTCCAGAAAGACAGAAGGCAGTGAAACAAGTAAAGAATTTATTAAGAAGAAAGCAAGTATAGTACATGTAGATAGGCACATGGGCCGACTCAGGGAGAGAGAGAATGTCACTGAGTCGTGCCCTTGTGGCAGTTTGAGTGATTTTATGAGGTATTTCTTCCCAGTTTCCTTTGGTCAATCATCTTGATTTACTTGGTTCACAGTCCATATGTGGTATATCTCAGGATCCTCACAAGTGTGCACACACACATCTTTTAGCCAAGATGGATTCTATCACAAAGGCGTATGGGTGGAACATAACTTGNCTGTTTCTCCTTCGGGTTTCCCTGGATCCTGCGGGGGCTGGACCCCGGCGCTATGCAAGAGATTTTAAGTTTAAGAGGTCCTATTTGTTTACTTTTGCTTTTGTTTCTTCTGCGTTTATGGCCCTTCTTGACTCTCCAGCCTCTTCTCTCACCATATCCTCTCTTAATCGTTCCTGCCTTCCTGCTCCCTTCTTCTTGGACCCAGTTGATGCTTAGTGTCTATCCTTCACAATCTTTCTGGACACTTTCTCTACCTTCATTTGCTTGGAAAATTCTTATTCATCCTTCAAAGTGTTGTTGAGATGTCATTTCTTTCACAAAGCATGTTTGGACCACTCAGGGTAGAGCAAACACTCTTCTGTATCTTGGGCATATTTATATTTTTTGCACAGGTCCTACTGGCTCATCACTGTCTTTTATAATCTTAGCTCCTTGAGAGTAAAACCTGTGTCTTAATGTATTTTTCTATTCTCTTGGCATAATGACTAAAAAAATAACATTGGTAAAATGAGATTCTTTAGGTTTGGTGCTCAGGAAGTCACTGGCAGTTTTACACAACAGTTTAAGTAGAACAGCAAGAGTAGAAGTTGGCTAAGTATATAAAAAACAGAGGATTAAGGGGTGAATTAGGGGCGGGAAGGAGACGCACTGGTGGAAATGGCTCTGTTGAGAAGCATGGGGGCAAGGGTAGTGTAGTGATCAAGCTTGTGAACTCTGGAGCAAGGATGCTCTGCTCAAATCCTGGCTCCACCATGTTCTAGCTATGTGACCTTGTACAAGTCACCTAACTTCTCTAGGCCTACTTCCTCACTAGTTAAAAAAAAATGGACAAGATAATATTGTACCTTCCTTATTGGGTTGCCAGGGATTAAATGAGTTAATTCACGTTAAGAGTTTAGAATAGTACTTGACATATAATGAATGCTCCAGAAATATTCACTTAAAAAACAAAACAAAACTAGACTAGACAACCAATAGAGGACAGTCAGGGAAGTGTGGTTTGGTTGGTTGTTTTCACCTTGGCAGTCAGCACATCTGTAGACTGAGTGAAAGGAACGATTCAGAGGGAGGGACTGAGGTAGCAAGCAAAAGAGGGAGGTTTACTGATGGAAAAAGAGATCATTGACCCAGCAAGGCTTCCGCTGAGACTGGAAAGAAGCTGAAGATGAGTGAAGACACAAAGGCAGAGGGGGAAGGTTGAGGAAGCGCTTGGATGCTGTTTCTCTTTTGTGAAGTGTAACAGACATGGTGGTCTGGGATTCCCATCTCTTTCAGAATTTTCCACAGTTTATTGTGATCCACACAGTCAAAGGCTTTGGCATAGTCAATAAAGCAGAAATAGATGATTTTCTGGAACTCTCTTTCTTTTTCCATGATCCAGCAGATGTTGGCAATTTGATCTCTGGTTCCTCTGCCTTTTCTAAAACCAGCTTGAACATCAGGGAGTTCACGGTTCACGTATTGCTGAAGCCTGACTTGGAGAATTTTGAGCATTACTTTACTAGCGTGTGAGATGAGTGCAACTGTGTGGTAGTTTGAGCATTCTTTGGCATTGCCTTTCTTTGGAATTGGAATGAAAACTGACCTTTTCCAGTCCTGTGGCCACTGCTGAGTTTTCCAAATTTGCTGGCATATTGAGTGCAGCACTTTCACAGCATCATCTTTCAGGATTTGAAATAGCTCAACTGGAATTCCATCACCTCCACTAGCTTGTTCATAGTGACGTTTTATTTTATTTTTTTAATTTTGGCACATAGTGATGCTTTCTAAGGCCCACTTAACTACATATTTCAGGATATCTGGCTCTAGGTGAGTGATCACCCCATCGTGATTATCTTGGTCGTGAAGATCTTTTTTGTACAGTTCTTCTGTGTATTCTTGTCACCTCTTCTTAATATCTTCTGCTTCTGTTAGGTCCATACCATTTCTGTCCTTTATCGAGCCCATCTTTGCATGAAATGTTCCCTTGGTATCTCCAATTCTCTTGAAGAGATCTCTGGTCTTTCCTATTCTGTTCTTTTCCTCTATTTCTTTGCACTGATTGCTGAGGAAGGCTTTCTTATCTCTTCTTGCTATTCTTTGGAACTCTGCATTCAGATGCTTATATCTTTCCTTTTCTCCTTTGCTTTTCGCCTCTCTTCTTTTCACAGCTATTTGTAAGGCCTCCCCAGAAAGCCATTTTTCCTTTTTGCATTTCTTTTCCATGGGGATGGTCTTGATCCCTGTCTCCTTTACAATGTCAGGAACCTCAGTCCACAGTTCAACAGGCACTCTATCTATCAGATATAGGCCCTTAAATCTATTTCTCACTTCCACTGTATAATCATAAGGGATTTGATTTAGGTCATACCTGAATGGTCTAGTGGTTTTCCCTATTTTCTTCAATTTAAGTCTGAATTTGGCAGTAAGGAGTTCATGATCTGAGCCACAGTCAGCTCCCGGTCTTGTTTTTGCTGATTGTATAGAGCTTCTCCATCTTCGACTGCAAAGAATATACTCAATCTGATTTCGGTGTTGACCATCTGGTGATGTCTACTGCTAAACAGATTCCCCAGATGGCCACAGTGTACCACTTTACAGTCAAATCAACAAGGTATGAGCATTTTAGCTACTCTACCTCCTTGCAAACACGTGTAATGTTGATCTCGTCTCTATCAATTTACCTACTTTAAATACCTCATATAGGTGGAATCACACAATATTTCATTTTTTTGTGTCTGGTTTATATCAGCTTCCCTTGTAGCTCAGTCAGTAAAGAATCTGCCTGCAGTACAGGCGACCCCCAGATTCGATCCCAGGGTTGGGAAGATCCCCCGGAGAAGAAAAGGTCAACCCACTCCAGTATCCTTGCCTAGAAAATCTCATGGACAGAGAAGCCTGGTGGGCTGCAATCTATGGGGTCGCAAAGAGTCGGACATGATTGATTGACTAACACTTACTTCCTAGCATATGAGATGAGGGCAATTGTGTGGTGGTCTGAGCATTCTTTGACATTGCCTTTCTTTGGAATTGGAATGAAAACTGACCTTTTCCAGTCCTGTGGCCACTGCTGAGTTTTCCGTATTTGCTGGCATATTGAGTGCAGCACTTACACAGCATCATCTTTCAGAATTTGAAATAGCTCAACAGGAATTCCATCATGTCCACTAGCTCTGTTCATAGTGATGCTTCCTAAGGCCCACTTGACTTCACATTCCAGGATGTCTGGCTCTAGGTGAGTGATCACACCATCGTGATTATCTGGGTCATGAAGACCTTTTTGTACAGTTCTGTATATTCTTGCCACTCTTCTTAATATCNCTGGAATTCCATCACCTCCACTAGCTTTGTTCGTAGTGATGCTTCCTAAGGCCCACTTGACTTCACATTCCAGGATGTCTGGCTCTAGGTGAGTGATCACACCATCGTGATTATCTGGGTCATGAAGACCTTTTTGTACAGTTCTGTATATTCTTGCCACTCTTCTTAATATCTTCTGCTTCTGTTAAGTCTGTACCATTTCTGTCCTTTATTGAGCCCATCTTTGCATGAAATGTTCCCTTGGTGTCTCTAATTTTCTTGAAGAGATCACTAGTCCTTCCAATCTGTTGTTTTCCTCTATTTCTTTGCACTGATCACTGAGGAAGGCTTTCTTATCTCTCCTTGCTATTCTTTGGAACTCTGCATTCAAATGGGTATACCTTTGCTTTTCCTGATTTTTGCTTCTCTTCCTTTCACAGCTATTTGTAAGGCCTCCTCAGACATCCATTTTCCTTTTTTTTGTATTTCTTTTTCTTGGGGATGGTCTTGATTCCTGTCTCCTGTACTAAAGAGTCCCCTCTAATAGTTGTTAGCATTCATCTTATGTATTAATGTGCTCCTATATTGGGTACATATATGTTTACAATCATTATATCTTCTTCTGGAATTAATCCTTTCACCTTTATGTAGTGTTCTTCTTTGTCTCTTGTAACGATATTTATTGTAAAGTCTGCTTTATTTGGTATGAGTATTGCTAATCCCGTTTTCTTTAGATTTCTCTTTGCAAGGATTATCTTTTCCCAGCCCCTCATTTTCAATCTGTCTGTGTTCCTAGGTTTGAGACGCGTCTCTGGTAGACAGTATATGTAGTGTAGGAGTCTTATTTTTTTTTCCCATTCAGTCAATCTGTGTCTTTTGGTTGGACCATTTAGCCCATTTACACTTAAGTTTATTATTGATACCATTTACTTTATCACTTGGGTTTGTTTTTCTGTGTTTTCTGTCTAGAGAAGTTCCTTTAGCATTTGCTGAAGAGGTGGTTTGGCAGTGTTGAATTCTCTTAGCTTTGGCTTATTTCTAAAGCTTCTTGATTTCTCCTTCAAATCTGAATGTGATCCTTGTTGAATAGAGTAATCTTGTTTGTAGGTTTTTGCCTCTTATCACTTTAATTATATCCTGCCATTCTCTTCTGGCCTTCAGAGTTTTGGCTGAAAGATCCACTGTTATCCTTATGGGGATCTCCTTGTATATTATTGGTTGCTTTTCCCTTATTGTTTTTAATATTCTTTGTGTTTAGTCTTTGTTAGCTTGATTAACATATGTCTTGGTATGTTTATCCTTAGGTTTACCTGTATGGGACTATTTGAGCTTTCTGGGCTTGTGTGCCTATTTCCTTCAGTATATTAGTTTTTGTTGTTGTTGTTGTTGTTTTGCTATAATCACCTCAAATATTTTCTCATGTCCTTTCCTTTTGTCTTCTTCTTCTGGAACAGATGCCTATGAATCAAACGTTTGGGTACTTTATGTTGTCTCAGTGGTCTCTGAGGCTGTCTGTATTACTTTTTTATTCTTTTTTCTTTATTCCCGGCTTCCCTTGTGGCTCAGCTGGTAAAGAATCCTCCTGCAATGCAGGAGACCTGGGTTCAATCCCTGAGTTGGGAAGATCCCCTGAAGAAGGCAAAGGCTACCCACTCCAGTGTTCTGGCCTGGAGAATTCCATGGACTGTATAGTCTGTGGGGTCACAAAATGTTGGACACGATTGAATGACTTTCACTTCACTTTCTTTATTATGCTCTGCTTCAGTTATTTCCACCATCTGTCTTTCATCTCACTTATCCATTATTCTGCTTCTGTTATACTCTACTATTGTTTCCCTTCAGTGTATATTTAATCTCAGTTATCGCATTGTTCACTGTTGATTGCTCATTCTTTAATTCTTCTACTTCCTTGACAAATATTTCTTGGATTTTCTTGATCTATGCCTCCAATCTATTTATCTATGCCTCCATTTTGTTTTCTAGGTTTTGGATCATCTTTCCTATCATTATTATGAATACTTTTTAGGTAGACTCCTTTTTCCCTCGTTGCTTGCTTGGTCTGGTGGGTTTTTACCTTGTTCCTTCATCTGCTGGATATTTCTCTGCCTTTTCATTTTGTTCCATTTGCTGTGTTTGGGATCTCTTTTCTGAAGACCGGAGGGTCGTAGTTCTTCTTAATTGTGGAATCTGCCTCCCATGAGTGGGGTTGGACCTATGCTTTGTGAAAGTTTCTTTGTTGGGGGGCCTTGTGCCTGTGTTTTGGTCAACTGAACTGGATCTAGTCTCTCTGAAAGGCAGTGTCATGTCCAGTAGTAAGTTTTAAAGTATCTCTGGGTTTGGTATGGCTTTGGGCAGGCTGTCTGCTAATGAGCAGTGTTGTGTTTCTGTTTTGTTGAGGAATTGTGACAGGGAACCTGGGCATTGGAGCTTGCTGGCCTTTGGGTGGGCTTGGTTTTGGTGTTCAGATGGAGGTGTTTGGGAAGGCTCTTGTTCCTTAAAGTTCCCTGGGATCAGCAATTCTCTCTGGTGGATCAAAGTCTTGGGCTTTGGCCTCTTACCTCAGGGGTTCAGGCTTGACCCCTACTGTAGCTACAAGGCCTCACAAGCCACATAGCCAAAGCTGGGCGGGTGTTTGAGGCAGTGAACAAAACAGCACTGATGTGGTCCCAACCCAAGAAGTGGCAGCTACCACCAGGCTGTGAGCTGGTACAGGTTACTTCCCACACCTTGCTGGAAGTCTAAACAGCTTGACTCTTTCTAGGGACCCATGAACTAGGGCCTTTTCCTCTGGGAGAACTCAAGACTTGCCTCAGACTTTAAAAGCATCCAACAGGTCTCTATGGTCCCAGACACTACCTGGTACATCCTGATTGTAGCTGTCATATCCTCCCCTCTTCCCAGCACAACAGAGCAAGTGAGTCCTAATGAGCCTCAGCCTTTGCCCCCTCATATCCAGATGGGGAACAGACTATGGACTTTAGGGACAAATGTGAACATTAGGAGCAACTACAGGCTGGAATAAGGCCAGATATGAGATTGAACTGACCTCACACTGTTCACAACAGGTCCATAGACTTTCTTAGAAATATTAGAGGACTTTGGTGTAAGTGTCGCTGGGTGTTTTGGGCTGTTGATTGTTATTTCACAAAGAGTCTTGGGGACTTGCCTTCTACCATCACGTCCACTAGCTCTCTTCATAGTGATGCTTCCTAAGGCCCACTTGACTTCACATTCCAGGATATCTGGCTCTAGGTGAGTGATCACACCATCGTGATTATCTGGGTCATGAAGATTTTTTTTGTACAGTTATTCTGTATATCCTTGCCACCTCTTAATATCTTCTGCTTCTGTTATGTCCCCACCATTTCTGTTCTTTATTGAGCCCATCTTTGCATGAAATGTTCCCTTGGTATTGCTAATTTTCTTGAAGTTATCTCTAGTCTTTCCTAGTCTATTTTTTTCCTCTATTTCTTTGCATTGATCTCTGAGTAAGGCTTTCTTATCTCTCCCTGCTATTCTTTGGAACTCAGCATTCAAATGGGTATATCTTTCCCTTTCTCCTTTGCTTTTCACTTCTCTTCTTTTCACAGCTATTTGTAAGGCCTCCCCAAACAGCCATTTTGCTTTTCACATTTCTGTTTCTTGGAGATGGTCTTGATCCCTGTCTCCTGCACAATGTCATGAACCTCCATCCATAGTTCATCAGGCACTCTCTCATCAGATCTAATCCCTTAAATCTATTTCTCACTTCCACTGTATAATCCTAAGGGATTTGATTTAGATCGTATCTGAATGGTCTAGTGGTTTTCCCTACTTTTTTTTAAGTCTAAGTTTGGCAATAAGGAATTCACGATCTGAGCCACAGTCAGCTCCCAGTCTTGTTTTTGCTGACTGTATAGAGCTTCTCCATCTTGGCTGCAAAGAATATAATCAATCTGATTTTAATGTTGGCCATCTGGTGATGTCCATGTGTAGAGTCTTCTCTTGTGTTGTTGGAAAAGAGTGNCAGTCTTGTTTTTGCTGACTGTATAGAGCTTCTCCATCTTGGCTGCAAAGAATATAATCAATCTGATTTTAATGTTGGCCATCTGGTGATGTCCATGTGTAGAGTCTTCTCTTGTGTTGTTGGAAAAGAGTGTTTGTTATGACCAGTGGGTTCTCTTTGCAAAACTCTATTAGCTTAGTTCTGCTTCAGTCTGTACTCCAAGGCCAATTTTGCCTGTTACTTCAGGTGTTTCTTGACTTCCTACTTCTGCATTCCAGTCCTCTATGAAAAAAAAAATTTTTTTTGGAAGTGTTAGTTCTAGAAGGTCTTGCACTACTTTATAGATCGGTTCAACTTCAGCTTCTTCAGCATTACTGTTCAGGTCATAGACTTAGATTACTTTGATATTGAATGGTTTGTCTTGGAAATGAATAGAGATCATTCTGTTGTTTTTGAGATTGCATCCAAGTTTTTAATTTCGGACTCTTTTGTTGACTATTATGGCTATTCCATTTCTTCTAAGGGATTCTTCCCCACAGTAGTAGATATAATGGTCATCTGAGTTAAATTCACCTATTCCAGTCCATTTTAGTTCACTGATTNCAGACTGAGCGACTTCACTTTCACTTTTCTCTTTCATGCATTGGAGAAGGAAATGGCAACCCACTCCAGTATTCTTGCCTGGAGAATCCCAGGGATGGGGGAGCCTGGTGGGCTGCCATCTATGGGGTCACACAGAGTCGGACATGACTGAAGTGACTTAGCAGCAGCAGCATATGTGAGGTGATATAACTGTAAGTTATCAACTGAACTATATTTTATAATAGCAGAACACTGGAGTCAATCTAATTGTCCCCCCTTTTGGGACTGGTTGTATACACTATGGAACTTGAAAAAATACTATGCAGTTATAATAAACAATGAAGAAATCTTTGTGAACTGATGTGGAACAACCTCTAAGAGCTATTGTTGAGTGAGAAAAGCAAAGTGCCTAACTTTGCATGGCATGCTACAATTTTAAAACCATTGTAATAAAAGAGGAAGGGTGAAGTTTAAAAGGGTGTATCTGTAGGTATCTAAAATGTCTCTGGAATATAAGCAAAATATTAATAAAATTTATTCTCATCAGGGGAAGAGAACTTATTGACTGGGGTATTAGGCTGGAAGGGAAACTTCTTACTATATGGCCTTTGAACTCTTTGAATTTAGAACATGAAAATGCACTATCAATACAGAAGCATTAAACTAAAAATCTTAAAAGTGATTGTCCACAAATGGTTCCAGTTCTATTCCTGATGTTTGGTTTGATTTGTTGGGGATTACAAATATAACAACAGTAAGAGTTATGAGACGTATATCAACCAACCCTGCCTTTCATAATCCCAACTGCCTTCTCAGGAAAGTCCTAACTGTTTAGAGAGCCTCCTTGTTCTGCTGAGCACCACAATCATTTCATACATGTGATTTTGAGAAGTTGTTGTTCAGTAGCTCAGTTGTGTCCGACTCTTTGTGACCCCATGCACTGCAGCATGCCAGGCTTCCCTGTCCTTCACTATATCCCGGAGCTTGCTCACACTCATGTCTATTGAGTCCGTGATGCCATCCAACCATCTCATCCTTTGTCATCCCCTTCTCCTCCTGCCTTCAACCTTTCCCAGCATCAGGGTCTTTTCTAATGAGTAGGTTGTTCACATCAGGTAGCCAAAATATTGGAGCTTCAGCATCAGTCCTTCCAATGGATATTCAGGATTGATTTCCTTTAGCGTTGACTGGTCTGATCTCCTTGAAGTCCAGGGGACCCTCAAGAGTCTTCTCCAGCACCAAGTCCAAAAGCATCAATTCTTCTCACATCCATACATGACTACTGGAAAAACCGTAGCTTTGACTATACAGACCTTTGTCAGCAAAGTAATATCTCTGCTTTTTAATGTGCTGTCTAGGTTTGTTATAGCTTTTCTTCCAAGGAGAAAGCTTTCTCAGGAAAGACCTAAGTGTTCAGAGGGCCTCATTGTTCTGCTGAGCACCACAATAATTTCGTACATGTGACTTTGGGAATAGGATAGGTACTCTAAGCAGGATTTCCTTGCATAAGATGGAGATTCCTAGAGTAATACAGACAGAATAAGTGAGAAGGAAATCTGTGATGGGAGACAGTAGACACGGGCCAGATGGTGCTGTAAGGATGGGGTTGCCACAGCAGGAAGAGAGAGCCCATGAGAGACTGAAGACCAGGACAGCCAGACTGACCAGGACAAGTATAAGCTGTTTTTCTTTTGTGCGGACTGTGATGCTACTTCCTTGTGATCCCCAGATCTTTTTTCTGCCACAGGTAAGCTGGATATTTTTCTAAGTGCTGTTGGAGGGTCAAATGAGAACATACACGTAAGTGATTTGAGTGGAGTCTTTGAATAGAGGCTGATATAAAGGAAGCACTCAATAAGTCTTGGTTGTTAATAATAAATCCAATCATTTGAACTTATTTCGAAGCTGGGAATTTGGGAGAGTGGGTATCAAGTTTGGTTCAATTCCAGATGAGATCAAGGGGTGCCAAGGAAAAAACAAAATTCCAGCAGCAGCAGGAAATTCGAAGTCAAGAATAAATATAAAAATATGATCCTGTGGAGAGCTGAGGAATTTTGTGGACAGGGCTTTGGGCTTTGGTAAAGGTTGTGAATGTATATCTCATTTAGATCTGAAGTGGCTATGAACCTCCAGCCAACATCTGAGTAACAGAGCCAACCAGCACCCTAAGTTCATGGCTGGTGATTGATTACAGAGAGACAGCAAGAATGTTCCCATTGCCATGCCTGGAACTTAGCACTTGCAGTGACCTCCAGGGGGTAAACATGGAGGAGGCTATTGGAGAAAAATCTGCCCTTTCTGCTCGCTTAATATTTTACAGCTAGTTTTGATATGTGAGCCATCCTAATGAAAATCAATAGCATAGAAACTGGAATTATCCAAATTGTATAGAAATGGTTGCTATGGTTTTATAGCTTAAAAATGAATGTAGCTCCAGGAGGAACTCACCCAAACAGATCCGGCCCTTCTGGATGTCTTTGTGTACAGAGAATGGAGGTCTGATTAGCCTCAGGGCCTTTGCTGCTGGCCAGAGTTCACTACAATTTGATGCAGTTATTTAAATTTCTGTCTTCAGGAGGGGGTACCTCTGGGGAATTACATAACACCATCAGCAGCTGTTGTGTGGATTTAAACTGGATTTGGGTAATAGGAAAATGGTTTTATGTGTCAAAAAATGCAGTGTTGCCTCCTGTCTCAATTGTCTGAATGCTGTCCTCATTGCCCCCAAAGTATTATCTCAAGTTTGGTTCTGTAGCTGTTTTTGTGTCTTGGAACAGTTTTCTTTTTTTAAAGCAGGAATAACTGATTACCCATATTTATTTCCCTAAGGTTATAATGCCTTGCATAAATGCAGCCTGGGGTGATGACCTGGAGTTAGAAAACCTGTGTCTGAGGGCTGGCTCTGCCACACAGTTGGCAATTGGGCTGTCCCAAGGATTTTCGTGGGCTTCACTGGTGGGTCAGTGGTAAGGAATCCACTTGCAATGCAGGAGACACAGGTTTGATCCCTGGTCTGAAGATCCCCTGGAGAAGGAAATGGCAACCCATTCCAGTATTCTTGCCTGGGAAATCCCTTGGACAGAGGAGTCTGGCGAGCTGCAGTCCATGGGGTCACAAAAGAGTCAGACACGACTTAGTGACTAAACAACGACATGGATTTCCAAATAGAGGNGATCCCCTGGAGAAGGAAATGGCAACCCATTCCAGTATTCTTGCCTGGGAAATCCCTTGGACAGAGGAGTCTGGCGAGCTGCAGTCCATGGGGTCACAAAAGAGTCAGACACGACTTAGTGACTAAACAACGACATGGATTTCCAAATAGAGGCTTTTCTGTTGCAAAGATTTATATTCTCTTTTTAAATGCTTCTAATTCTGGGAAAGTACCTTGAATTGAAACCCCTTTCATTTTTATCTCTGTTTATCTATCCATCTGCTTATCTACCCAATCTATTCTTCACTGTTTATTATAGTCTTTTTTCTGAAGCAATTTCTGGATGAAGAGGACAATTAGAAGTGACTGAGGTCTAACAACCTGCCTCAGGGTAGTTCTGCTCTGCTCCTGAGCTCGTGGCAAGCTCCCGGATTTCATGCGCTGGCCCTGGCCCTCCTTTTTAATTTAGGCATGTCCTACTATCACGGGTGAAAACTGACCTTTTCCAGCCCTGTGGCCACTGCTGAGGGTTCCAAATATGCTGGCATATTGAGTGCAGCACTTTCACAGCATCATCTTTCAGGATTTGAAATAGCTCAACTGGAATGCCATCACCTCCACTAGCTTTGTTCGTAGTGATGCTTTCTAAGGCCTGCTTGACTTCACATTCCAGGATGTCTGGTTCTAGATGAGTGATCACACCATTGTGATTATCTGGGTCATGAAGATCTTTTCTGTACAATTCTTGTGTGTATTCTTGCCACCTCTTCTTAATATCTTCTGCTTCTGTTAGGTCCAGACCATTTCTGTCCTTTATCGAGCCCATCTTTGCATGAAATGTTCCCTTGCTATCTCTATGGGGAAACAGTGTCAGACTTTATTTTTGGGGGCTCCAAAATCACTGCAGATGGTGATTGCAGCCATGAAATTAAAAGACGCTTACTCTTTGGAAGAAAAGTTATGACCAACCTAGATAGCATATTCAAAAGCAGAGACATTACTTTGCCAACTAAGGTCTGTCTAGTCAAGGCTATGCTTTTTCCTGTGGTCATGTATGGATGTGAGAGTTGGACTGTGAAGAAGGCTGAGCACCGACGAATTGATGCTTTTGAACTGTGGTATTGGAGAAGACTCTTGAGAGTCCCTTGGACTGCAAGGAGATCCAACCAGTCCATTCTGAAGGAGATCAGCCCTGGGATTTCTTTGGAAGGAATGATGCTAAAGCTGAAACTCCAGTACTTTGGCCACCTCATGTGAAGAGTTGACTCATTGGAAGAGACTCTGATGCTGGGAAGGATTGGGGGCAAGAGGAGAAGGGGACGACAGAGGATGAGATGGCTGGATGGCATCACGGACTCGATGGACGTGAGTCTGAGTGAACTCCGGGAGTTGGTGATGGACTGGGAGGCCTAGCGTGCTGCTATTCATGGGGTTGCCAAGAGTCAGACATGACTGAGCGACTGAACTGAACTGAACTGAGTACCAAGAGACCATGGTAAGGAGGTGTCAGCAGTGTTGGTTGCTTACTCTGGGCAAGGACTCATACATTTCAGCCTGGGCATGCTGTTCCTGGATGGATCCCTGATCCAACCTGGACCATGTCCACCACAGCAGACTCATCTTGTTCCAGTTCAGGGTCAAGGCATTTGTTATGGACTCATATGCCCAGAATGGATCAGTGCCTCTGCTAGAGCCATAAAGTCTGACAGCTGGCAGCCTCCTGGCAAAGTGGGTCTCAGAGAATCTGCTTAAGCTATGTGATTAAGCTTTGGTCATTCCCAGCTTTGGGACAGGCTTGCATGCTGTGGGTGGTCTACATATCAGCTTCATGCATTTGTACATTCCACATGTATTAAGCACCGTCAGTGAGCCAGGCACTCTGAGCCATCGAATATTAGAAAGTGCCCAGGACATCTCTGTCTCCTTCATTCAGTTGCTAGAACTCTGAACTCATGTGAAGGTGGGCTTGAAGGTTCTGAACCCTTTCAGGGCCAACTGAGCACTTGTTTGATGGGAGAGGGCTGGCAGGGAACACTCAGTGGCTGACCAAAGGGCTGTAATTTCTGCTCCCAGCTGGAGCACCAGGGGCTACAAACCTGTGTTCTTTTGCTTCCTGATGGAAAGGACTATGTAAGGTTGGTGGGGGTGGTGAGAGTGAATTTCCACTGTTAATCAGGGTTAGGAAGTCAGATCTGACCCCTACAGGAACCTTGTGAGTCTGGGGTCTGCAGGTCTGAGCAGAGGTTCTGATGGGCAGCAGAGGAAAGGACCTAGGAGTTTGAGGAGAGGCAGGATAAATGTGGTCAGAGAGATGCATGCAGAACGAGAGGATTGATCAAGATGACAGTGTAATAGAGGCAAAGTCCTAGGAGGAATGAGGACCAGTAGGATGAGTGGAAAGTGCTGGTACAAGGCCCAGGACGGGAGAAACAGGCCTGACATTCCTGGCAGGAAGGATGAGATCCTCTTCCTTATATTCCCTGCATCTAGGGCAGCACTTAATACAAATGCTAGTTAATCTGAATTAAGTTCCACAGACAGTTCCTTAAAATCCATGGTCTTTATATCATGTGCGCATGCAAAGTCACTTCAGTTGTGTTGGACTCTTTGCGACCCCATGGACTGTAGCCCGCCAGGCTCCTCTGTCCATTGGATTCTCCAGGCAAGAATACTAGAGTGGGTTGTTGTGCCCTTCTGCAGGGGATATTCCTGACCCAGGGATCGAACCTGTGTCTCCTGCATTACAAGTGGATTCTTTACCGCTGAGCCCCCAGGGAAGCCCTCATCTTTATATGATATATGTATTAAATTTAGCTCAGGCTGATAAATCACCACCACCCCGGATGTGAAGAATGGGGAAGAGGCAATCTTTGTGCACTGTCTTCTGCCACACACAGGCTGAGTGTTATACATTATTATCACACTGAAACCTTTAAAGAACCCCACAACGTGGATAGAACCATCGCCCTGTAGATGTGTCTGAGGTGAGCTATTGCCTAACTTCACATGGCTATATGTGGTGAGGATGGGGCGACAGCGTATGGGAGTCTAGGATGTTTTGATTTGCAAACCTCAGATCTACTCCTCAAACTAGTTACAAGAGCTCCATTGGGGTGGAGCTCATGCTTTGGTCATCTTTGTTGCCCTGACACTGGCTCTGAGCTTAGAAAACAATCAGTATGTTTTTAAAGAATCAGTGAATGCGTAAATGATAAATGAACGATGGATTTGGTTTCATCGTTGTTCATGAATATGTGGTGAATTCTTGGCCATGGAGCTCACATATGTAGAATGGATAGAGACTCAATTTTTGAGGTCTTAGCAATGAAAGTCAGGCATCACATTTTCTATTTCTTTGCTGTTCTCTATTCAATAGGTGCTGCATTAATACCCTATTTATAATAATGTTCCTGCTGTCTGAACTCTTTCAGAGGCTGCTGAGGTTACTAAAGGATAATATCACATTGGTTCAAACCCAGGGGAAATTTTGAGCATTTGTTCAACTATTGGAGGTGTACTTGGGACTTTTTCCTTTCCTTTATCTGACCCATCTTTATTGGCTCACAGAATTGAAAGATTACAAGGTCATTTCTAAACTGTTTCTGGGATTTGCTGCTGCTCCTTTCAGGAAAGCAATTCAAAATCTGTCTATTCAAACACACATTTTCTTCAAACAAAAGTTTATTTGCTATATATAGAAAAATGCCACTAGAGGACTAATTTGGCAGCTTTGTTGATTACCCATTGTAATGAGCCTTATTACATAATTAAAAGAATTTTTTTCCAACTGCATTTCACTACTAATTAACATTTTACACATTCTGCAGTGGACACTTTGGGTTGAATCAGAGACATAATTATGTCATTTCTATGCAAAGAGTAGCTTATGAATTATTAATTAATATTAAATCTGTTGATTAAAGACTAATTCATTAGTAAACATATTACAGCTTACCATGTACTGCTCTCTAGAAACATTTTTTTTGGTGGCAATTTCTATGGTCCCTTGTCCCTTGCTAAAGAAAGACAGAAGCTGGCCACACAGATTCCCAGGAACAAAAATAATCCATTTTCAACTGTTGTCTGAATTTTAAACTATGACTGAGCTTTTTGCCTTCCACTTGCTGTTAATGTTGTGAAGCACACAAAGGGTGTGAGCAGACTATGGAAAGCCCGTGGCTCACTCCCTTCATATTTTAACTCCAGAGTGGAGAGTTGTTCTCTTGCAATGCACAAGCATCTGTGCTGTGTGCTTGAGCCCATGCCAGCCTGGAGTGCACTGAGGAATAAGGGTCTCCAAATCACTGGATCCCCAGCCGATCCCCAGTTGGGGAGGAGCAAACTCGCAAGTGATGGGACATCCGGTTCCATCACTTCATGGCAAATAGATGAGGAAACAATGGAAACAGTGAGAGACTATTTTTAGGGGCTCCAAAATCACTGTGGACAGTGATTCCAGCCATGAAATTAAAAGACACTTGCTCCTTGGAGGAAAAGCTATGACCAACCTAGACAGCATGTTAAAAAGCAGAGACGTTACTTTGCCGACAAAGGTCCATCTAGTCAAGGCTATGGTTTTCCAGTAGTCTTGTATGAATGTGAGAGTTGGACCATAAAGAAAGCTGAGCACTAAAGAACTGATCCTTTTGAACTGTGGTGTTNATTAAAAGACACTTGCTCCTTGGAGGAAAAGCTATGACCAACCTAGACAGCATGTTAAAAAGCAGAGACGTTACTTTGCCGACAAAGGTCCATCTAGTCAAGGCTATGGTTTTCCAGTAGTCTTGTATGAATGTGAGAGTTGGACCATAAAGAAAGCTGAGCACTAAAGAACTGATCCTTTTGAACTGTGGTGTTGGAGAAGACTCGAGAGTCCCTTACACTGCAAGGAGATCAAACCAGTCAATCCTAAAGGAAATCAGTCCTGAACTTTCACTGGAAGGACTGATGCTGAAGCTGAAACTCCAATACTTTGGGCACCTGATGTGAAGAACTGATTCACTGGAAAAGACCCTGATGCTGGACAAGATTGACGAGAGAAGGAGAAGGGGATAACAGAGGATGAAATGGTTGGATGGCATCACCGATGCGATGGACATGAGTTTGAGCAGGCTCTGGGAGTTGGTGATGGACAGGGAAGCCTGGCATGCTACAGTCCACGGGGTCACAAAGAGTCAGACATGACTGAGCGACTGAACTGAACTGAAACTCACAAGTACTGCTGAAGGGAAGTTGTCTTCCCAGGCACTTTGGGGCTGTCCTCTCCTTTGAAATTCATCCTTGAGCCCCAGCTCCTGGCTGTCAATGCGCTGACCTCGTCCTGGGGCAGCCAGGCAGGCTGCGACTGTCGCTCATCTCGCACCGTGGATGGCACAGCTGTTGCTGTCCTTCTCCCTACTAGTTAGGTAGTAAAACTGACAAGATACCTCTTCCTTAATACACTTTAAGTTAGGCCACAAATCATACTCCCGGTTTCCATCAAACCTCACAGCCTGTGCAGTATTAGCATCCTTGTTTCAGAACACTTGCTAATACCTGTGGATTATTCCTATTTCTGCTTTCTAAAGTTTAGCAAATTTTATTGATTATTTTTGTGGGAGGTGATTTTTAAAAATTACCAGTTTAGAGTTAGAGATTCATGTCTGAATATTTTGCTCATTTATCATGGGTTAGCTTTGATCTGTTTCTGGGCCTGGCAGCTCTCTCTCAGACCTGAGTTTCCTGTCCCCCATGCACATTCCATGTCACATACATGTGTATATTTTTATTCCTTGATGGATTTTTTTGGTGGAAGCTAGAAAGTGGGGTACAAAATAAGAAGGGGTATACTTTCCAGTAATCATTTTCTTTTTATAGGATGCTGGTCAAATACGTCAATGCAACAAACTTGCTCTCGGCCAAGAGAGAATTAAGAAGAAAATACAAATAGTCATAACCACATTTTGGAGAAGAAAATGGCAACCCACTCCAGTATCCTTGCCTGGAAAATCCCATGGACAGAGAAGCCTGACAGGCTGGAGTCTTTGGGCTTCTCAAGAGTCAGACACAACTTAACAACTGATCACACAAACCACATTTACCCAGTGTTGACTGTCTCAGACACAGGTAAACAGTTGTTTCACACACACTGTCTTATTTAATCCTAAATTAAACTCATGAGGTTACTTATGATTATTGTGCTAGGTTTGTAGAAGAGGAAATTGAAGATTAGAAATGGTGAGTTACTTGCTCAAACTCACACAATAAGTAGCTGAGTCAGGCTTCCGAGGTGGCCCAGCAGTAAAGAATCTGCCTGCAATGCAGGAGTCGCAGGAGACTTAGGTTTGATCTCTGGGTCAAGAAGATCCTCTGGAGGAGGGCATGACAACCCACTCCAGTATTCTTGCCTGGAGAATCTCATGGAGAAAGGAGCCTGGTGGGCTACAATCCATAGACTCACAAAGAGTCAGACACGATTGAATGGAATTAGCATGGGCGCACACTGGGATTGATATTGAGAACATTGAAAACTCCAGAGCTTGTGGTTCTAAACCTTGGACACACTCTTCCAGCCTGGGTCACCTCAGGCTAAGGTAGCCCTGAATTGCCTTTGTCCTTTCCAAATACTTTAAACC
Source organism: Oreotragus oreotragus (assembly GCA_006410675.1). Classification (NCBI taxonomy): domain Eukaryota; kingdom Metazoa; phylum Chordata; class Mammalia; order Artiodactyla; family Bovidae; genus Oreotragus; species Oreotragus oreotragus. Next base: position 598,658 of record SJYX01014312.1, read on the forward strand.
AGCCCCCCAGGCCCACCTTTGTAGGACTACTTCGTTATTGATTCTATCAGAGGTAGCTACCTTATTTGAGGAACCAGTGTAAAATGAAAATTCTAGCTAGGGTTGGAGAGGTCAACTTTTCTTTCCATGGAGGTGCCACCTCAAACCAAAGCAGATGGGTGACTACCAGGAGGTTGCAACTCCTGCTTCAGAAGTATCTGGAACTATGAGGAGGAAAAGGTTTCTGCCAAGTTACACATTGAATGAGCCAAGGCATTGTCACATAAGTTTGGAGATGACTGCCTTCTTGCTTTGCCCAGTGATATCACATGATGTACACACAAACTAACCCACTTGTAACCATGCCCAGGCCCTTGTCAGGGGCAAAGTGATAGGGAAATATAGTCCTCCTTATCCATTTCCCTAGTGGCTCAGACAGTAAAAAAAAGTGTGCCTGCAATGTGGGAGACCCAGGTTTGATCCCTGGGTTAAGAAGATCCCCTGGAGAAGGAAATGGCAACCCAATCTAGTATTCTTGCCTGGAGAATTCCATGGACAGAGGGGCCTGGCTGGAGAAGAGTTTGGATTCCTAGCCAGAGATGGGGTGGGTCACGGTGGCAAAGTGGTGAAAGTGCTAGATCCTAGCCACTAGACCAGTGGTCAGTGACAGGAACCTGACCCTTTGGTTTTACAGAAAAGAATTCCAGAAAGACAGAAGGCAGTGAAACAAGTAAAGAATTTATTAAGAAGAAAGCAAGTATAGTACATGTAGATAGGCACATGGGCCGACTCAGGGAGAGAGAGAATGTCACTGAGTCGTGCCCTTGTGGCAGTTTGAGTGATTTTATGAGGTATTTCTTCCCAGTTTCCTTTGGTCAATCATCTTGATTTACTTGGTTCACAGTTCATATGTGGTATATCTCAGGATCCTCACAAGTGTGCACACACACATCTCTTAGCCAAGATGGATTCTATCACAAAGGCGTATGGGTGGAACATAACTTGACATAACTCCCCTTTGGCCTCCAAGGAGCATTTTTTTTTGTGTGTGTGGCTGGGGAGGTCTCCTGACTTCAGGAAGGAGAAATATGTGGTCTGTGCAGGGTCCACCCTCCGCCCTTAATTGCCCTGCTATTCTGGTCTTGGAGTTTCAGTCAACAGAGAATGAATCTCCAATTGCTTTACCCTGGGGGGCGCCTGTCTGCCTCCTGCCTCAGAAGGAGTGGTAATGGGATGAGCAGGTGGAAGGGGAGATCTTGATCCAAGGCACCGGACCACAGAGACTGGGTTACTGAGGACCCATCCCAGATAGGCAGTGGGAAGCAGCACTGCGTATAAGCTAAGCCTCCAAGTCCCCAGTGCATCCTCCGTGGCCCTATTAGATTTCACTTACAAAACACAAGTTTAAAGATAAATTTTTTAAGCATTTCAAGGTGGCAATTGCAAAGAATGAAATCCCAAGAGTAGGGTTGTTCTGAGCACTGGGCTCTTCTGCGCTTGGTTCCCTGTGTGATTGCAGTGCATGTTGACATAACTATGAAGCTGGTCCTGGTTTTTATTCTCTGAGTTTAGTAAAAGAGGGTGTGAGGAAGGGTGTTTTGTTTAAAGAGATTGTAAACTGACACTGTACAGATTCGTTGCTTTGGTGGCAGAACAGTTTAATGTTTACAAGTCTGAGTTTAGATAGGCTCAGACATGGAGCTGAGTCTCAACTCTTCATACCTGATGACCAGAGAAAAGATTGCATTCTCTCAAAATCTGTATCTTCCATTGTGAAATTGGATTAAAGCACATGTCAAAATTTTGAGCTGGTTAAAAACGTAATTTTTAAAAAAGATACAACACAGCATCTGGCACATACCGTGCAGTTAATAAATGTTTGCAATTACTATTATTGATAGTTGAGATTCATTTGAATTCGGAAACTTAAGTAAAATATTAGTAAAAATCCTTGTCTCCTGGCTTTTGTCTTACCATAGAGGTACATCTAAAAATCCTGAGAAATTTAATCATCATGCTAATAAAAAGCACTGAGCAGTGACTAAGTACCAGGCACTGCCCAAGTATACTTGCTTATCTTACTCCATTCTCATAATTTTTTATATAAATATTGACAAGTCATTTTATAGATGAAGAAACTGAAGGTGAAGAAAGGCCCAAAATTTAATCTCGGGCGCCCCATGGGTGGCAAAGAATGGTAAAGAATGGTAAAGAATGGTAAAGAATCCACCTGCAAGCAGGGGACACAGGTTCAATTCTTGGGTTGGGAAGATCCCATGGAGGAGGAAATGGCAAACCACAACAGTATTCTTGCCTTGGAAATCCCATGGAAAGAGGACCCTGAGGGGCTACAGTCCATGGGGTTGCAGAGTCGGACATGACTTAGCAACTAAACAACAACAAAAGTTAATACTGGATGAAAGGACTAAAGTCTAACCTTCAGTCTGTCTGACTGCAAAGTCTATGCTCTTCACCCCTAGGCCACATTGTTAAGATATGTGACCCTCAACCCTGGCTACCTAAAATGTTAAAAAAAAAAAAAATGCACATGCCGAGGACCCAACCTTGATTATTTTAAACAGAATACTGAGGTATGAGAACCAGAGAGAACAACAACAACAAAAAAACCATATATTAATGTGTTTCTGGTGATTCTGGAACCAATTGGTCTAAGTGGCATGATGCACCCAGAAAACTCATACTTTAACGTATTATGTGTTTAGTCATATTAACAGGCCATTTTGAATTCATGAAGAATAACAGCAACACCAACCTATTGCTTATATACTTTTTATCTGAAGAGTATTTTATTAAGGCAAATATCAATGAATATCCATTGGAAGAAAGCAAAGTTATTCTTTTTTTGCACAGGCAGAAAGAGTTGTTATTGTCATGACCTTGAATAATCTTTTATAGATGGATGTGGGAGTATGACTTATTTTTTCAAACTCAGAGAAATAAAAGCATCTGTGTATTGACCTGAAAGAATGTGTGGAAAACATAGGATGAGGAGAAGAATTACTACATAATTTGGATCCGGAAATGTCAGGGTGGGTGGATGTAGGATGATGGAAAAGGAGTGTGTCATGAATACTTCATAAGTGAGCCCCTGCCTTCTCATTTGTATGTGTCATTTATAATGGGATGAACAATAGTGTTAAGATGTGTGCTCTGTGGTATGTCCCTTTATCCAAATGACTACATGGCAGCCCAGATAAAACTATTACCCAAGGCCAGCACATGCAAACCAGAGGTGTGGCGTTGATGATTCAACCCCAGTGTCAACTCGAGGGTAATTTTCCAGATAACTGCCTAAATTCCCTCATTTTACTCAGAAGAAAGAGGATCATAAACAACATAATGAGTTCCCCAAATGTCCTACTCATTAATTTTGTTTTCCAGCATAACTTCCTAGAGTAATGTACAATCAAGGGCCTGAAGATGTGTGTAGATACAGGTGATGGTACACAGAGATGCTTCCATCTATTTAAAATAGGCAATGACCTGAACAAATCATGTCCAAGAACACCAAGCCAAGTAAAACCCTACTGTAAAACTGGCACCATTATATATTGTGTTGGCCAAAAAGTTTGTTTGGGTTTTTTCCACATGTTGTTATGGGATGAATTTTTTGGACAACATAATTTGTATATCCCTAAGCCAGAGAAGGCAGTGGCACCCCACTCCAGTACTCTTGTCTGGAAAATCCCATGGGCAGAGGAGCCTGGTAGGCTGCAGTCCATGGGTCATGAAGAGTCAGACACAACTGAACAACTTCACTTTCACTTTTCACTTTCATCCATTGGAGAAGGAAATGGCAACCCACTCCAGTGTTCTTGCCTGGAGAATCCCAGGGACGGGGGAGCCTGGTGGGCTGTCATCTATGGGGTCACACAAAGTCGGACACGACTGAAGCAACTTAGCAGCAGCAGCAGCAAGTCAAGAAAACATGAGTTTGATACCTGGGTTGAGAAGATCCCCGGAGAAGGAAAGAACAACTCACTCCAATATTCTTGCCTGAAAAATCCCGTGGACAGAGGAGCCTGTCACACTCCTACACTCCAAAGGGTTACAAAGAGTCAGACACAACTGAACAACTAAGCACAGGAAGTCAAGGAAAAAACCTCAGATAATGAGTGTGATAAGGAAGTAAGGACTAGTCTCCATAGATGTTAACAAAGGGTATTAGGAAAATTTGACTACTGTGATTCTGGAAAAGAATATCATCATTATGCTTAACAAAAGTATCAGGTACATTGGAATTCTGCTCTAATAGCATTAAAAAGAGGGTCTAATTCATGACAATCTAGACGGTATCTCTAAAAAGAGTATAGGTTTTTGAGTCAGGGTTGGTTGAATTCAATTTTGATTTTTCTACCACTAGCCACATGGCATTGGGCCACTGACTTTGTGTATTTGAAATTGATTTTCTTTATCTGTAAAACTGGAATAAGAATCAGCATTCAGGATTATTCTAACGCATACATATGGTATCAAGGCTTCCCCCACTGGCTCGCTGGTAAAAAATCTGCCTGCAGTGCAGGAGAAGCAGGAGATGTGGGTTCAATAGCTGGGTCTGGAAGGTCCCCTAGAGGAGGACATGGACACCCACTCCAGTATTCTTTCCTGGAGAATCCCATGGACTGGGGAGTCTGGTGGGCTACATACAGTCCATGGAGATGCAAAGAGTCAGATATGACTGAGCGACTAGGCATAGACACACATCAGGAAATGAAATGTGCTGTGGAAACCAGCCAAACTACAGAAGTCAAGAGAAATTCCCATTGGCAGGAAAAGCCCACTGCCCCCAAATATGTTAATAACTAAGTATAATTCACATGTCAGCAGCAATAGTCTTTGCTCACTGAGGTAGGTAGGAAAGGTAATACTCAGGAGCTCACCAGAGCTGTTGGCATCCTGTCATTTGGTTAAGGTAAGACTTCTAAATTCTAGTTCAGTTTTTGGAGTCCCAAGTCCTAGGCAGATGAACAAAATAGCTTCATAAATATAAAGATCAAGGGAGGAGTCCATTTATAAGAGCTGTAGTATGGCTTGAAATTTAAGAAGTGAAACCAATCCCAATTTTAATATTCAGGTAAAATCATGGCTCTATAGTACAGCAAAGATAATTTGATGCATAACTGCTGTTGCTATTGCTCAGTTCAGTTCAGTTCAGTTGCTCAGTCGTGTCCTTCTCTTTGTGACCCCATGAATCGCAGCACGCCAGGCCTCCCTGTTCATCACCATCTCCCAGAGTTCACTCAGACTCACGTCCATCGAGTCCGTGATGCCATCCAGCCATCTCATCCTCTGTCATCCCCTTTTCCTCCTGCCCCCAATCCCTCCCAGCATCAGAGTCTTTTCCAATGAGTCAACTCTTCGCATGAGGTGGCCAAAGTACTGGAGTCTCAGCTTTAGCATCATTCCTTTCAAAGAAATCCCAAGGTTGATCTCCTTCAGAATGGACTGGTTGGATCTCCTTGCAGTCCAAGGGACTCTCAAGAGTCTTCTNTCAACTCTTCACATGAGGTGGCCAAAGTACTGGAGTTTCAGCTTTAGCATCATTCCTTCGAAAGAAATCTCATTAGATCCTCATAATTCTTATGTAAGAGCAAAAGTATTGTTATTCTTATTTTATCCATGTCACAGAAAGGCTTCCCTGGTGGCTTAGTGGTAAAGAATCCACCTGCCAAGCAGGAGACATGGGTTTGATCCCTGTATCCAGAAGACCTCCTGGAGATGGAAATGGAAATCCACTCCAATATTCTTGCCTGGGAAATCCCATGGACAGAGGAACCTGGAAGTCTTCAGTCTATGGGGTCACAAAGAGTCAGAAACAACTTAGTGATTCAACCACCACTACCACCACATCACAAAAAGTCTAAATGCCTTGGACATTGTCTTCCAAAAGGTTTTCTTCCTTCCCTGTGATTCAACCTGCATCCACACTTATGAGGACTCTCAAAGGTCAGACTAGCCTACCTTCCTTTATACCCTCACATGGATTATTTGGTCCTGCTGCTACTGCTAAGTCGCTTCAGTCGTGTCTGACTCTGTGCGACCCCATAGATGGCAGCCCACCAGGCTCCCCCATCCCTGGGATTCTCCAGGCAAGAACACTGGAGTGGGTTGCCATTTCCTTCTCCAAGGCATGAAAGTGAAAAGTGAAAGTGAAGTCGCTCAGTCATGTCTGACTCATAGCGACCCCATGGACTGCAGCCCACCAGGCTCCTCCGTCCATGGGATTTTCCAGGCAAGAGTACTGGAGTGGGTTGCCATTGCTTTCTCCGTTATTTGGTCCTACTTAAGGCATTTCTGCAGGTCTGATTCACATCCAGGGGTAGTTCTGACTGCTCATGCTGCTGAGGCTAATAAGGCACTGGTAGTCCAGTACTTTTGCCTGGGAAATCCCATGGGTGGAGGATCCTGGTAGGCTACAGTCCATGGGGTCTCGAAGAGTCAGACACGACTGAGCAACTTCACTTTCACTTTTCACTTTCATGCCTTGGAGAAGGAAATGGCAACCCACTCCAGTGTTCTTGCCTGGAGAATCCCAGGGATGGGGGAGCCTGGTGGGCTGCCATCTATGGGGTCGCACAGAGTCAGACACGACTGAAGCGACTTAGCAGCAGCTCCAGCAAGACACGACTGAGCAACTTCACTTTCACTTTTCACTTTCATGCCTTGGAGAAGGAAATGGCAACCCACTCCAGTGTTCTTGCCTGGAGAATCCCAGGGACGGGGGAGCCTGGTGGGCTACCGTCTATGGGGTCACACAGAGTCGGACACACTGATGCGACTTAGCAGCAGCAGCAGCAGTCCAGTTTAGAGAAGACTGCGCTGCTGTAACAAGATATAGCAAAGTTTCAGTGGCTCTAGAAATACAGAAGTTTTTATACCCTCATCTAGCTCCAAAGAATTGATACTTTTGAACTGTGGTGCTGGAGAAGACTCTTAAGAATCTCTTGGACAGCAAGGATATCAAACTAGTGAATCCTAAAGGAAATCAATACTGAATATTCACTGGAAGGATTGATGCTGAAGCTCCAATACCGTGGGCACCTGATACTAAAAGTCAGCTCATTGGAAAACACCCCAATGCTGAGAAAGACTGAAGGCAGAAGGAGATGAGGGCAACAGAGAATGAGCTGGTTGGATGGCACCACTGACTCAATGGACATGAATTTGAGCAAACTCTGGGAGATAGTGAAGGACAGGGAAGTCTGGAGTGTTGCAGTTCATGGAATCACAAAGAGTCAGACACAACTTAGTGACTGAACAAAACAACAAATCCAGGGAGGGAAATGTTCCAATGGCTGACTCTCCTCATTATTTAGAAGCCCAAGGCTGGGGGAAGCTCTGGAGTCTTTCACACCTGACTCCCAAGCCACTTGGTCTTTGCTTCTCCCTATCCCAGGGTAAACAGAAAAAGAGGCGTTAAGACAACCTGGTCTTAAGTTCCACAGCCCAGAAGTGGCCTGCAGAGCTCCCACTCATTTCCCATCATCCAGTAGTTACATGGTCACACTTAGCTTAACAAAGGAGGCTGGGAAATGCACAGTGATATACAAGAAGAATTGGGTCTGGGGAAGAGCTAGCAATCCCTGCCCCAATGAAAGAGAAGAACACACACGTGTGAAATTGCCAATCTTGTGTCTGAGACAGGAGCCCAGGGAAGAACACCACCAATTCTGAGTAGCAGTAATCTGTGAAGAGGGTCCATTGCCAAAGGTTTTATGAGTGTCTTTTGCTTTGTTTTGACTATGGTGGTGAGGGACAGCAATAGAAGAGGAGAGTTGAGGCTTGGGCATATAACCCATTCAATGTATCCATCCATTCATTCTTTCGTTCAGTTAAATCTTCTGGAATCCCAGTAACAGGAACAAGAGAGCAGTATAATGAAGCCAAAACACAAATGTGCTTGTCTGGAGGACAGGGCCCATGTTAAGGTGGTAACATGCAGAAGCAGCTTATGCAGTTGATGGAGTAAGAACAGATAAAAGAGCAAGGCCCCATAGTGGAAATCAGAGTTTATACAGTCAAGAGGAGAGTTCTTTCTTATGGAGCCATGTGTAGAATAATGCAGAGAAAAATAAGAGGAATCTGGACAAACTGAAAGGCAATTGCCAAAATATTAGGAAACTGATGCTTTTGAACTGTGGTGTTGGAGAAGACTCTTGAGAGTCCAAAGGAGATAAACCAGTCCATTCTGAAGGAGATCAGCCCTGGGATTTCCTTGGAAGGAATGATGCTAAAGCTGAAACTCCAGTACTTTGGCCACCTTATGAGAAGAGTTGACTCATTGGAAAAGACTCTGATGCTGGGAGGGATTGGGGGCAGGAAGAAAAGGGGACGACAGAGGATGAGATGGCTGGATGGCATCACTGACTCGATGGACGTGAGTCTGAGTGAACTCCGGGAGATGGTGATGGACAGGGAGGCCTGGCGTGCTGCGATTCATGGGGTCGCAAAGAGTCGGACACGACTGAGCAACTGAACTGAACTGAATGAGTCCCACATTAAGGGTGGAACAAAAGAAAGAAAAACAGAGATAATAATAGCAGAGAAAATGAGTAGTATTGATCTGATGTGGGAGGTGAAAAAGAATGAGGTTCTGAGCTTGGATAACCTGGTACCACTGATGGAAGGTGAAATTGGGAAAGGAGGGTGGGAAAGGAGTGCTTGGGTTACTAACTTTTATATCCAAGTAGCGATATTCCATGGATAACTGGAGAAATAAACTCAGGAGAGGCTGAGAAATTAGGCTAGTAATTAGAGGTCTGGGAGACAACTGCATGTGGGAAATACTGAGCCGTTTATAGGATTTCCACAGTGCATGTAAAGACAGAGAAGAATGATCATCTCAGGACTGAGCCAGGTATAGCGTGCAACCTGGTGATATCTTTGTGTCTGTTGAAACATTATTTAAATAACTTGCCCAAGGAATTCGGACCCTGGGAAACTGGCAAGAAGCATAAGCGGCAGCTACTCATTCCACTTTATTGTGTCCTTTACATGTGGATACAAATGTTTTCTTAATCGAACACCCTCATTTTTCTAAATTCTTCAGGAAAGGTTCAAGGGAGATAAAGCACAAGGAGGTGAAGTCATTTGCTTTTAGTCATATGAGTTAATGGCTGTAGTAGTATAACTCAAGATGATATCCATTAGGACAGTGTTCCTCGAGTCTGAGAATCAATAATCTATGGTTTCATTAAAGCTAAACCATGATGCTTCAAGGCAAAAGCATGTCACTGCATTTCCTGGTACCATAAAAGTTATTTTAATATCAAAATGTTGTCCCTGTTATTCAGAGAGTCACGCTTTGTAGTATTATTGCATGTTTGAATCCTGAAAGCTAGCCCTGAGGAAGCTTCCATGCAGTTGGATTCAGCTGTTTTAGTTTCTGGTTTTCATTCATTTCATCTTTGAAATCTAATGATCTAATCTAATAAAATTATAAAAGATTCTAAACTGCTCTGCACTTAATCAGTTTAGTCCAAGAGAATTAAATCAAAGCCCTAGGTGTGCACACTTCATCCCTCAGATGAAATCTTACCCTGGGAGACAATCTTATTATTTGGTTACTTATTATTTGGGAGGCTGGAAGGTTGGAAGCGAATTGCATGAATTTTAAAAGGTATGTTAAGAACCTAACAGGATGGGTGCAGCTTTGCAGCTTTACTGGTGAAGCGTAGCGTCAAGAGTGGGAGTGTGGGCTATACCCAGATCTGAGATCTGATCTATATGCCACCACTCATTATTTATGTGACAATGGGAGTTACTGAGCCTCGGCTTCACCATCAGTTGAATTGGTGAACAGAACTATCATGGCATTGTTAGTGAGATTTTAAAACATATGAAGTTTTTTTTTTTAGCATATACAGTCTGCCCTCTGTATCCAGGGATTTGGAGGTCCAACTGTACTGTGCCTTTTATATAAAAGATTTGGGCATCTGTGGATTTTGGTATCCATGGATGGGGGAGGGGAGATGGGTCCTGGTATCAATCCTGTACAGGTACCAAGGGCCTATTATGTAAGCACACACATACACATTTATATATATATTTTAGCAGGTTGTATGTATCCTAGCAGTGTCTATCACAAGATTATTTATCACTATAATTACTAATTATTATATTTAAAATATTTTATTGTATATTAAAAAAATATAGCAGTTGGCCAAAAGTGTGAAGGGAAGGCTATTGAACACAGTGTGAAAATAGATTTGTTTTGCCTGCATTGTAACCGCCTTTTAGGAAGCCAAACACAAATAATTGTAGGGTTATTACGTTCCTCTTAGAAGGGGCTCAAATGAAAGAACACAGCTCTGGTAATGGTTTTGAAGGGTAAATGTCACTGATTGCAGTCCTGAGAAGACTTTTAGAGATAACCCACTTCATACCTTACTCCATTGAAGAACAAAATATGTCTTCTTGTACTAGATTGGGATGAACTCAATGTCATGAGAATCCCAGATTGTCTTGGGATTTTTCTCTGGTGCCTGGCCTTCCTTTGCTGGCTGTGATGTGGGGGGGAAAGCTTTTTAGCATCAGCCCTGGGTGCATTGGGCAAGTCATTCTGATTCATTTTTGACAAAAGTTCGGTTTCTCAACAAAATTTTCTACATATAGGATCTGCTAATAATCAGAGAAGCCTCCTCAGAAGTTATATATTCATCCATTTACTGAACATTTATTTATACCCTGCTCTGTGCCAGGCACTAGAAAGCTTTTTAGCATCAGCCCTGGGTGCATTGGGCAAGTCATTCTGATTCATTTTTGACAAAAGTTCGGTTTCTCAACAAAATTTTCTACATATAGGATCTGCTAATAATCAGAGAAGCCTCCTCAGAAGTTATATATTCATCCATTTACTGAACATTTATTTATACCCTGCTCTGTGCCAGGCACTGGAAATGCAGAGATGAGACACACAGTCCTGGCTTGCAGGAGCCTCCCAGCTTGGGAAGCTCCCAGAATACAGATAACGTGTGCTCAGCACTGCAATAAATACTGCTATGATGGGGAGCCTTGGCTCTAAATAAGGCCCAAAAGTGGACAGCCCACCTTGTCTTGGTGGCTGGGGAATATTTGATGACTGGGATGTTCTTGTTTCCTAGAAGAATTCTCTTAGAACCATTTCATCACAAAGAGCACTTCTTTTATGCAACAAAATCCTATTGTAGCTTTTTGGCCCAGAGCTATTTTAAGCAGTGGATCCTGTTGTGACTAAGCACTGCCAAAGTAACAATTGGTATTAAGAGGATATTTATAACAGTGCTTTGTCCTTTCTGAAGAGAGAACTGCTTTGCATTGCAGAAAGAGGTGGTAGTGTTACTGAGCACTATTCCCCGTGTTTCTGGAAATCATGGAACGTTCTGATTACATCTACATGAATTCCTAACAAAATGTAGTTTCTGCAGTTTAGCTTCTCACTTCCAGTACCCTCTTAATTCTAGTGCATAACAGTGGTTCTGCAGTTAGTGGATCAGGTACGCTTAGGGCTACTGTCTGTGTGAAGGGCTACCTCTAGAGCTGTGCAGTTTACATCTCATACAACTGAATATGCCATGCTTTAATTCAGGCAGGCTTAAATTATCTTTGAGAGGTAATTTGAGAGACTTTTCTTTCCTCTCCCAACACGTATCAGGGTTGATTATAAATATTGCAGAAGGGAGAATACATTTGAGTCTCCTTTCTATAATACGTAACTTATCATTTCTCTCATTGTCTATGATCTGTATGTGAGGACTTAGTTCACTTGGATTTCATCTATGTTCCATCTCTGGGACTTTGGGCAAATTATTCTACCTTTTACAACTTCATCTATAAAATGGGATAATAATGGTTAACATTTAATGGGCTTCCCTGGTGCCTCAGTCAGTGAAGAATTCACCTGCTAATGGAGAAGACCCAGATTCAACCCCTTGGCTCGGGAGGATCCCCTGGAGAAGGAAATGGCAACCCGCTCCAGTATTCTTGCCTGGGTAATCCCATGGACAGAGGATCCTGGCGGGCTACTGTCCATGGGGCCACAAGAGTCAGACATGATTTAGCAACTAATTCACTACCACCAACATTTAATGATATCTCACCATACAAAGATAATGTTCCAAGTGTTTTGTATGCATTATCTAACTTAATGCAAAGCATCTCAGTAAGATACTGTTGTTACCAAGGTGTAAAACTTGGGATTGATGTCTATTCAAGATCACCCAGCAATTAAGTGCAGGTGCCAGGACTTGAACCCAGATCTGTCTAGCTCAGATGCTTATGCACTTTATTATGCCATGAGCAAATCTCGTGGATTTGATATATTACAATTTCCTTACAAAATGGATTTCTCAGTGAAGTTAACAAGTCCTCATTTTGGCTTATCATTGCTGTAAGGCAGATTTATCTTGAGGAGTCTGGTTCAGTGAACAATAGTAGTACCTCCTCCAGGTACTACCTTTGGCTTAATACACTCTGAAGGATCAATATCTCTAATAGAAATTTTACTTTATTTATGTATTACCCTTTGTGTTAATGCTAACATAATTATTTCTCTTCTGTTATTCAAATGAGATTTGAATCTGCTTGACATTTTTTCTCTACTGCTTGGTATAGTTGACAATGAATTCCATGAACTTAAAATGCTGTACTTCTGTCTGAGTAATTAATATAGTCTAGCAATAGCAATTACTGAACCTTTTGACTAATCACTTTGTGTTCATCCAATTGGACAGAACACCAGTTGTAGCAATGTGGGATTTTCTAAATAAGGGATTACAAATAATCTAATCAGTTGTCTGAGCTGCTTTCCCATAAAGAACAGGTGCTATAAAGTAACTGAATCACCAGCAGTGTCCCTGGAATAAAACAGAAGACAAGTTGAGCTTAGGCTCCCACACAGATGCCCACGGAGCCTCCTGTAGGATGCTGAATGAATGCTCCAAGGCTAAACTTGGTGTCCAGGGATTCAAGTTCAAGGCCTTCACCAAGCCAAGGCCAACCCACTGGCCCAACTGAATCATGTGACATTTTGTTTCTCATATTCATCTTTTTTCCCTTAAATTTTTGAGTAACTTTTTTTTATTATAGAAGCAATACATACTTGTTATGTAAACTGTTGAAAAATAAAAAGCACTAAGTGAAACATAAAGAGGATCATAATGCCAATCCCTAAAGACAACTGCTATTAACATTTTGATGTATTTCCTTACATATGTGTGTGTATGTAAACACACATATGAAACGTAGTTATGAAATAGTATATATAGAAATGTAGCAGCATGTATAGTTATGTGACAGTTTATATAGTTATTTGTTTTTGATGTTCAGTCACTAAATGGTGTTCGACTCTTTTTGGCAGAAAGTGAAGAGGAACTAAAAAGCCTCTTGATGAAAGTGAAAGAGGAGAGTAAAAAAGTTGGCTTAAAAGTCAACATTCAGAAAACGAAGATCATGGCACCTGGTCCCATCACTTCATGGGAAATAGATGGGGAAACAGTGGAAACAATGTCAGACTTTATTTTGGGGGGCTCCAAAATCACTGCAGATGGTAATTGCAACCATGAAATTAAAAGATGCTTACTCCTTGGAAGAAAAGTTATGAGCTACCTAGACAGCATATTCAAAAGCAGAGACATTACTTTGCCGACTAAGGTCCGTCTAGTCAAGGCTATGGTTTTTCCTGTGCTCATGTATGGATGTGACAGTTGGACTCTGAAGAAGGCTGAGTGCCGAAGAATTGATGCTTTTGCACTGTGGTGTTGGAGAAGACTCTTGAGAGTCCCTTGGACTGCAAAGAGATCCAACCAGTCCATTCTGAAGGAGATCAACCATGGGATTTCTTTGGAAGGAATGATGCTAAAGCTGAAACTCCAGTACTTTGGCCACCTCATGCAAAGAGTTGACTCACTGGAAAAGACTTTGATGCTGGGAGGGATTGAGGGCAGGAGGAGAAGGGGACAACAGAGGATGAGATGGCTGAATGGGATCACCGACTTGATGGACATGAGTCTGAGTGAACTCTGGGAGTTGGTGATGGACAAGGAGGCCTGGTGTGCTGCGATTCATGGGGTCACAAAGAGTTGGACATGACTGAGCGACTGAACTGAACTGAACTATAAGCACCAGGCTTCCCTGTCCTTCACTATCTCCTGGAGTTTGCTCAACTCATGTCCATTGTGTTGATGATGCCATCCAACCGTCTCATCTTCCATCACTGCCTTCTCCTGCCCTCAGTCTTTCCCAGCATCAGGGTCTTTTCCAATGAGTCAGCTCTTCGCATCAGATGGTTAAAGTATTGGAGCTTCTACTTCAGCATCAGTTCTTCTAATGAACATTCAGGGTTGATTTCCTTTATATTGTATATAATATATAGTATAATAATAGCATATACAGTTATCTAATAAAAGTTATCTATATAGTTATGAGGGCTTCCCTCATAGCTCAGTTGGTAAAGAATCTGCCTGCAATGCAGGAGACCCCAGTTAGATTCCTGGGATGGGAAGATCCCCTGGAGAAGGGAAAGGCTACCCACTCCAGTATCCTGGCCTGGAGAATTCTATGGACTGTATAGTCCATGAGTCACAAAGAGTTGGACATGACTGAGTGACTTTCACTTTCACATCATATCCTTCACATAGTCATGAAATAGTAATATGGTTGTGAAACAGTATTACTGTTTGCAAAAAATATAACACTATATGAGAATGCAAAAAACCTTTCACACTTATGAGAATTTTTATCTTGGGTTTGTAGCTCTCTGTTTTTGTGGTGGAGGCATTTGTTTTTGTTCATTTGCTAGAGTGTTGAGGAGTCCCTGGGCTTCTATCCTTCCAAACCTCAAGAAGAGGCTGACAGCATTATTGATCACCCGTCTGTGGCAGTGACTGGCCTGTGCTGCTCCTGCAGTGTTTGACCACTGCATTTCTATTGCTGGAAGTGGCACTGACCGCTGGGGCTGGCAGAGGATGCCACTTGCCAAGTTTATAACTTACCCAATCTCCTGAGTTCAGCATTTTCCCCTAAACTCCAAACTTATGATGCTCAAGTTAATTTACTCTTTTTTTTTTGTATTTATTTATTTTTTTACACGAACTCCCAAACATGAACCCCCCTCCCACCTCCCANTATCCTATCATTTTGCCTTTTCATACTGTTCATGGGGTTCTCAAGGCAAGAATACTGAAGTGGCTTGCCATTCCCTTCTCCAGTGGACCACATTCTGTCAGCCCTCTCCACCATGACCCGCCCATCTTGGGTTGCCCCGCAGGCATGACTTGGTTTCAGTGAGTTAGACAAGGCTGTGGTTCTAGTGTGATTAGATTGACTAGTTTTCTGTGAGTATGGTTTCAGTGTGTCTGCCCTCTGATGCCCTCTTGCAACACCTACCATCTTACTTGGGTTTCTCTTACCTTGGGCATGGGGTATCTCTTCACGGCTGCTCCAGCAAAGCATAGCCACTGCTCCTCAGTCACAATATTTAGTCTTCCTAACAAATTCACATGACAGATAAAGAAATTATAACTCAGCAAGTTCAAATAAATTTCCCAAGACCATATCTAGAAAAGTGAATTCCAGATATGATATTCAAATCCCAGTCCATCTGGCTTTAAAAGAATGCATTGCACCTACACTGTTGGTGGGAATGTAAGTTGGTGCAGCCACTATAGGAAATAGTATGACGGTTTCTCAAAAACCGTTGCCATTTGACTCAACAATCCTACTCCTGGGCAAATATCTAGACTATGATATAATTTAAAAGATAACATGCTCCCCTATGTTTACAGCAGCACTATTCACAATAGACAAGACAAGGAAATAACCTATTGTCCACTGGCAGATGGAGAGATAAAGAAGATATGGTACATATATACAATGGAATACTATTCATGCATATAAATGGACAAAATAAGGCCACTTGCAACAATGTGGATGGACCTAGATATTCTCAGACTAAGTCAGACAGAGAAAGAAAAATATCATATGGTATCACTTACATGTGGAATCTAAAAAAAATGACACAAAAGTAAACTTTTATGAAATAATAACAGATCCACAGACTTCAGGAACAGACCTATGGTTGCCAAGGCTGAATTGGGTGGGAAAGGGATGGAGTGGGAGTTTGGGATTAGCAGATGCAAACTGTTATATACAGGATGGATAAACAACAAGGTCCTTCTGTATAGCACAGGGAACTATATTCAATATTCTGTGATTAAACCATAATGGAAAATAATATTTTTAAAGAATATATATATAGGTAAACTCACTTTGCTATACATCAGAAATTAACACACTAAAAATCAATGATATTTCAATTTAAAAAAAAAATTGAAGAATGAGTTGAACTAATGTATAGTTTGCCAATCTTAAAAGAAAAAAAAAATAGAGAGCAAAAAGCAACAAAGTCCTATTTCAACTCAGAATGGCTTTGGCAGCAGGTGGCAAGTTTAAACATGCAACCAATAATCAAATAGCTCTTGCCGCGGGAAACTGGATCCTAGGAGTCTAACATGGTATGACAGTTTGGTCCCTAACCTAAAGCACTTCAAAGTCAGGCAACTGCAACTTCTTTGTCTGATTGACAGTAGTTGTTTTCATGATTTTCTGTTCTTCACCATTGTTAGGGGCCTCTGGAAGCTCATGAACTCTAGTGCAGTTCATTATAAAGCACGTGACTTTATAATAGAATTATCCTGGTCACTGCGTTTCTCACAATATTTAAGTCAAGGATTGTCCTTGCCTCCACGATTATGGAAGTTTCAAATATTGGCATACCCACTAGATTAATTCCTTTTCAGCTCAAGTCATTTCCTGAAATATGCAGGACTAAGAGTTTATTTTACTTAGCCTCACTGGGACTTCTGAGCTCTCTTTAGAAACGCTTCCTTCCATGCTTCACTGCAAATAACGTTCAATGGTGCCTCTGGCTCTTCTGGCTGAAACTTCAGAAGCATGTGCAAAGGTCCAAAGGAAGAAGGCTATCTTCTCATTATTCTACCCAGGAAATGTCAGGGAGGTACTTAATTCCCTTGTAAACTAGAAGAGGAGCAGGTCAGAAGAGTCTGAGCTTTCTTCATCCCTGTGAAGTTCAGTGGGGGTCAGGGTTTGAAGAGAAAGGGACATTCCTTTCCTCCTCTCCAGAATTCTTCTTAAAAAAAAAATTATTAATG
The DNA here is from genome assembly GCA_006410675.1 of Oreotragus oreotragus. Taxonomy (NCBI): domain Eukaryota; kingdom Metazoa; phylum Chordata; class Mammalia; order Artiodactyla; family Bovidae; genus Oreotragus; species Oreotragus oreotragus. Next base: position 615,805 of record SJYX01014312.1, read on the forward strand.
GGATTCTGAAGAGATGATGGAGTAGAAAAACAAAACCTCTCACCTAGTAAGCAGAAAATCTGTTCAGTAGATACTAAAGAGAAATTCTCTGTAAATATTTTGTAACCATATTATATGTCACAGGAATAATCACTTACTATACTTAACATTCTCTTGTCCATCTTTGTTTGTTCAGATCTATAATTCCCCTTCTACCTGAGACATTCTTGAAGGAGTCATAATAAAATGCAATTATTAGAATTTAATTGGATATCACTTTTCCCCGAGTAGCTCCCTCAACCTCTTCCTACTCATCTACATGCTTAAAGGACTTAAAACACATCTGCCGCAATACTTAACTTTCAGTCTCAGAAAAACACCAGAATGACAAAGAACCTAGTTCAACAGAAAAACTAAAGAGCAATAAAGAATCTACTTTCAGTGGTATATTAAGGAAGGTACGATGACACTTCTCACCAAACAAATAGCTTACAGAGAAATTGAATCACAGTTTATTTCTTTTAGGAAACTATGTTTTCTCCATTTAAAACTATATTGAAGATAGCTATTCTCAGTGGTATCCAACATTAGCAGGTAGACAATTTACAGGAGATGAATTTCCCAATTTTGGATGCTGTAGTGCAGTAAATTGGTGAAGCCCTCTTGAAATTACTGAGCTCATCACATGCACAAATGCAGCAAATGCTATTTATGTGTCTTTGTAGCTTGCAAATGTAATGAGGCTGAGATCTGAGGAATAAAAATATTTCCACTACAAAAATGAAAAAAATGTTGGAATGAAATCTAGGTTCACTGCATGTCTAAGATCCCAAGACCCAAACAAAATTTTTCTTCTGTAAGATCACATGGAGGGAAAATGAGTCAATGTTCATTAGAAGCTTTGTTTAAAAGACATCAAAGGGGTGCTGACAATCTTACCATTTCACTCCTTTCCCTATCATCTGTATAGACATAATATGCTCTACTTTCAGGAAACCTGAAGCATCTTTTAAATTGTTGGTACTCCTCATGGAATGTGGATTGTGTAATTATTGGCCTCAAATGTATAAACTATGAATTAAGTGTCACTTGAATGGAAAATTATTTGAAGAAAGTACACCATGATTCACTTCTAATGAATGCTTTCATACATCTTTGCAAATGTATTCACCCAAAGAAATTCTCATAGAAGCAGGCCAAGAAACTGTTCTTTCTTGTGATATTTTATCTAGCAATTTTTAAAGTCAAATAATTCACTAACACTAAGAAATTTCCTTTTATTTCTAAGTAGCACACATAAAAATTTCCTGTGCCGGGTTACATCTTACCGGATAGCCAACTGAAATTAAAATATTTTCCAGCTCACAAAAGCATATTCTACAAAAGACAAAGAGATGTGATAGAGATATGCTTTGTTATTTAAACCTCCCTCAAGCTAATAATATGCACCATACCTCGTTTTAGAAAGTGAGTACCAACTGAGAGTTACTCAAAAGTAAACTTTCAGAATCAGATTGTTTTCATGGTTCAGGGTTATGTATTTTTGTTTTCTTTAAAAAAAATTTTTTTTAATTGCAGGATAATTGCTTTACAGTGCTGTGTTGGTTTCTGCTGTACAATAATGTGAATCAGCTATAAGTATACATATATTCTGTCCCTCCTGAGCCTCCCTCCCACTGGCCCCCCAGCCCACTCCTTTAGGTAGTCACAGAGCACAGAGCTGAGCTCCCTGTGTTATACAACTGCTTCCCAGTTATCTCACTAGTTACTTGTTTTACACATGGTGCTTAATATATGTCAATGCAACTCTTGCAATTTGTTCCACCCTCTCCTTCCCCTGCTGTGTCCACAAGCCCATTCTCTACATCTGTATCTCTATTCTTGTCCTGTGAATAAGCTCATCAGTACCATTTTTGAGAGAGATATAAAAGTATAAACTACATACTTTGTTATTAAACCCACCTTAACCCACTAATGTGGGCTATATCTCCTTTTAGAAATGAGTACCAACTGCTAGGGGGTTCTCTGATAGCTCAGACAGTAAAGAATCTGCCTGGAATGCAAGAGGCCTGGCTTCAATCCTTGGGTCGAGAAGATCTCCTGGAGAAGGAAATGGCTACCCACTCCAGTATTCTTGCCTCAAGAATTCCAATGACAGAGGAGCCTGGTGGGCTACAGTCCATAGGGTTGCAAAGAGTCAGACACAGTTGAGCAACTAACACTTTCCAATTGACGGTTACTCAAAAAGAAACTATCAGAATAGGATTCACTGGTTTCATGGTACAAGGTTATAGTATTTTATGATTAAAGACAAGTTATGGATCTTGTATATAATGAATATAGAACAACACTCAAACAAAAATAATCTGTGCACTCTTGGTTTCTAGTATTCAGGAATCAGCCCAGTGTTATTGGTTGAAGATATATGATATTATCAAGGAGAAACTGTTGGGCTGTGCCAAATTGCAGAGGCCCTTCCCTGCTACTAAGAAAAGTGAGGACTAATTTAAAAGACAAAGAACCGGTAGTAACTATTGACCAAAGGGTGCTGTGATCAGTATTTTGTTAAGGAAAAAAAAAAACTGTGACAACTTTTTATCATTTGTAAAATGGAATGGCATTCAAAGCTTCTGGTTTAAATTTTAGTTTCTCAAGTGAGAGATGATGAGGGACTAGATTTAATGCAGCAGTACTTGAGATAGAGGAAAATGGATGTAAGAAATCTCTAGTTATATCTGACAATCTTCAGTTCAGTTCAGTCACTCAGTCATGTCTGACTCTTTGCAACCCCATGAACCACAGCATGCCAGGACACCCTGTCTATCACCAACTCCCGGAGTTTACTCACACTCATGTTCATTGAGTTGGTGATGCCATCCAACCATCTCATCCTCCATCATCCTGTTCTCCTGCCCTCAGTCTTTCCCAGCATCAAGGTCTTTTCCAATGAGTCAGCTCTTTGCATCAGGTGGCTAAAGTACTAGAGTTTCAGCTTCAACATCAGTCCTTCCAATGAACACCCAGGACTGATCTCCTTTAGGATGGATTGATTGGATGTCCTTGCAGTCCAAGGGATTCTCAAGAGTCTTCTCCAACACCATAATTCAAAAGCATCAATTCTTCTGTGCTCAGCTTTCTCTGTAGTCCAACTCTCACATCTATACATGACTACTGGAAAAGTCATAGACTTGACTAGATAGACCTTTGTTGGCAAAGTAATGTCTCTCCTTTTAATATACTCTCTAGGTTGGTCATAACTTTCCTTTTAAGGAGTAAGTGTCTTTTAATTTCATGGCTGCAATCACCATCTGCAGTGATTTTGGAGCCCAAAAAATAAAGTTGGAATTGTTTCCACTGTTTCCCCATCTATTTGCCATGCAGTGATGGGACCGTATGCCATGATCTTAGTTTTCTGAATGTTGAGCTCTAAGCCAACTTTTTCACTCTCCTCTTTCACATTCATTAAGAGGCTCTTTAGTTCTTCTTCACTTTCTGCCATAAGGGTGGTGTTATCTGCATATCTGAGGTTATTGATATTTCTCTTGGCAATCTTGATTCCAGCTTGTGTTTCTTCCAGCCCAGCATTTCTCATGATGTACTCTGCATAGAAGTTAAATAAGCAGGGTGACAATATACAGCCTTGACGTACTCCTTTTCCTATTTGGAACCAGTCTGTTGTTCCATGTCCAGTTCCAACTGTTGCTTCCTGACCTGCATATAGGTTTCTCAAGAGGCAGGTCAGGTGATCTGGTATTCCCATCTCTTTCAGAATTTTCCACAATTTATTGTAATCCACACAGTCAAAGGCTTTGGCATAGTCAATAAAGTAGAAATAGATGTTTTTCTGGAGCTCTCTCGCTTTTTTGATGATCCAGTGGATGCTGGCAATTTGATCTCTGGTTCCTTTGCCTTTTCTAAAACCAACTTGAGTATCTGGAAGCTCACAGTTCACGTATTGCTGAAGCCTGGCTAGGTATTGATTATATGGGGAGAAAGGATTATAGAGGAGGTGGACATCAAGAATGATATCAAATGCCCTAGTTTGGGAAGTTGAATCAATGATTTTAAGAGAGCAAGGGATGTAGAGGACGGACTTGTAGACACAGAGGGGGAAGAAGAGAATGAGACAAATTGAGAGAGTAGCATTGATGTTAGTCATGTCCAACCCTTTGTGACCCCATGGACTGTAACCTGCCAGGCTCCTTTGTCCATAGGGATTCTTCAGGTACGAATACTGGAGTGGGTTGCCATATCCTCCTGCAGCGGATCTTCCCAACCCAGGGATCAAACCCAGGTGTCCCAAATTTTAGGTAGATTCTTTACCATCTCAGTCACCAGGGAAGCCCTGATATTTTAACACCATATGTACAATAGATAGCTAGTGGGAAGCTGTTGTATAATACAGGGAGCTCAATTCGGTGCTCTGTGATGATGGAAGGAGTGGGAGGGAGGTCCAAGAGGGAGGGGATATATGTATACTTACAGTTGATTCACAGTGACACACAGCAAAAACTAATACAACATTGTAAGGTAATTATCCTCCAATTAAAAGAATTTTTTAAAAATAAGAGAGAGAGCAAGGAAGGTAGAAAACAATTAGAAGAGATGTTCTATTTCAGAGGCGCCCACTTTCAGATGCCTGTAATTAAAGGTGATGTATAAAATGTGTATAAAACCGTGTCCAGAATATAGGAAAAGACACTTTCCTTTCCCTTCCCTTTTTTCTTTGGGAAGCTGATGGGACAGTTTCAGAGGATGAATATCCCTGAGGAAGGTGACCCTCTGGCCACAGCTGCACTATGGATGCCTAAGTGTCTCTATTATTGGTTCCAAGTAGTTCAGGGCTAGTAATTTGGATCCACCATACCCTGCCCATCCTATGAGTTTTAAAAAGGAGGGAATGCTCTCTGATCATATTGTCTCAACCAATATTGCCAGAAGGTATGTCTTAAGAGTAGAAATTAAAACAAACAAAAAAACAAACACACAGTAGAAACCAGAGAAAGATTAGAATACCTTGTAACCTTGAATTTTAAAAACCCAGCCACTTACTTTTATACTCTTATTGTCATAGTCTGGGAATTTTAAATGTTTTAATTCCAGTGTGGTTGAGTACTCCTTCCAAGTACTGAATTAATACTGAACTATTTTTGTTCTCAGCAATTGGACTAATAAACTGTGCTATTAAAATTGTGTTTTAGCATTTTCTTTCACCCTTTAACATCTACTTGAACTGCTAGCCCATAACTTTCTTTATCCTAGTTAATTCTCACAACAGTATTGGTATCTAGCAGTTTTTCTTTCTGTGCTTTCTCTGCTTAATTATCTACTTGTGGAATACTAAATAAAATCTAAGGTAGCTTCTAGCTTTAATGTCATTAATCCACAACATGCAAAGCTGTAGAAGGAAACACTTCATGGAAAAGACTATAAAGATTTTTTTTTTATTAAGGGAAGTGTCCATGTTTGTGGTTTGTGTGATGGAAAATGTGAAAGTTACTCATCAAACTTGGGAAGAGAATTATCATGGGGCTTCATTTCTGGAAGTCTTCCCTGTTGGAGGTAAGATTTTAGAAAACCTTTGAAAGTGAGGAGAGGAGGTAGGCAAAGTAAAAGTTTATTCCAAGAATAACAAATCACATGAGTGAAACTATAAGAGAGAAAAGCATCGTAGGGGACAGGGTAGGAGGTGAGAGTGGAGAGGGAGCAGTGGGTTCTTGGCTCGTCCACACCTTCTGCATGATAATCTAAAAAGTCTTAAGGGGGGTGGGAATGGGAAGGGTATGTCGACAACTCCATAGGGCATCTAGGGAAGCCCTTAAATCGGATCCTTAGAGTCTGGGCAAAGAAGAACAAACGTTAAAGTCTTCACTAAGATAAGGGAATAGGTAGGTTCTCAAGGCCGACCATGCCCCCAAGATTTGGTCAGTTATCCAGGAGGAAGGAGCTATTGCAGGAAATATATGAAATCTTAGCATTAGGACACACTCAGAGATTGATGTAGAGAAAACATGAAGTAGAATTCTCCCCTTCATAGCACTAGGGTGTCATAGGATACTAGGGAAAGGAATTCAGCTGTAGGAAAGGAACATTCCTTTTACAATGATGGGATAAAACTGGGCTAAAAATATGTAGGCTAGTGACCTCCCTGGAGGTCCAGTGGTTAAGACTCTGCCTTCCAATCCAGGGGGTAAGGGTTGGATCCCTGGTAGGAGAACCAAGAACCCACATGCCACAAAAAAAGTGGGGGAAAAAAAGTAGGCTATATGTAGCAGCTTTGCACCAAACAATTTTGGTCAAGTCCTTTAATTTCTAAAGCCAAATCTAGTAATCCATGGGGTCACTAGAGCTGGACATGAGTTTGTTAGAAATGCAAAACCTGAGGCCTCACCCCAGACTTATGGGTCTAAATATCTGTTTTGAGAAATACAGTGCTCAATTCTCTTATTTTCAGTTTTATCATCTGTGAAATAGGGGGAATGGTTGTTTTTATAAGGATGTTGTCAAGATTAAATAAAATAACATTTCCAACATGTTTAGTACATACACTAACACTTGGCAGGGTGCATATAAATAATTGGAGGTAAATGTGTTACCATTAGTAATATCAGGATATATAATTACTTTTAAAAGAACAAGGATCTCAGCTTGGTGCTCTGTGGTACCTAGATGGGTGGCATTGAGGTGAGGAGGGAGGTCAAGAGGGAGGGGATATATGTATACATATATTAAGAGCTGGTTCACTCTCAGAGGACACTAACACAACATTATGGAGCAATTATATGCCAAGAAAAAGACTAAAAGACATGTGTTGAATAGCTAAATCCCACGTTAGACTTGGGAATTTTGATTTCTAATTCATTACAAAACAAACAAACAAACAAACAAGCCTTGATCTTGCAAGCTACTGATTGTCTGCAATTAGACAGACAGAATTGCATTCTCTACTGCAATTTCAGTAGAGAATGACCAGGTGAATGGATTTGAGTAGCGCCTAAATTGGCTGAATTACCTAGATGGGTGGCATTGAGGTGAGGAGGGAGGTCAAGAGGGAGGGGATATATGTATACATATATTAATAGCTGGTTCACTCTCAGAGGACACTAACGCAACATTATGGAGCAATTATATGCCAAGAAAAAGACTAAAAGACATGTGTTGAATAGCTAAATCCCACATTAGACTTGGGAATTTTGATTTCTAATCCATTACAAAACAAACAAACAAACAAACAAACCTTGATCTTGCAAGCTACTGATTGTCTGCAATTAGACAGACAGAATTGCCTTCTCTACTGCAATTTCAGTAGAGAATGACCAGGTGAATGGATTTGAGTAGCGCCTAAATTGGCTGAATTTTGCTGAGAGATTATTATGACATGAGGTTTCTGAATCATTTTCAGTATCAGTGACTATGAAAAGGAATTGTGAGCAAAGAAACCAACTGTCAGATTAACACAGTTCTAATATGCAATGCAAATATTATGCCACTGAAATAAAAGTGCAAACCTGCCCTTAATTACTCAAACCATCTCTCCCTGGGACATAAAAGGGTTTGTTTTGTCGCTTAGCTTTAATTTATTCCAACTATCCTTGATCAGGTTTGCAAATAGGTTCAAAAGACCTTTAGGCCTGACAATGTTTTAATCAACCCCCAAATTGTCTTTGCTCTTCCAACTAGGTTTTAGAGAATTGCTGCACTCTCTGTCTCTAGTCCACTGCCATACCTGCTTTAAATAGAGAAAAAACAATTATTTAAACATCACAACCTTTATAATAGACCATATCTCCAAAGACAGCCTTGATTCTGATGTCCTCACACAGGAAAGTAGGGCTAACATAATGATCATAATGATGATGATCACTACAGTAATAATAACCTCAATAGCTATGGAATGTTTCATTCTATCTTCTGGTCTGAAATGCCATCTTTCTTGATACATCCCTAATTTTACCTTTCTGGCCTCCTCAATGGCTCAGTGGGTAAAGAATCTGTCTGCAATGCAGAAGACACAGGAGACTCCGGTTTGATCCCTGGGTAGGGAAGATCTTGGAGGAGGAAATGGCAACCCACTCCAGTATTCTTGCATGAAAAACCCCATGGACAGAGGAGCCTGGTAAGCTATAATCCATGGGGTCACTAGAGCTGGACATGACTGAGTAAATAAGCATGTAATTTTACCTTTAATGGGAAACCATCCATTGAACTTAAAAGATGTGTATCAAACTGTCTGCTCTACATCCATAACTTGGATGGCTATAGAGTATCTCAAACCTAACCAGTCCAAAGAGCTGGTTTCCTGTAAAATACTGCCCTCCTACAGTCCACCTTCATAAATGTCACCTACATTTTCAGCACCATTAGGATGCTTCCCCACCCTACCCCACATCTCATCTTTTTATCAGCAAATCCTGCTATTGCCATCAGTCTGGAATTAGCAATCATCTCCTTCCCCACTATGCAATTCTGTTTTTCAGGAGGAATTTTTACTAACATCTTTCATGCTATTGAGATAGCTAATAAGTCTTATAATTTTGAAATGTATGAAGCCCTCTGAAGAACTGTAGTATCTACTAGTCACAATTCATAAAATAAAAAATGTAATATAGATGTACAGTCAGCAACTAATGATAGGACAAAGAGATGATAATTTAGGCTTTAAAAACTGACTTTAAAAGCCCAAATGATATCTGTATGTATGCTCATGTGTAACAGTAGGAAAAAAGCATAGAAGTATATGGGAATTCAACAACAGCTTCCAATGACAAGCATTTATTAAATACTTAATGCTGGAGGATGTCTGGGGCTGTGCATTAAGAGAACAATAATACAAAGATGAATAAGAAAAAGTGTACATCCTCAAGGATCTCTTATTCTAGGAAGAGAGTNAAAAAAAAAAACCTTGGTGCAAGTCTCCAAAAGTGAATAGATTAGTGGCAAACACTCTTGAACAATCAATTAACACATAAAATACTTATTTCGACCGATGTAGGTTCAAAGTATTATAGATGAGAGTCTGTCTCAAAGATACAGTCAAGCTGAATTAGAAAAGTGGAAAATAGTTAGGCTAGAGACAAGTGATAGAGTGGGTGATTTAGAAAAAGAGCAGAACTTTTAAGGGCATAGGTATCGGAAAATTTGCTGAGAGGGCACTTTCTCTGTTTTGTAACATCTGGCATTCCTTTTTAACTGTTGCTTAAACATGACATTTTGCAGAACTTTCAGCCACTGGACAATCAGAATGATTTGTCGTGGTAAATAGAATGGAATGGTTTCTTAGTCCTTATGTTAGATAAGACTACAGTCTAAGCAGTACTAATTTATTTTTTCTATTGCAGATATTAAAAGAGGCAATCTTTCTTAGAAACATGATTTTCATTATTTTTGTGGGTTGTTGATTATAAATGATATAAAAGAAAAATTCATAAGCAAATAATACTTCTTAATAAATTATATGCATTGTATTAACTGATTTTTCATTTATTTATTAAGACCACAGATACCAGATATCCACCACTGAACTAGCATCTAGAGATAACAGAAACAGATAACATATAGCCTTAAGCCTTCAAGTCTCAAAATCTACTGGGATATTCAGATATATTTAAACAGATATTTATAAAACACTGTGATCAATGTAAGAAAAGCAGCAAATCGGTAACACTAGCACAAACAAGAGTGATCTAAAAAGAGTGGATAAATATGGGGAAAACTAGTAAAATGTGACCCAATGAGAAATGAGAAAGTGTTTCTAGGTTATGAAATAGCACAAATAATGAAAAAGACAGTATAAAATAACATGGATTAGTAGGGAAGTTCCATAGAATATTTGTTGTGCAGGAAGCCTGCTCTCACCCAAGGTGCGGATAATGACTTATAATGTATTTATACTTTCAATGTTTTGTGTTCTTTTTTGTCTTCACTCTCATCCAAGCAGCATGATTGCATTGTAGCTTGCTTTATATGGCTCGGGGCTCTTTAACATGCAATAAAAGAAGCAATGTTTTTTGATACAGTTGAACAGCTGCTGTTAAGAACATGATTAACAAATGAGTCAAAACGTGTTGCTGAGGGTTAGTTAATGCATTATATCAGTGTTAATTAAAGTATTATTAAAAGGCTGACTGTTGCCTCTCATATTGCTGGAATTTACACACACACTTCATTAATCTTTGCCCTCCCTGTGGGGTAAGTCACTGCACCTGTTCATCTTCATAAGCAGAAGTATTGCCTGCCAGAGAGCTGGTGTGCAGCGCGAGACATTCGAGGATGACATGTGGCAGATCAAAGAGAAATACCCCTGTGTTTGATAGAGACTTTACTTTCACCTCATTTTGGTGACCACACCCTGGCCTTCTCTTGTTACTTATCTGAGCAATAAGACATTGCATATCTGAATTTAGTGAGAGAGACTCAGTAAAGGTCTTCTATCAAATGACATCTACATCAATTTCAGGTACTTGTGTTGTGTCACAGGCATATTCTCCAAGATTCAGAAGTTAAAATACATGACAGAAATGCAAGTATTGGGAGAACTCTCTCTGTATATAGAGTACTCTCTCTTTTACTTGGTGGAAACATGGCTGAGCAGAGAAGACAATGAAGAGGTGTAAAATATTGATAGGATACAAAAGCAAAGGCCCATGTGCAAAGGGTTATTTGGAGACACGAGAAACAGACTCTCTCTAGACATGCTTGAAAGTAAGATTTTGGAGCTGTCAAGGGCAAAAGTAATAAAAGTAGCAATAATAGTAGCTACCACTTATGGAAAACTTACTCCATTAGGTGCTATGTTTCGAACTTCAGATATTTTATTTCACTTAAACTTTACTGGCATTCACCGGAGGTCACAATTATTCCCAGCTTCAGGTGGTGGAAAAAAACCCACCTGCCAAATCAAGAGACGTAAGAGACGCAGGTTCAATCCCTGGGTCGAGAAGATCCCTTGGAGGAGGAAATGGCAACCCACTTCAGTATTCTTGCTTGGAAAAATCCCATGAACAGAGGAGTTTGGCAGGCTACAGTCCATAGGGTCGCAAAGAGTTGGACACAACTGAAGTGGCTTAGCACAGCACATATACTCGAAGATGCCCAGGCTTCTGTGATGAAGTGAGATAGACCTCTGTCCACTGCACTGCTAGTCACTATCTTGAACTGTTTATGTATTTGGTAGCAAGCAGCTACCCATAATATCTCACCTAAGATTCTAGTCAAGACAACCTACTAGGCTTTCATAAATTGTAAGCACCAATCCTATGGATATTATGCTTCTGTTATGACTGGTTTGTGTCACAGGCATATTCTCCAGATTCATTCAGCTTTCCAGGTAGCACTAGTGGTAAAGAAACTGCCTGTCAATGCAGGAGAACTAAGAGATGCTGGTTCAATCCCTGGGTCGGGAAGAACCCCTGGAGGAGGACTGGTAACCTGCTCCAGTATTCTTGCCTGAAAAACCCCATGGACAGAGAAACTTGGCAGGCTACAGTCCACAGGGTCGCAAAGAGTCGGGCATGACTAAAGTGACTTAGCACAGCATGACTGGTTTGTTAGAAAGTTATTGCTAGAAGAATAGATTTCAAGGTCAGTGGGTGGAGGGTGGCTAAGGGATGATTGATTGTCAATCAGAAGAGTTTATAGGAAAAATATTTTAGTTTCCCAAACACTAGACTCTGACCTTTGACTTTGTAGAACTGGATCCTCAGCTCTGCCATATCTGTTCAAAAGTGATGTCTTCTGAAATCAAACGACACTGTGAAATTATACCAGTAAGAGGCTATACCCATTTAATAATGTCTAATATTAAGAGGGGGGTTCATGTTTGGGAGTTCGTGTAAAAAAGTAAATAAATACAAAAATAAATAAATAAATAAATAAATACAACTGTAAANGTGAAATTATACCAGTAAGAGGCTATACCCATTTAATAATGTCTAATATTAAGAGGGGGGTTCATGTTTGGGAGTTCGTGTAAAAAAGTAAATAAATACAAAAATAAATAAATAAATAAATAAATACAACTGTAAATCATATCAGAATGGCCCATTTCAGTCAAGCAACATGTTCTTATCCTTTAGGACACTAGGCAGGAAGACAAATTATAATCAGAACACTGGCATGCTTAGTGTGCATGGCATCAGAGCAAAGGCAGTTGAATGAATACATCTATCTCCTGTATATAGATATAGGAGAAGGGAATGGCAACCCACTCCAGTATTCTTGCTGGAAGAATTCCCTAAACAGAGGAGCCTGGCAGGCTACAGTCCATGGGGTCTCAAAGAGTTAGACATGACTGAGCGGCTATCACTCATATAGATATACCTTCCAATTAGACTAGATTGCAAATGATTAGGTATAAGGCCTCTCTTAGATTAATGAGAAGCACACTGACAAAAAACTTGTTTTTAGCCTCTTCTGTCCTCTGGGCTCTATATTGGTCACTTAATCCTTCTGTGGCTTACAGAAATACAGTCAAATTCCAGTGATATATTTCTGAAGTTACATACTAGTTTTGTGTGCTGACTCGGGCGTGCGTGCATGTTAAGTCATTTCAGTCATGTCCAACCCTTTGTGAAACTACGGACTGAAGCCTGCTAGTCTCCTCTGTCCATGGGATTCTCCAGGCAAGAATACTGCAGTGGCTTGCTATGCCTTCCTCCAAGAGATCTTTCTAACCCAGGGATCAAACTTGTGTCTCAGGTCTTCTACATTGGCAGATGGCTTCTCTACCACTAATGCCACCTGCAAAGCCCCTGTTTACAACTCAGGTACCTCCAACGTATTAAGAAAAATGGCCATTCTATGTGCCAGCATTGCATGAAGTGATGTGAATACACAGTGAGTCCTTCAATAGGCTCCTGACTGATTGGCACAGGTCCTGTCTCAGTATTCTGGTGGTGTTTTCTACATGAGAGCCAGAGTGATTTTTCCAAAATAGTAATTTATACACATCAATTATCTGCTGTATTTTCTGAAATACATGGGTTCCCATTATGCTTTTTATAGTCTAAAAATCCTTAATGTGAGCTAGAGGTCTTGTAGCATTTTTGCCCCTACCAGCCTTGTGTCTTACCAAGGTCCCTTTGGTTTTTTGTGGTCCAACCACACTGACTCTTTCTGTCACTTGAATGTACCCATGTGTTTGCCACCAGAAAGTCTCCTTACATGAAGTTTACCTAACCTAAGATTCTCTTTCCTCCCTCTTATTCATTCAGTTTCTACTCATCTTTTATACTTAGATAACATTTCATTCCTTAAAGGAAGACTTAATCTGAGTTCATGATCTAGCTCAAGTTGCCCTACTATGTACTCTAATATTACTAAGAAACTCTCCTTCATATACCTGCTTTTAACTTTAATTTATGTTCATTCATACAGTTATTTGACCAATATCTGTTTCTCCCACAACACTCCAAACTGCACAAGGGCTCTATTTGAAAAGCAATATCTGACAAGCATAGTTACTGACACATAGCCAGTGTTCCCAAACATTTACTGAGTAGATTAATGCAAGCCATGGTAACTTTCAGGATCTCACTGAGATTTTTTATTCTTTTTGAAACTGAAAATTTTAAACTATTTTATATTACTATAAAATTACTTTTTACTCATTGTAAAAATTTCACCAAACAGAAATAAATACAGTAGAGAATAAAGATCTGACAAAATTTCTGCATTGTTACCAAGAAATGACACCAATTTTCACTTAGAGGAACACCTTCTAGTCATTTTCTCTATGACATATTTGTATGTGTGTGGTTTTTCCATGAAAGAGACCATGTTATTTGAGCACTCTCTTTTACCATTTAATATGATGTAGTTCAGTTGGTAAAGAATCCTCCTGCAATACAGGAGACCTGGGTTCAATCCCTGAGTTGGGAAGATCCCCTGGAGAAGGGAAAGGGTACCCACTCTAGTATTCTGGCCTGGAGAATTCCATGGACTATATAGTCTACGAGGTCACAAAGAGCTGGACATGACTGAGTGACTTTCACTCACTCAGAGATCTTTTAATAGCAATACATATAAATCAGTTTATATTTTTGACATTCCTCTGGGATTCCACTGGAGGGATGTATTAAAATTTGTTTTACTTGTTCCTAACAGATGTCCATTTAACTTAATTACAATGATATATAATGCCTATTATTGTATGCCCATGGAATATAGTTTTTCAGGAATTTGTATTTATATACATTCATAACAATGGCATTGCTGAACAAAGAGATGCCTGTCTTAAATATTGATGTATTTTTTCAGATTTCTTCCAAGCAAATTTTATAATTTGTGTACACTAAAAGAGTATCTCCATATTGAAGATGTTCATAAATTGAAAGGTTTCATTAACCTGTGAAATTAGCCTCTATATTCCCCTAAAATTGAACGCTTTTAGTAATGAGATAACTTACATAAATAAAAAATAATAATTGTATGTGAGAAGATAATAGCATATATCCTTTTGATTACTGGGTAGATTTCTTAAAGCGTAATTGTTTGGAGTCACTGAGGTAGCAATTAAAAAAAAAAAAAATCAAAAACACTGGTAAGGCCCTGATTTTGAAAACGGAATACTTAAAAAGATTAAAGTGTTTTAAGCCATGGACTTTAGTTTCATCATAAATATGTTATATAACAGTGAAGGGTAGCCTGAAATTTTGAAGATAAAGGAGACGATTAACTGTGAGTGTGTGGATCACAACCAATTGTGGAAAATTCTTAACGAGATGGGAATACCAGACCACTTAACCTGCTTCTAGAGAAACTTGTACGCAGGTCAAGAAGCAACAGTTAGAACCAGACATCAACAACAGACTGGTTCCAAATTGAGAAAGGAGTATGTCAAGGCTATATATTGTCACCCTGCTTATTTAACTTACATGTAAAGTACATCATGCAAAATACTGGACTGGATGAATCACAAGCTGGAATCAAGTGCCAGGAGACATATCAATGACCTCAGATATCCAGATGATACCACTCTGATGGCAGAAAGCAAAGAGGAAATGCAGAGTCTCTTGATGAGGATGACAGACGAGAGTGAAAAAGCTGGCTTAAAATTCAACATTCAAACAACGAAGACCAGGGCATTCAGTCCCATCACTTCTTGGCAAATAGATGAGGAAACAATGGAAACAGTGACAGGCTTTATTTTCTTGGGCTCCAAAATCACCATGGATGGTGACTGCAGCCTTGAAATTAAAAGACGCTTGCTCCCTGGAAGAAAAGCTATGACAAATCTAGACAGCATATTAGAAAAGCAGAGACACCACTTTGCCAACTAAGGTTCTTATAGTCAAATCTATGATTTTTCCAGTAGACAGTTGGACTATAAAGAAGGCTGAGAATTGAAGAATTGATGCATTTGAAATGTGGTGCTGGAGAAGACTCTTGAAAGTCCCTTGGACAGCAAGGAGATCAAATCAGTCAATCCCAATAGAAATCAACCTGAATATTCACTGGAAGGACTGGTGTTGAAGCTGAAGCTCCAATATTTTGGCCTCCTGATGGGAAAACCTGACTCACTGGAAAAGACCCTGATTCTGAGAAAGATTGAGGGCAGGAAGAGAAGGGGGTGACAGAGGATGAAATGGTTTTCTGGCATCACTGACTCAATGGACATGAGTTTGCACAAACTTCAGGAGATGGTAATGGACAAAGAACCCTGGTGTGCTGCAAACCATGGGGTCACAAAGAGTCAGGCATGACTGAGCGATTGAACAATAACAACATGAAAAGAATGGAAACTGTCTACCTGGATGGTTTTAGCTCAGTTTTCTAAGAAAAAATATGTATCTAATAGTGTTTTCTACCTGTTGCCTCTCATTATAATTATTATAACTATCAAAACTTAAATAATTACAGAAAGTTTCAGAAATATTTACCATGCACCAAACATTTTCTATCTTTTCTCCTTGTGTTTAGAAGCTTTCTGTAGATTGCCATGGATACCCAAGCTGTGACCGTAAGATAGAGGTTGAGGACATATGCTGGGAGGAAGTCAATCAAGAATTATTTCAGAAGGCAAGAAAAGAAAAAAAAAGTGTATTCACTGGTAATTTTGTTTTACTGCAAACTGACACTTTGCTGGAAAGTGAAAGTGTTAAAGATGGTCGGGTAAACAGACAGCTATAGCTAGCAAAAGTTGATTGAATCCAAGCCACGATCTCTCACCAACTAATTTTTCTGCTCATAGCCAACTGAAGATGCGGAAAGACAGGATGACCATCCATGTGAAACATTACAAAGAAAATAGTTTCCCTAATCTATCTTAAAATTCCAATGCCACACTTAAAACACTGTACTTTGTTACTAAGAGGAAGCTATTCCCCCATTCAAATGAGGCTTCTTGTACCTCAGACCTATTTTCACTTGATCAATCCTGAATGGAAAGAAAGCACGGCTGGTCACATCTCTCCTCGATAGCCATGACAACCCCTCAGACTTTGAAAGCCTCTGGCTGTTTCTACATGACATCGAGAAAAACATTTCAAAAGTGAGTATTCGAAACACTTGAGGGAAATGGTGATTTTATCAGGCCAGGGTTCAATAGCAGTGCTATGGAAACTGTGATCCAGATAATTATTTGCCAGGGCAGCTGTTCTGTGCATTCCAGGATGTTTAGCAGTGGTCCCGATACTAGCACTACCTCTCCAGCTTGTGGTAACTGAAAACGCTGCCAGACATTGTTCCCTAGACAGTGAGAACCTACTATATAGCACAGAAAACTCTATTCAGTGTTCTGTGGTGACCTAAACAGGAAGGAAATATATATATGTATGTATATGTATATGCAGAACTGATTCACTTTGCTGTATAGTAGAAACTAACACAATATTGCAAAGCAACTATATCTCAATAAAAATTAATTTTAAAAGACTGATAGCTCTCCAAAAAATGTCCCTAGAAGACCAAAATCATGCATCCTATATTGAGAAGCAAGCTATTGCAGTTTTGGAGAATATTCAGTTCAGTTCAGTCCAGTTGCTCAGTCATGTCCAACTATTTGCAACCCCATGAAATGCAGCCCACCAGGCCTCCCTGTCCATACTCACACTCATGTGCACTGAGTCGGTGATGCCATCCATCCAGCCATCTCATCCTCTGTCGTCCCCTTCTCCTCCTGCCTTCAATCTTTCCCAGCATCAGGGTCTTTTCAGATGAGTCAGTTCTTCACATCAGGTGGCCAATGTGTTGGAGTTTCAGCTTCAGCATCAGTCCTTCCAATGAATATTCAGGACTGATTTCCTTTAGGATGGACTGGTTGAATCTCCTTGCTGTCCAAGGGACTCTCAAGAATCTTTTCCAACACCACAGTTCAAAAGCATCAATTTTTTGGCACTCAGCTTTGNCAAACTCATGTCCATTGAGTCAGTGATGCCATCCAACCATCTCATCCTCTGTCGTCCCCTTCTCCTCCTGCCTTCAATCTTTCCCAGCATCAGGGTCTTTTCCAATGAGTCAGTTCTTCACATCAGGTGGCCAATGTGTTGGAGTTTCAGCTTCAGCATCAGTCCTTCCAATGAATATTCAGGACTGATTTCCTTTAGGATGGACTGGTTGAATCTCCTTGCTGTCCAAGGGACTCTCAAGAATCTTTTCCAACACTACAGTTCAAAAGCATCAATTTTTTGGCACTCAGCTTTCTTTATAGTCCAATTCTCACATCCATACATGACTACTGGAAAAACCATAGATTTGACTAGATAGACCTTTGCTGGCAAAGTAATGTCTTTACTTTTTAATATGCTGTCTAGGTTGGTCATAACTTTTCTTCCAAGGAGCAAGCGTCTTTTAATTTCATGGCTGCAGTCACCATCTGCAGTGATTTTTGGAGCCCAGAAAAGTAAAGTTATCTCACTGTTTCCACTGTTTCCCCATCTATGTGCCATGAAGTGATGGCACTAGGTGCCATAATCTTAGTTTTCTGAATGTTGAGTTTTAAGCCAACTTTTTCACTCTCTTCTTTCACTTTCATCAAGAAGCTCTTTAATTCTTCTTCGCTTTCTGCCATAAAGGTGGTGTCATCTGCATATCTGAGGTTATTGATATTTCTCCCGGCAATCTTGATTCCAGCTTGTGCTTCCTCCAGTCCAGCGTTTCTCATGATGTACTCTGCATATAAGTTAAATAAGGAGGGTGACCATATACAGCTTGGACGTACTCCTTTCCCGATTTGGAGAATATTACTCTGTTACAATTGATAAGGGTCATGTTCACATACCACAGAGTCTTGATGTCTTCAGTTTATCAGTTAGATGAACCCAGTCTGGGATTCTAGTTCTCAGTAGATAGGAAATTGCTTCATGACTAATATTAGGCTATATCCAAGCTGAAAAACATATATTACTTGCACTAAAAAGTTCATCAGAACACCGCCTCCCAACATATCTCAATATATAAATCATGATTCACTGTTTACTTTGTGCGAAGTAGAATTCATAAAAAAATAATCTTGATTTTCAAGCAACTGAACCCAGTCAATGTTTAGAATCATACATGTGTCCCCTGAGACACATGTCTTAACAGCTGCCCTGGCAAATAATTATCTGGATCACAGTTTCCATAGCACTGCTATTGAATCCTGGCCTGATAAAATTACCATTTCCCTCAAGTGTTTGAAACACTCAATTTTGAAATGTTTTTCTTGGTGTCAAGATCTAGAAGACCACCTAGAGAGAGAACAAGTAGGTTCAAACACATGCTTATGTCTTCATATCAGAGATGGAATTTTTAAATCAATTTGTCAGGTTCTTTGGTTAATTTTTTGTTAGCACTAAAACATAAAAGCCTTAATACTCCATATTAGCAGAGAAATTAACAGAGACTAACATATCTTGGGGTTCTGCTATTTCATATGCCTTAAATATATTAACTTATTTAATCTTCATATCACTGCTATTGAGTTCCTATTTCTCTAATTTCATCAAAAGATGGAGAAATTGAGACTTAGCCATTTTAAGTGAATTGACCAAGAAGAGACTGTAGGAAGTAGCTAAGTTATGAATCTATTGTAAGCCTAACTCCAAAGCCAGCTTTATCTTTCCACAATATTATGGGTCTATTTTCTTCAAAATGTTAGAAAATAAAATCCAGAAATCTTTCTTAAATAGTCCATTTGGAGAAAAAATATTACATAAGATAAAATCAAAATTACCTTTGCTTTTAAAAAATAGTTCTTATAGTATAATAGAACATTTACAGGTCTGAATGATATGATAACGAACAAACATTTTAAGAATTGAAATTTAGAACCATTTAAAATAGAAAATGAATTCTTAGCCAAACTATGTGCTCCTGGGAAAAAAAAAAAAAAAAGGAACATAACCAAAAGGCATTGAAACTAAATCACTTCCTGAGCCATAATGAGCTTAGGTTTTTAATCAGACTAATGAGAAAAGATCTGTAATTTGGCACGGCTCATGAGTCATACCATAAAGTTTCTCCCTACAGTTTCATGGCAGCCCTTGATGTATCATTCATTAGATACTGGAAAAGTAACATTTTCAAGAACACAGTGAACTGCAGACAGACAGGAAAAACAATGAGGGAGCAAACCCTCATTCTCCCTTCTAAACTGCCCTTTATTTTTTCAGTCAGTGTGCTCTCAATTCCTCCTCTCCAAACTGATCGCTGCCTTTAGTCTATATTAATCTGGTGAATCATTGGTGGGCCTGGACATTGTGTTCCTTAGGATCTATATAATAGAAGCGTGGGGTGGCAGGAAAACTCCTGCTGTGTGGGGTGGGATGAACACACAATCAACCCTTAATCAGGCACTCTGCTCCCAGATTCTAGGATAACAAGAACACAGATTCTTTTTTTTTTTTTTTTTCCCTTGGCCACATCATTCAGCACATGGGATCTTAACTCCCAGATCAAGGAGGGAACCCATGCTTCTTGCATCAGATGCAGAGTCTTAACCACTGGACTGCCAGGGAAGTCCCAAGAACACAAATTCTTGAAATTCACTGATATCCCTCTGTACAGTCTGTGCTGCATGGGTCTCAAATATTCTAAGTATGCATTATCTATAAGTGGGAAAACATGGGTGTTGGTAGGTTGGATATGAAAACATCACACATGAGTAATTGCCTTATAAATTAAAGACTAAGATGCAACTTGGCCCAGAAGTCAAAAAGGGTCCAGAAGATCTAGAACACCACCTAGAGAGAGAACAAGTAGGTTCAAGGTTATTAATAGTTTGGAAATGACAGGTAGGTCCAACTGGGATATAAGAGGAAAAGGACAAGTCTAGAACCAGAAGATATGAAGTATTATATGGATCTGACACACTGAGTGACTAGGAACAAGTCTATATTGCCCCAAATCTCAATTTCCCCACCTGTAAAATGGGGATAATGAGAATTCTGTTTTACAGGTTTGTTTAGATAATACAATGGAATAATGCATCTGAAAGTTAATTTTATTGTTGTTTTATAATTATAGCTTTTATTTTGTAAGTTATACTGAATAATAATCTTATAAGATAAATACCCAATCCTCATTATTTAACTGACTCTTGGCCCTTCTACCAACTTTCATGTGTTCTTTAAGTCCAGGAGAGGAGGGGTCATTTTATCTATAGCTGTTTGATTCCTGGAGGGATCTCGATTTCTTGTTTATCAATAGAATGCACTTCCCTAATTTCTGGGCAGATTTTCTTCTAGTCAGACTTGGACAAAAAAACGGCTGATTGATACCTGCATTTCAGCATATGACCTGCTCACAAGCTTTTTCTCTTATTTATCATTCCCTATACCCTTGCCTTCCTCTCTTCCTTCTTCCATCCCTTCCTCCCTCTGTTCCTTTCTTCCTTCCTTCTTCTCAAGCAATACTTTATCTCCTTGCAGTGTTGACTAATATTTCTATGTTCTGTCAGACTCCTGCCTCCTTTCCTTGGAGACTTGCCAGGCTATAGCCTTAGAGGCAATTATAGCTGTGAACATTAGGGAGCAGCAGAATGCAAAGGAGTACCACTGCTTCCTGTAAAAAGCTCAGTAGCTGAGTCAGGTAAGACAGGAGTCTGATCCACCCTGCCTCCAAAGTCAGGAGTCTTGACTCCAAAAGCATCTGACATCCCAGAAGACAGTGTGGAACAGCAGCAGTCACTGAAGTCAGAAAAACTTGGGTTTTGAATCACTTTCCAGTTGTGTGATCTTCAGTTCAGTCACTCAGTCGTGTCCGACCCTTTGCAACCCCATGGACTGCAGCACACCAGGCCTCCCTATCCATCACCAGCTCCCAGAGTTTACCCAAACTCATGTCCATCAAGTTGGTGATGCCATCCAGCCATCTCATCCTCTGTTGTACATGAGTAATTGCCTTATAAATTAAAGACTAAGATGCAACTTGGCCCAGAAGTCAAAAAGGGTCCAGAAGATCTAGAACACCACCTAGAGAGAGAACAAGTAGGTTCAAGGTTATTAATAGTTTGGAAATGACAGGTAGGTCCAACTGGGATATAAGAGGAAAAGGACAAGTCTAGAACCAGAAGATATGAAGTATTATATGGATCTGACACACTGAGTGACTAGGAACAAGTCTATATTGCCCCAAATCTCAATTTCCCCACCTGTAAAATGGGGATAATGAGAATTCTGTTTTACAGGTTTGTTTAGATAATACAATGGAATAATGCATCTGAAAGTTAATTTTATTGTTGTTTTATAATTATAGCTTTTATTTTGTAAGTTATACTGAATAATAATCTTATAAGATAAATACCCAATCCTCATTATTTAACTGACTCTTGGCCCTTCTACCAACTTTCATGTGTTCTTTAAGTCCAGGAGAGGAGGGGTCATTTTATCTATAGCTGTTTGATTCCTGGAGGGATCTCGATTTCTTGTTTATCAATAGAATGCACTTCCCTAATTTCTGGGCAGATTTTCTTCTAGTCAGACTTGGACAAAAAAACGGCTGATTGATACCTGCATTTCAGCATATGACCTGCTCACAAGCTTTTTCTCTTATTTATCATTCCCTATACCCTTGCCTTCCTCTCTTCCTTCTTCCATCCCTTCCTCCCTCTGTTCCTTTCTTCCTTCCTTCTTCTCAAGCAATACTTTATCTCCTTGCAGTGTTGACTAATATTTCTATGTTCTGTCAGACTCCTGCCTCCTTTCCTTGGAGACTTGCCAGGCTATAGCCTTAGAGGCAATTATAGCTGTGAACATTAGGGAGCAGCAGAATGCAAAGGAGTACCACTGCTTCCTGTAAAAAGCTCAGTAGCTGAGTCAGGTAAGACAGGAGTCTGATCCACCCTGCCTCCAAAGTCAGGAGTCTTGACTCCAAAAGCATCTGACATCCCAGAAGACAGTGTGGAACAGCAGCAGTCACTGAAGTCAGAAAAACTTGGGTTTTGAATCACTTTCCAGTTGTGTGATCTTCAGTTCAGTCACTCAGTCGTGTCCGACCCTTTGCAACCCCATGGACTGCAGCACACCAGGCCTCCCTATCCATCACCAGCTCCCAGAGTTTACCCAAACTCATGTCCATCAAGTTGGTGATGCCATCCAGCCATCTCATCCTCTGTTGTCCCCTTCTCCTCCTGCCCCCAATCCTTCCCAGCATCAGGGTCTTTTCCAATGAGTCAACTCTTCGTATGGGGTGGCCAAAGTATTGGAGTTTCAGCTTCAGCATCAGTCCTTCCAATGAACACCCAGGACTGATCTCCTTTAGGACAGACTTGTTGGATCTCCTTGCAGGAGTTATTTAATATTTCTGGGCCTGAATTCTACTATTCATTAAATAAGGATCAAGATGTCATCCAAATAAAATCATATTTTTTTTTTTTTTTGGTTCAAAAACAACAAACATGGTGCCTGGGTCATGGAAGTTAATCAATATATATTATTTTCCTTCCATAATTTTTCCCTATCACCCTTGTGTGAACTAGTCCAATCTTCACTTCAGTCCAACTAGTCATCAGTCTGATGATGACTTCACTTCCCTCTCCTGCCTCTATAGACTGTGAGATAACTCTACAGATACCTTGACTTTACTGTGCCCTACAATTAGAAAAGTGAGAAAAACAAATCAGCTTTATAATAACTCTGGATCAGGTATACAATGAATAGGAAAAAGACCAGTGTGATAAGAGACTCTAATATGGCCCTCAGTGATTCCTGCCTCTTGTTACTCAAGGTCTTGGGTAATGCCTTCCCTATGAGTAACTTATTTCTAACCAACAGAATACAGCAATATGGAGGAAGTGTCACTACTAGATTTAAATTACAACAGATCATGGCCTTTGTCTTGCTAGCAGATTCTTATTGGCCTTAATGAGACAAAAGGCATGTAAGAGACGGCTGGATGGGCAGAAACTGAGGGTAACTCTTTGCCAACAATCTGTAAGGAACTGAGACTCAATCCAACAGCCTTTTGGGACTAAATCCTCCCAACAGCCAGGTCAGTGAGCTTGGAAGTAGATTTTTCCTTCATTAGACCTTTAAATAACACCTCAACACGGGCTTTTGGGAGGTCTCAAAGCAGAGCACCCAGCTAGGCTAAGTTCAAATATTCTTACCTCCTAGAAACTATAGATAATAAATGTGTGTTGCTTTAAGCTGCTTGAGGGTAACTTATTGCACACCAATAGATAACTAATACAAAGAATGAAATACATAACTAGATCAGAGATTATGTAGGAGTCACATTGTGTTGGGCCTGCTAGATCATTGCAAAGAAGTTGATTTTTATTCTAAATTGATTTTTATTCAGTGGGAAACCACTAGGGATTTTTCAGCATGGAAAAGACATGTCCTGAATTATATTTTAGAAATATTACACTGGCTGATGTGAGATGGACTTTATGGGGCTGCTTTAGTTACATTTTACATGTCTTCTAACCAAAATTAAAATGATTTATGCTGTCCTCAGAGGAAGCAGAAGTATTCATTCTTGGTCATCTCTTTGGTAACACTCAGTATAGGACAACTTCATTCCCCGTGGAATCATCAGCTTCAGTATAAGAAATTCCAGCTTTAGAAGTTTTCTTCTTTAATTCTTTTTAATTTCTTTTTTGAGGTAAGTCTAGATTAACATGCAGTTTTAAGAAACATTACAAAGAGATCCTATACACTCTTCACCAATTGCCTTCCACAGTAACATCATGAGTAACTATAACACAATATCAAAACCAGGAAATGGCTGCTATCTGACAAAGGTACTCAGATTTTGCTGACTCTGCATGTATTCAGTTGAGTGTGTGTTTGTGTGTGGATGTGTGTGTTTAGTTCTTTGGAACTTTATCACATGTGAGCTTTATCATCATCACCACAGTCAATATAAAGAAGCGTTTCATTACAGTCACACCACTTATTTTCTCTTTGCCTCACCTGTACTCCCTGGAACCAATAATCTATTCTCCTCTACAATTTTAGCATTTCATGAATATTATATACTATAAATAGAATCATATGGTATATAATCATTTGCAATTAGCTTTTTCCACTCATTTCATATTCCCACCAGCAATGTATGACCCAGGTTTCCTGTATCTTCATCAGGATTTGGTATTATCACTATCCTTTAATTTTTACTATTTTTCACAGGTTTATAGTGATATCTCACTGTAGTTTAGTTTACAATTTTCTACTAGCTTATGATGTTGTACTCCCAGGTGGCACAGTGGTAAAGAATCTGCCTGCCAATGCAGCAGACACCAGAAACTCAGGTTTGATCCCTGAGTCAGGAAGATTCCCTAGAGGAGGAAATGGCAATCCACTCCAGTATTCTTGCCTGGAAAATTTAATGGACAGAAGAGCCTGGCAGGCTATGGTCCATGGGGTTGCAAAGAGTCAGACACCACAGATCACAAACACCCATGATGTTAAATATCTTTTCATGTGGTTATTTGATCTGTATATCCTCTTCACTGAAATGTCTTAATGCATTTTACCTTTTATCGAACTGGATTGTTTTCTTTTTACTATTGAGTTTTGAGTGTTATTTACTGAGATTTACTGAGCATGGCCCAGCCCATTAGAGCAAGACCCAGATTCGCTCACAGCCAGTCCCTCCCATGAGGAAGCTTCCACAAGCCTCTTATCCTTATCTATCAGAAGGCAGACAGAATGAAAACTACAATTATATAAAAATAAGCAAACTGATGACTTGGGTCACAGTCTTGTTTAATTCAATGAAACTATGAGCCATGCAATATAGGGCCACCCAAGATGGGTGGGTCACAGTGGAAAATTCTGACAAAACATGGTCCACTGGAGAAAGGAATGGCAAATCACTTCAGTATTCTTGCCTTGAGAACCCAATGAACAGTATGAAAAGGCAAAAAGACAGGACAGAACTCCTCAAATTGGTAGGTGCCCAATATGCTACTGGAGAAGAATGGAAAAATAGCTCCAGAAAGAATAAAGAGGCTGTACGAAAGTGAAAACAACATCCAGTTGTGGATGTGACTGGTAATGAAAGTAAAATCCAATGCTATAAAGAACAACACTGCATAGAAACCTGAAATATTAGGTCCATGAATCAAGGTAAATCAGAAATGGTCAAACAGGAGACGGCAAGAGTGAACATCAACATTTTAAGAATAAAATGGACCAAATAGGTGTATTTAATTCAGATGACCATTTCATCTACTATTGTAGGCAAGAATCTCTTAGAAGAAATGGAAGAGCGCTCATAGTCAACAAAAGACTCTGAAATGCAGTATTTGGGTGCAACCTCAAAAACGACAGAATGACATCTGTTTATTTCCAAGGCAAACCATTCAATATAACAGAAATTCAAGTCTATGCATCAACCACTAATGCCGAAGAAATTGAAGCCAAACAGTTCTATGAAGACCTACAAGACCTTCTAGCTGCTGCTGCTAAGTTGCTTCAGTCATGTCTGACTCTGTGCAACCCCATAGATGGTGGCCCACCATGCTCTCCTGTACCTGGGATTCTCCAGGCAAGAGTACTGGAGTGGGTTGCCATTTCGTCTCCAATGCGTGAAAGTGAAAAGTGAAAAAATCAAGTCGTTCAGTCATGTCGGACTCTTCATGACCTCATGGACTGCAGCCTACCAGGCTCCTCCACCCATGGGGTTTTCCAGGCAAGAGTACTGGAGTAGGTTGCTATTGCCTTCTCCGAGACCTTCTAGAACTAACACCAAAAAAAACTAAAGATGGCCTTTTCATCATAGGGGACTGGAATGCAAAAGTAGAAAGTCAAGAGATACCTGAAGTAACAGGCAAGTTGGCCTTGAGAACAAAATGAAGCAGGGCAAAGGCTAACAGAGTCTTGCCAAGAGAACACATTTGTCACAGCAGCAAACACCCTCTTCCAACAACACAAAGGATGACTCTACACATGGCAATCACCAAATGGTCAATACTGAAATCAGATTGACTATATTCTTTGCAGTCAAACACGGAGAAGCTCTACACAGTCAGTAAGAAAAAGACCAGGAGCTGACTGACTCAGATCATGAACTCCTTATTGGAAATTAAGGGTTAAATTGAAGAAAGTATGGAAAACCACTAGACCATTCAGGTATGACTTAAATCAAATCCCTTATGATTATACAGTGGAAGTCACAAATAGATTCAAGGAATTAGATCTGACAGATAGAGTGCCTGAAGAACTATAGGCAGANACCCAAGATGGGTGGGTCACAGTGGAAAATTCTGACAAAACATGGTCCACTGGAGAAAGGAATGGCAAATCACTTCAGTATTCTTGCCTTGAGAACCCAATGAACAGTATGAAAAGGCAAAAAGACAGGACAGAACTCCTCAAATTGGTAGGTGCCCAATATGCTACTGGAGAAGAATGGAAAAATAGCTCCAGAAAGAATAAAGAGGCTGTACGAAAGTGAAAACAACATCCAGTTGTGGATGTGACTGGTAATGAAAGTAAAATCCAATGCTATAAAGAACAACACTGCATAGAAACCTGAAATATTAGGTCCATGAATCAAGGTAAATCAGAAATGGTCAAACAGGAGACGGCAAGAGTGAACATCAACATTTTAAGAATAAAATGGACCAAATAGGTGTATTTAATTCAGATGACCATTTCATCTACTATTGTAGGCAAGAATCTCTTAGAAGAAATGGAAGAGCGCTCATAGTCAACAAAAGACTCTGAAATGCAGTATTTGGGTGCAACCTCAAAAACGACAGAATGACATCTGTTTATTTCCAAGGCAAACCATTCAATATAACAGAAATTCAAGTCTATGCATCAACCACTAATGCCGAAGAAATTGAAGCCAAACAGTTCTATGAAGACCTACAAGACCTTCTAGCTGCTGCTGCTAAGTTGCTTCAGTCATGTCTGACTCTGTGCAACCCCATAGATGGTGGCCCACCATGCTCTCCTGTACCTGGGATTCTCCAGGCAAGAGTACTGGAGTGGGTTGCCATTTCGTCTCCAATGCGTGAAAGTGAAAAGTGAAAAAATCAAGTCGTTCAGTCATGTCGGACTCTTCATGACCTCATGGACTGCAGCCTACCAGGCTCCTCCACCCATGGGGTTTTCCAGGCAAGAGTACTGGAGTAGGTTGCTATTGCCTTCTCCGAGACCTTCTAGAACTAACACCAAAAAAAACTAAAGATGGCCTTTTCATCATAGGGGACTGGAATGCAAAAGTAGAAAGTCAAGAGATACCTGAAGTAACAGGCAAGTTGGCCTTGAGAACAAAATGAAGCAGGGCAAAGGCTAACAGAGTCTTGCCAAGAGAACACATTTGTCACAGCAGCAAACACCCTCTTCCAACAACACAAAGGATGACTCTACACATGGCAATCACCAAATGGTCAATACTGAAATCAGATTGACTATATTCTTTGCAGTCAAACACGGAGAAGCTCTACACAGTCAGTAAGAAAAAGACCAGGAGCTGACTGACTCAGATCATGAACTCCTTATTGGAAATTAAGGGTTAAATTGAAGAAAGTATGGAAAACCACTAGACCATTCAGGTATGACTTAAATCAAATCCCTTATGATTATACAGTGGAAGTCACAAATAGATTCAAGGAATTAGATCTGACAGATAGAGTGCCTGAAGAACTATAGGCAGAGGTTTGTAACACTGTACAGGAAGCAGTCAAGAAGAAATGTAAAAAGGCAAAATGGTTGTCTGAGGCGGCTTGCAAATAGCTGAGAAAAGGAAAAAAGGAAACATATATCCTATGAAAGCAGAGTTTCAAAAAATACCAAGGAGAGATAAGAAAGCCTTCATCAGTGACAAACACAAAGAAATAGAGGAAAACAATAGAACAGGAAAGACTAGAGATCTCTTCAAGAAAATTAGAGATACCAAGGGAACATTTCATGCAAAGATGAGTAAAATGAAGGACAGAAACTGTATGGACCTAAATGAAGCAGAAGATATGAAGAAGAGGTGGCAAGACTACACAGAATTACTATACAAAAAAGATCTTCATGACCCAGATAACCACGATGGTATGATCACGTACCTAGAACCAGACATCCTGGAGTGTGAAGTCAAGTGGGCCTTAGAAAGCATCACTACAAACAAAGCTAGTGGAGGTGATGGAATTCCAGTTGAGCTATTTCAAATCCTAAAAGATGATGCTGTGAAAGTGCTGCACTCAATATGCCAGCATATTTGGAAAACTCAGCAGTGGCCACAAGACTAGAAAAGTTCAGTTTTCATTTTAGTCTCAAAGAAAGGTAATGACAAAGAATGTTCAAACTACTGCAAAATTGCACTCATCTCACATGCTAGTAAAATAATACTCAAAATTCTCCAAGCTAGGCTTTAAAAGTACATGAGCTGAGAACTTCCAGATGTTCAAGCTGGATTTAGGAAAGGTAGGGGAACCAGAGATCAAATTGCCAAGATCCTTCGGATCACAGAAAAAGAAAGAGAATTCCAGAAAATATCTACTTCTGCTTCATTGACTACGCTGAAGCCTTTGACTGCAGGGATCACAACAAACTGTGGAAAATTCTTAAAGAAATGGGAATACCAGACCACCTTATGTGCCTCTTGAAAAACCTGTATGCAGGTGAAGAAGCAACAGTTAGAATCGGACACAGAACAATGGACTGGTTACAAATTAGGAAAGGAGTATGTTAAGGCTGTATACTGTTCCCTTTCTTGTTTAGCTTAGATGCACAGTACATCATGCCAAGAGCTGGCTTGGATGAAACACAAGCTAGATAAAGAGAGCAAGGAGAAATATCAATAACCTCAGATATGCAGATGACACCACCCTTATGGCAGAAAGTGAAGAGGAACTAAAAGGGCCTTTTGATGAAGGTGAAAGAGGANTTAGATGCACAGTACATCATGCCAAGAGCTGGCTTGGATGAAACACAAGCTAGATAAAGAGAGCAAGGAGAAATATCAATAACCTCAGATATGCAGATGACACCACCCTTATGGCAGAAAGTGAAGAGGAACTAAAAGGGCCTTTTGATGAAGGTGAAAGAGGAGAGAGACAAAACTGGCTTAGGAGTCAACACTCAGAAAACTAAGATCATGGCATCTGGTCCCATCACTTCATGCAAATAGCTGGGGAAACAATGGATACAGTGACAGACTTTATTTTCTTGGGCTCCAAAATCACCACAGATAGTGACTGCAGCCATGAAATTAAAAGACACTTGCTTCTTGGAAGAAAAGCCATGACCCATCTAGACCGCATATTTAAAAGTAGAGACATAACTTTGCTGACAAAGGTCTGTCTGGTCAAAATTATGGTTTTGCCAAGTCATGTATGGATGTGAGAGTTGGACAATAAAGAAAGCTGAGCCCTGAAGAAGTGATGCTTTTGAACTGTGGTGTTGGAGGAGACTCTTGAGAGTTCCTTGGACTTCAAGGTGATCAAACCGGTCAATCCTAAAGGAAATCAGTCCTGAATATTCATTGGAAGGACTGATGCTGAAGCTGAAGCTNAATAAAGAAAGCTGAGCCCTGAAGAAGTGATGCTTTTGAACTGTGGTGTTGGAGGAGACTCTTGAGAGTTCCTTGGACTTCAAGGTGATCAAACCGGTCAATCCTAAAGGAAATCAGTCCTGAATATTCATTGGAAGGACTGATGCTGAAGCTGAAGCTCAATACTTTGACCACCTTATGCAAAAAACTGACTTATTGGAAAAGACTCTGATGCTGGGAAAGATTGAAGCAAGAGGAGAAGGGGATGGCAGAGGATGACATGGTTGGATGACATCACTGTTGTGATGGACATGAGTTTGAGCAAGCTTTGGGAGTTGGTGATGGACAAGGAAGCCTGGCATGCTGCATTCCAAGGGGGTGCAAAGAGTCGGACATGACTGAGCAACTGAACTGAACTGAACTTTCAGTGTTATTTATATTTTCTTAGGCACACTTGCTTTCAGATATGTGTTTTGCAAATTATTTTATACTTCCAAATATTTTATACTACACATGTAGCTTTCATTCTCTTAACAAGTTCTTAGACTAAACAGTTTAAATTTTGGTAAGATCTAATTTATCCATCTTTTCTTTTTATTGATCATATTTTTCTGTCAAGTCTAGGAACTCTATATATCTTAAGATCCCAAAGGTTCCTATTTTTTTCTAAAAGTTTTTAAAAAGCATTTTCTGCATTATTGTAATTTTACATTTAGTATATACTTCCATGATCTCTTGGGGGTTAAATTTTGCATGGAATGTAAATTTAGGTTACAGTTCAATTTTTGCTTGTGGACATCCAATT
Source organism: Oreotragus oreotragus (assembly GCA_006410675.1). Classification (NCBI taxonomy): domain Eukaryota; kingdom Metazoa; phylum Chordata; class Mammalia; order Artiodactyla; family Bovidae; genus Oreotragus; species Oreotragus oreotragus. The sequence continues at coordinate 646,448 of SJYX01014312.1, forward strand.
GTTTCAGCCAGATTTAGTATCATGTCTTGAAAGTCTATCCTTCCTCAACTAAATTGCTTTAGCACCTTTGCAAAACAAAATGAAAAGGTGGTGAATATCTACATGTAAGACTAAAGGAAAAAAATTTAGAAACCAGACTCCTATCCCTGTAGGAGATATCTTGAATATATATAAAAAATAATTCAAAATACATCATAAACCTAAATCTGACATAAAAATATAAAATCTAAGAAGAAATCATAGGAATAAGTCTTTATAATCTTTGATGAGCATGTATACACAATGAAAACACAAGTGACAAAAGAAAGGTAGATAGGTTGGCCTTTACCAACATTAAAATTTCTACTTCAAAGTTTCACTCTTTCATCAAAGAGTGAAAAGACAACCCACAGAATAGAAAGTATGCTTGAAAATCATATATCTGATAAGGAATTTGTATGTAGACTATATAAATAACACGAACAACTATGTATAATATTGTACCTCACTCAACTAGGCGTTAATCAGTCTTGTCCGACTCTTTGCAACCCCATGGATGTAGCCCACCAGGCTCCTCTGTCCATGGAGGTCTCCAGGCAAGAATACTGGAGTGGGTTCCCATTTCCTTTTCCAGGAGATCTCCCAACTCAAAGTTCAAACCCTGGTGTATATTAACTATACCTCAATAAAAATAAAATTTAAAGATAATATGAGAAAGATCTTCACTAACTCCACAATAAGATAAATAACCCAGTTTTTAAAATGAACAAAGGATTTGAAAACAAATGTCCTAAATGACAGTATACACATGACAAATAAGCACACCAAAAAAATTGCTCAGAAACATGAGTCATTGGAATAATGCAAATCAAAATTACAGTGAGATGTTACTTCACACATACTAAAATGGCTATAATTTTTAAAAGACAGATAATAACAAATGCTAATAAGCAGGTGGAGAAATTGAAACCTTCATTAATTGTTGATAGGATTATAAAATTATGCAGCCCCTTTGGAAAACAGTTTGGCAGTTTCTCAAAATATTAAACATATAGTTACCATGCTGCTGCTGCTGCTGCTAAGTCGCTTCAGTCGTGTCCGACTCTGTGTGACCCCATAGTCGGCAGCCCACCAGGCTCCCCCATCCCTGGGATTCTCCAGGCAAGAATACTGGAGTGTGTTGCCATTTCCTTCTCCAATGCATGAAAGAGAAAAGTGAAAGTGAAATCATTCAGTTGTGTCCCACTCTTAGTGACCTCATGGACTACAGCCCACCAGGTTCCGCCGTCCATTGGATTTTCCAGGCAAGAGTACTGGAGTGGGTTACCACTGCCTTCTCCTAACAATTCTACTCATAATTATTTACCCAAGAGAAGTGAAACACATATATTCACATAAAAACTTGCACACAAAATATTCAGAGTAGCACTGTCCATATAGCTGTAAAAAATTAAATAAATAAATAAAGCTAAAGCAAGAGTTAGCAAGAAGTGGAAGCAGTCCCAAATAAAGAATGGATAAATAAATTAGGGTATATATGCAATATTATTTGGCAATAAAGTTTTTATACATGCTATAAGATAGATAAACCTTGAAAACATTATGCTAATTGAAAAAAAAGCTAGTCACAGAATAACAGACTGATTTCTTTTATATGAAATGTTCAGAATAAGCACATTTATCGAGACAGAAAATAGTTGAGGGTTTTCAGGGGTTGAAGAAAAGAGGAAATAAAGAGTTATTGCCAGTGGATATTGAGTTTCTTTGGGGGGTGATGAAATTGTTCTAAAATAGTGATGGTGGTTATATAATTATGTGGATATTCTAAAAACAGCTTTTTTTTCCATTTAAAAGGGTGAATTTTATGGTATACAAATTATATCTCAATAAATCTACTATTTAAGAAAAAAGCAAAACAAGCAAACAAAAAGAATTAGTTGTGAATGATTGCATGTATCTCATTCTAGCCCTGTACCCTGTTCCCTTGGTTCATGTCTGTTCTTCCGCCAATACCATTTTGTTGACCACTACAGCTATAACCTAGAAAGATTCCTCCTAATTTATTTTTCAATTTCAAAATTGTTTTCGCTATTCTAGGTCCCGTGGCTTTCCATATAAATTTTAGAACAATCTTGTCTACATCTACATAAAACCTGCCTGTGATTTTCACAGGAATTACCTTAAAACTGTAATGTAACAACAGCTATATTATACTATGCTTTCCAGTGCATTTGGTCCTGAACCCCCTTTTTAGCAGAATAACTAACATTATGCAGTACCTGTTTTATTTTATTATTTTTTTAAATTTTATTTTATTTTACTTTACAATACTCTACTGGTTTTGGCATACATTGACATGAATCCACTGCAGTNATATTATACTATGCTTTCCAGTGCATTTGGTCCTGAACCCCCTTTTTAGCAGAATAACTAACATTATGCAGTACCTGTTTTATTTTATTATTTTTTTAAATTTTATTTTATTTTACTTTACAATACTCTACTGGTTTTGGCATACATTGACATGAATCCACTGCAGTACCTGTTTTATGAAATCTTCATTTAAGTAAACTTGCCCATGACAAAAATCATAAGTATAAAGGAAATCTAAAGATGTCTGGTATCTTTAATGTCTGAAGACTGTCACAAATACAAATTTTCTTACAGCTAACAGATGAGGTGATTTATTTAAAATTATCATTGTTGACTCTGTATACATTCTACAATGTTTTAAAAATACCCAACCTTTTAAGAAATTTACCAGACTATAATTTATGAACTGACAAGATCAGGTAGAGATGCTAGGTATCGTTGTCTGCTAGCTAGAGGACTATGATAGAACTTATGATTTATATGAGGAAGTCAGCATTCTTAAGTTTGATCAGCAAAGTACAATTTGGAGAAAATATGTCTCTAAATTTCATAACTAATGAATATCAGCTCAGAGCAATGAAATGAGAAAGCTGGCAGAGGAATAATCGAAAGTTCATTGAATCAGGAATCAGGAGACAGTGTATTTATTTGTCTTCTTCCTGTTACTAACTAGCTGTGCAAATTTAGGTCAACTTCTTAATTTCTAAAAGTGGCAGCATCTTCTTATATACAATGAAACAGTCAGTTTTAGTAGTCATTAGGACATGATTTAGGAATTAGAAGATTTAGGGGTGAATCAAGACTCTGCTACTTCCTTACTTTATGACTTGGCAAGTTACTTGATCTCCTTAAGCTAGTGTCCTCAATAAGGTTCTTGTAAGGATTAAATGGGGCTTCCCTGGTGGCTCAGAGGTTAAAGGGTCTGCCTGCAAGGCAGGAGACCCAGGTTCAATCCCTGGGTTGGGAAGATCCCCTGGAGAAGAAAATGGTAACCCACTCCAGTATTCTTGCCTGGAGAATTCCATGGACAGAGGAGCCTGGTAGGTTACAGTCCACGGGGTCGCAAAGAGTCAAATAAGATAATTCATAGAAAGTACTTAATGTACACAAAGACTGGTAGCTATAACCATCTGGACACTGAATTCATTAGTGATCAGAATACATGGTCTAGAATCAGACTGCCTTGGTTTTACTCCCATATTCATCATTTATCAGACACTGAACTTGGAAAAATAAAATACTCCAAGCCTCAGTTATTTAATCTGTAAAATGGAGATTATTAATAAAGTTTGTCTCTTCAAGTTGTTTAAAGATTAAAATAATGCATGAAGGTAGAAATTTAGCTTGGAAACAAACTCAAGTGTGATACTAAAAAAATGTCAGACGTAATCATTATTAACTATAAGTAAAACTAGGAAGTTCCCATCAGTTCAGTTCAGTTNGAGACAATATACAGCCTTGACGTACTCCTTTTCCTATTTGGAACCAGTCTGTTGTTCCATGTCCAGTTCTAACTGTTGCTTCCTGACTTGCATACAGATTTCTCAAGAGGCAGGTTAGGTGGTCTGGTATTCCCATCTCTTTCAGAATTTTCCACAGTTTATTGTGATCCACACAGTCAAAGGCTTCAGCAGAATTAGACCGTCTACCTTGTTATTGGGAGGTCACAGCTATAAATCTTAATACACTTTGGTCATGTCATATGTAAAGAAATCGGCCCAGAAAGACAGAGAGAGATGCCCAAATTAAGGGTCAATAGTTTTCAGCAGCCTATTAAGTGCACAGTGTGGCAACAGACACTTGTATAGACCCATAAAGGACAGGTACCTTTTGTAAAAGAACTGGAATTGTCACCCAAGTTGCCCTTGACCTTAATCTTTCCACTAGACTACATTTCTGATCAATTTATACCCCAGTTTTTAATGTCTCATATTCAGAGTTTTCTGTGCAATTGAAAAGCATGGATGGACATAGCACTTCCAAAGTTCACCGTCGTCTGCACTTCTGCTGGAAGCAGCGGTCTTATGATTAGTTCCAGCAGCGTTCACAGATAATAACACTGCACCTGCCACATGGAATCCCTGAGGCAGAATACTGTCCTTTCAGGAATTGGGATTTTCCTCCAAATGTAAAAATAATACTTTTGCATCATGTATGCATGCATGCTAAGTCACTTCAGCCGTGTCTGACTCTTTGGAACCCTATAGACCATAGCCCACCAGGCTTCTCTGTCCATGGGATTCTCCAGGCAAGAGTACTGGTTTGGGTTGCCATGCCCTCCCCTAGGGGATCTTCCCAATCCAGGGACTGAACGTGCATCTCTTACATCTCCTGCATTGGCAAGCAGATTCTTTAGCACTAGCACCACCTGGAAAGCTCTTTGTATCATGACATTGAATCATTTCTTACAATATGAACCTAGAGAAAATGTCTCATGGAGATGCATTATATATCTCTTCTTCATATTGTCTCATTATTGTTATTATCTTTTTTAAAATTTTTAATTGTACTTTATTTTGCTTTCCAATACTGCATTGGTTTTGCCATACATCAACATGAATCTGCCACGGGTGTACACGTGTTCCCAATCTTGAACCCCCCTCTCACCTCCCTCCCCATACCATCTCTCTGGGTCATCCCAGTGCACCAGCTCCAAGCATCTTGTATCCTGCATCGAACCTAGACTGGCCATTCGTTTCTTATATGATATTATACATGTTTCAATGCCATTCTCCCAAATCATCCCACCCTCTNAATCTTGAACCCCCCTCTCACCTCCCTCCCCATACCATCTCTCTGGGTCATCCCAGTGCACCAGCTCCAAGCATCTTGTATCCTGCATCGAACCTAGACTGGCCATTCGTTTCTTATATGATATTATACATGTTTCAATGCCATTCTTCCAAATCATCCCACCCTCTCCCCATCCCACAGAGTCCAAAAGACTGTTCTATACATCTGTGTCTCTTATTTTTTTTATTTATCTTTAATTGGATGATAATTGTTTTATAATGATCTTTTGGTTTCTACCCTACAACCTGAATCAGCCATAAGTATATACATATACACTTGCATACATGTACACTTGAACCTCCCTCTCTTCCTACCCCATCCCACCCTTCTAGGTTGTTACAGAGCACCAGGCTGAGCTCCCTGTGCTACACCCGCAACATCCCAGTAGCTACCCACTTTACATATGGTAAGGTGTATGTTTCAGCGCTGCTCTGGCAATTCATCCCACCCTCTTCTTCCCCCACCTGTTAATACTGTCATTTAATATAATTGTTAGTATCATTATTTAATTGACCTAGGAACCAATCCTTGTTAGAAAAATACACACCTCCAAATATACTTCCTTTGTTACACTGTCTATTGAGAGTTTCCAGATAAAACACAGGATCACATAAAAATATGAACTTCCAATAAATAGCAGTTATATAATATATAAGATGCCATATATATTACAAAGAATATGCTTATATTAAAAATATTTTTATCTGAAACTGAACTTTATTTCCTGTATTTTTATTCAGTAAGCCTGGCAATCCTAGGATCCAGAAGGCTAATTTGTCAAATATATGTTTTTTTTTTCCCCTATCTCTAAGCTCTGAAAAGGTGGAGAATATGATTCTTAAGCATCATTTGTTTCCTAGGGTCCANGAATATGCTTATATTAAAAATATTTTTATCTGAAACTGAACTTTATTTCCTGTATTTTTATTCAGTAAGCCTGGCAATCCTAGGATCCAGAAGGCTAATTTGTCAAATATATGTTTTTTTTTTTCCCCTATCTCTAAGCTCTGAAAAGGTGGAGAATATGATTCTTAAGCATCATTTGTTTCCTAGGGTCCATCATAGAACCTGACATATTATAGACACTTGATATGTACCTACAGATTAAATTGAGATTGATGGAAGTTCCTTCCCTAATCAAAGACACATATGTCATTTGGCTCTGAATGCTTTAGAAAGGACAACATTTTAAAATTAGAAATTTATCATGTTTGGGAGTTCATGTACACCCATGACGGATTCATGTCAATGTATGCCAAAACCAATACAATACTGTAAAGTAAACTAAAGTAAAAATAAAAATTTTAAAAAATAAAAATAGAAATTTAGATACACTCAAATGATCATTGGGGAAGGCAATGGCACCCCTCCCCAGTACTCTTGCCTGGAAAATCCAATGGACGGAGTAGCCTGGTGGGCTGCAGTCCATGGGGTCGCTAACAGTCGGACAGACTGAGCGACTTCACTTTCACTTTTCTCTTTCATGCATTGGAGAGGGAAATGGCAACCCACTCCAGTATTCTTGCCTGGAGAATCCCAGGGACGGGGGAGCCTGGTGGGCTGCCGTCTATGGCGTCACACAGAGTCGGACACGATTGAGGTGACTTAGCAGCAGCAGCAGCAAATGATCATATGGCTTTAGGATGAATCCCAGGAAAAGGAAAGGAAGAAATGAATGTCTCTCTTATCAGTGAGATTAGAGAAAAAAATCTCTTCTGGCAATCAGTGGGGTAATGTATAGGAAAGCCACTGGACCTGTAACATTCTTGTTAGTTTATAAAATAATGACACTAACTTTTGAAACACATTTTCATCATCCATTCAAGTATCACTGACTCACCAGTACTTCTTTTTTCTTTACTTGCATGTTAGCAAAATCCATGTTTGTTTTCTAAAAAAGCTTCCGACTTCTATTATCTTTACAGATATAAGATGAGAAAATAACTTTTGTCAATATTTTTATTAATATTTTTTATAAAATAAAAAGAAACTCCTATGATTGATAAAGGAAGGTGGTTATGGCTGGGAGGGGGGGTTTGTGGGGTATTTTGTTTTATTTTTTGCCTTTCAATTTTAAGCTTTAAGTTGAAACATTCTCAAATATCTGTGGGCAAAACATCCTCTTAAAATGGGTGCTGGTGCCTGCCTTCTGGGGAGGTGGTCCTGAGCAGGTCAACTGAGAGAGTGTACCCATCTCTTCCCCCTCAAATTTTGCCTCTTCAGTTGTTAAGCCACTTTCCTCCTTACTTTGTTACATTTCTGTGGTTAAGTTGGTTTTACTTGAATGATTCATGTTTAGGGAAAAAAATCAAAATACCCTTAAAATCTGTTTCAACTCATAAAGAAAGTGGCAGATGTTAAAAAAAAAAAAAAATCCATGGTGCTGATCCATGAGTGGCTGTCTCAATTCAAGTGAAAATTTTCAGTGTTATTTTCCAGGATGCTTTTGAAAGTATGTTTAAAGGAAGTCTTTGGCTGGCTATGGTATTGGCCTTAATCTGAAAAAAAGAAAAACGAAATGGGTTGGATCCCTGGGTCAGGAAGATCCACTGGAGAAGGGAATGGCAACCCATTGCAGTATTCTTGCCTGGAAAAAAACCCATGGACAGAGGGGCCTGGCAGGCTACCACCCATGGGACCACAAAGAGTTGGACATGACTGAGTGATTGAGCACATAGAACAATCAGAAAAAAAAAAGAAGAAGAAGCAGCAAATTTCTACCTTAAAATATTATTCTTATTTTAAATGGGTGAAGACAAAACTTGGAGTGGGTGATAGAAGAGATGGATCTTCCATTGTAGGAGTGCAGAAGCTATGAGTATGGGTGATACCAGACTAAACACACCTTATCTGTCTGAGACAGGGGACTGAATCCTAGAGAAAAGGACATAGAAAATGATATGAGAAGTGATTTACAAAGAATATGAGCAGTATGAGATGCATACATTTGCTTTCCTTTGGGTAATCATGACAGAGTGTATAATAAGAAAGGGTTACGTTATTTTTGTCGGATAAGAACAGATAAGATTCTATCCCTTTTACTTCTGAAAGGAATATCCTGCTGATGTTCTTTAAGGAAACTACACCTCCTCCATTGCATATTACTTAGCATAGCTGTCATTCAAGGTGTCCTGTTCTCCATGGCCAAAATGCGGGCACTTTAACCAGATAAACCAATCACCTTCTCTCCACCTGAAATTTGGATCTTGATTTGTGTAACACAAAGACTGAAATGTATTTATAAATACTATAAATTGACTCATTTCCCATTAGTGCTCTGAAGAGACTCTACCCACATCCAAGTAGTGCCCCAGTTCCTGGGTTTTCCATGTCCTTCTAACACATTTCTCTTTGCCTGAGTTAGCGAGAGTAGTTTTCTGTGCTTGGATCTGTGAGTCCTAAATGAGACAAAGTGATTAGTCTAGAGGGGTAGACAATGAGAACTGAGTGGATGGGAATTATCTCTAGCACAGCTGAATAGTATTAGCACTATCTAGCATTAGCACACCTGAAACTCCACAGGAGCTTTTAGTAAGAAGTAACACTAGGGCCAGGAAACAGTTCCAGTAGCAGAAACATTTGGGAAGCCACCATTTCTTATTTTCAGTTTCAAATGTTTGGGAAAGAGCTAGAACAAGAAAGCAAGAGATGTGGATGTCATACAGTAGCTCATAAAATATGTTACCTGTTTATTTATAGAACTTTCTAGGGGGACACTTTGAGTGGAGAAAGAGCTGGGTGCTCCATGTAAGGGTCTAAGAATTATTAAGCTGTAATATTTAAGTTCCAAACCACCCTCCTTTATAGGATTCTTGGTGAAGCCTACGTGTCCAGGTTGTTCCCTACTAGGTTCTGCTTATAAATGGTGTTACAGGGAGATGATAAAGATGAAGGGACTTGTTCCTTTCTCTTTTGATTTCCAGTTCTTTCTGCATTTCCATACAAGTGTCCCTTCATACTAGCAGGACTTATTACTCCAAGTGTTACCGATCAGGCTTCTTGGACTCCATAATCAATAGAAATTGATAAGTGGCCAGTAAGAAATTCAGACAAGGGTTTACTGGGGCCCCGGCTGCAGCAGGGGGAAGTGACAGCAAGAACCAGGTCCCCTTGCTCACTTGCTCCCTGAGAGGGGAAGAGCTGCTTCCTCACATGGGGTGAGGGGAGGGATATGTCCAGGGGTTGGGCTGGAGGGGCGGCTTAGGTGGTTTGTCGTCCCTTCGGCAGTGTTTGTGTGCAGGGGGCATGCACAATATCCTGCTTTTGCTCCCAGCTTTTCTGAAGTAGCAGCAGGGTTTTTGGCCTTTTTTGTATCTTGTCCATAATTTACCCCAGCTGCACATGTATGCAGTTATTTTTATACCTTATAGTTTCTTTGTATTTTATTGCTTGAGAAGATGTTTGAACAGGTGCAAGCACTGCAGCAAAGGGTCCTATGTCCCAAGTCCCAGCCTGTCTCACAAGTTTCCGCTTTTTCCTTTGTATTTGCATTAAAAGTTTCAATCAATGGATGCTTTCAAATTATGGTGCTGGAAAATGCTCTTGAGAGTCCCTTGGACTACAAGGAGATCAAACCAGTCAACCATAAAGGAAATCAACACCGAATATTTATTGGAAGTACTGATGCTGAGGCTGAAGCTCCAATACTTTGGCCACCTGATGATGCAAACAGCCGACTTATTGGAAAAGACCCTGATGCTGGCAAAGATTGAACGTAGGAGGCAACAACTGAGAAGGCAGCAACTGAAAGACAGTAACTGAGTCCCAGTTGAGAAGGGGACAACAGTGGATGAGATAGTTAGATGGCATCACTAACTCAATGAACAGGGGTTTGAGCAAACTCCAGGAAATGGTTAAGGACAGGGAAGCCTGGTGTGCTGGAGTCTATGAGATCACAAGAGTCAGACACGACTGAGTGACTGAACAACAAAAAATAATAATTATGCCTGGATGGTAGGTATTCTTTCAAGAAGCAAGTGTCTTTTAATTGCATGACTGTAGTCATCATCTGCAGTGATTTTGGAACCCGAAAAGCCTCTCACTGTTTCCATTGCTTCCTCATCTATTTGCCATGAAGTGATAGGACCGGATGTCATGATCTTAGGCTTTTGAAAGTTGAATTTTAAGCCAGGTTTTTCACTCTGCTCTTTCACTTTCATCAAGAAGGTCTTTAGTTCCTCTTGGCTTTTTGCCATTAGGATGGTATCATCTGCATATCTGAAGTTATTGATATTTCTCCTGACAATCTTGATTCCAGCTTGAGCTTCATCTAGACTGGCATTTCACATCACATAGTCCACATATAAGTTAAACAAGCAGGATGACAATATACAGGCTTGATGTACACCTTTCCCAATTTGGAACCAGTCTGTTGGTGCATGTCCATTTCTAACTGTTTCTTTTTGACCTGCATACAGATTTCTCAGGAGGTAGGTAAGTTGTCTGGTATTCCCATCTCTTTAAGAATTTTCCAGAGTTTGTTGTGATCCACACAGTCAAAGGCTNGAACCAGTCTGTTGGTGCATGTCCATTTCTAACTGTTTCTTTTTGACCTGCATACAGATTTCTCAGGAGGTAGGTAAGTTGTCTGGTATTCCCATCTCTTTAAGAATTTTCCAGAGTTTGTTGTGATCCACACAGTCAAAGGCTTTTATGAAGTCAGTGAAGGACAGATAGAATTTTTCCCTTAATTCCCTTCTTTCTCTATGATCCAATGGATATTGGCAATTTGTCCTTTGGTTCTTCTGCCTTTTCTAAATACAGATTGTCAGTCTGAAAGTTCCTGGTTGATGTACTGCTGAAGCCTGGCTTGAATGATTCTGAGCATAACCTCAGTATAAATATTAAGTTTATACTTTATATAAATGGCAGCCCACTCCAGTATTCTTGCCTGGAGAATCCCATGGATGGAGCAGCCTGGTAGGCTACTGTCCACTGAGTCACAAAGAGCTGGACACGATTGAGCGACTTCACTTCAATTCATAGTTAAATTTAAATTTATATAAATGCAGTTATAGTTGATCTGTAATATTGTATTAGTTTCAAGTGTACAACTTCAGATTCTTTCCCATCATGGGTTATTCTAAGATACTGAATATAGTTCTTTGTACTGTATAGTAAATCCTTGTTCTTATATTTAGTGGTATGTAGAATTCTATATTCAGGAAAAATTAGCTCTCTAAAATGCTAAAGAAATAAACGTTTTTCTCAGGCAAACAAAACAACATATTCTGCAAGAAATGTTAAGGGAGTTCTTTCAGGCGAGGAATATCATATAGGGGCACAACTTAGAGCTACATAAAGAAAGGAAGATCATTAAATAAGGAATAATATAATGTAAAACCAAATATTTTATTTTTCTTAATTGATACAAATAATATGTGCTTAAAGTAATGATAGTAATGATATGTTGAGTGATTATGGAATAAGGGTAAGTAAAATTAATAACAGTGATGCTATAAGGGAAGATTTGGAAATACTATAACATGATATTGTAAGGTATATATACTATAGAAGAGGCCAGTGTAACAGTATCCATTGAATGTGGATATAATCTGGTAAAAATGTATATTCAAAATTCTAAAGCAAGATTTAAAACATTTAAAAAGAAGTACAATTAACATGCTAAGAGGGGAGATAAACTCAAATCATATAAAATGCTCAATTATACCCAGAGAAGAGAAAAATGGAGAAAAACGAAAAAAGAAATGTCACAAACAGAAAATAGTTACAAATGTGGCAGATTGTAATCCAAGTATACCAATAAACACTTTAAATGTGTATGACCTAAATACACATATTAAAAGGTAAGACTGTCATATTGTATTAAAAAAAAACCAAACAAGAAACAAAAAGAAGACCTTTAACTATACATTGTTTACAAGAGACACTTTTTAAATATAAATAATCAAATAGGTTGCATATAAAGAGACAGAAGAAAGATACCATATTAACAGTAAATGAAAGATCTTAAGAGTGTCAGAGTAGCTATATTAATTCCAAAGAAAGCACAGCAGAACAAAGAAAATTCTAAGGTTTAAGAGGAGAATTACACTGTAATTAAAGGGAAAAATGGAGGGCTTTCTAGGTAGTGCAGTGGTAAGGAATCTACCTGCCAATGCAGGAGGTGCAGGAGATGTGGGTTCAATCCCTTGGGAAGATCCTCTGGCATAGTAAATGGCAACCCACTCTTGTTTTCTTGCCTTGAAAATTCCATGTAAAATCCATGGGGTCACAAAGAGTAGGACACAACTGAGCAATTAAGTGCACACACATAACAATCCTTAATGTGTATGCCCTAAACAACAGAGTGGCATAATATATGAGCCCCAGATTGGTAGAACTGAAAAGAAGGAGATGAAATCCACTATTATAGTTTGAGTCTTCAGTACTCCTCTTTAAGCAAATGATAGATCAAGCTGTCAGAAAATCAGTAAAGATATAGTTGACCTGAACAGTACTATTAATTAACTTGACCTAACTGACATTTAAAGAATATTCCTTTCAACACCAGCAGAATACACATTCAAGCTTCTATGTAATATTTACCAATATAGATCTCATTCTGGGAAAACAAAAACAAAAACAAAAAAACTCCATAGTTTAAAATGACAGAAATCATGTAAAGCACATTCTCAACAATGTGATAAACCAGAAATCAATAAGAGAAAGCTGAAAAATATTAAAGTATTTGGAAATAAAGTAACAATCTTTCAAATAACACTTGAGCCAAAGTGGAAGAGAAATACTAATTTTAAAATATTTTAAATTTAAGCAAAAATACAAATGCAAGTTATCAAAATGCTGTGAAAGTAGTGTTTAGAGGGAAATGTATATAATTAAATGCATAGAGCAGAAAGTGAAGAAGAACGAAAGAGCCTTTGGATGAAAGTGAAAGAGGACAGTGAAAAAGTTGGCTTAAAACTCAACATTCAGAAAATTAAGATCATGGCATCTGATCCCATCAGTTCATGGCAAATAGCTGGGGAAAAAATGGAAACAGTGAGAGACTTTACTTTTGGGGCTCCAGAGTCACTGCAGATGGTGACTGCAGTCATGAAATTAAAAGACACTTGCTCCTTGGAAGAAAAGCCATGACCAACCTAGACAGCATATCAAAAAGCAGAGGCATACTTTGTGAACAAAGTTCCATCTAGTCAAAGCTATGGTTTTTCCAGTAATCATGTGTGGATGTGAGAGTTGGACTATAAAGAAAGCTGAGGACTGAAGAATTGAAGCTTTTGAACTGTGGTGCTGGAGAAGACTCTTGAGAGTCCTTGGACTGCAAGGAGATTCAATCAGTCAGTCCTAACGGAAATCAATCCTGAATATTCATTGGAAGGACTGATGCCGAAGCTGAAACTCCAATACTTTGGCCACCTGATGCGAATAACTGACTCATTGGAAAAGATCTTGATGCTGGGAAATATTGAAGGCAGGAGGAGAAGGTGACAACAGTGGATGAAATGGTTAGATGGCATCACCGACTAAGTGGACATGAATTGGAGTTAATTCCAGGAGTTGGTGATAGACAGGGAGGCCTGGTGTGCTGCAGTCCATGAGGTTGCAAAGAGTTGGACACAACCGAGTGATTGAATTGACTGATGAGTAGAAATGAAGAAAGATCTAAAGATCAATGACCTAAGCTTACATTTTAGAACTAGTGAAGAAGAGCAATTGAAGCCTAAACTAAGAAAGGAAAAAGGATAATAAAACTTTGAAAATAAATCAATAAAAATAAAGCAGAAATTTAAAACAAAGAGAAAAAAATCAGTGAAACCAAAGCAGGTTCATTGCAAAGATCAATAAAATTGATAATTCTCTAGCCAGGTTGATAAAAAAAAAAAAAGAGAGATAAATCACCAATAATGAAATGAAAAAAGAGACCATTACTACTGGTCACACTGACCTCAAAAGGATAATAAAAGAATACTGAAAACAACTCCACACATTTGATGAACTAGATCAAATAGACTAGTTCTTTGAAATACATTATCTACCAAACTTATGTAAAGAGAAACAGATACTATGAGTAAGCATATACCTGCTAAAGAAGTTAAATAAAAAATGAATAAGTTTTCAAAGAGGAAAGCACCAGGAAAGACCAGACTAGTTTCTTTGATAAATTCTACCAAATATTTGTGAAGAAATAAGACCAATTCTCCAACATTTTTTCCTAGAAAATAGAAGAGGGAACATGTCCCAAATCATCATGACATCAGTATTACCTGATACTCAAATCAGATAAGAATATTACATGAAAGGAAAAGGACAGACTAACATCTTCCATGCATATAAATACAAAAGTCTCAAAAATTATAAATCAAATTCAGATTCATCTGTGTAGAAAAATATTATTAAAACACTGGTATAATATTTATTCTAGTAGAATATTTATTCTAATATTTATTTATTTAAATTAATTGATAATATTTAAATATTTATTCTAATATTTATTCAAGTAGAATTTATTCTATGTATGAAAGACTAAGTTAACATTCAAAAGTCAATCAACACAATCTACCAAGTCAACAGGCTAAAGAAGAGCAATCATATGATTATATCAATTGATACTGATAAATATTAATATGTGACAAACTACAATATCCATTCATGATAAAAACTCTTAGCAAATTACAAATAGAGGGGAAAATTCTCACTTTGATGATAAACATCTACAAATAAAACGTACAGCTGACATCATATTTAATGGTAAGAAATTTAAAGGAGGAGAGGAGATTTAAAGAGATGAAGCACTAGGTTTGTTTTTTTTAGAATACTGAAACTATTTTGTATGATATTTTAATCACAGATGTATGTCACTGTCCATTTGTAGATACATTTTATATTAAAACACAAACACTGAGCCTTAATGTATGCATTTTTTTTTCAAAACCATTTAGGAAATGGGGGGAATCTCATGATAAAATGTTGAATACAAAACAATCTATGCTAAAAATGTATGAAATGTATGTAAGGCTAAAGGTAAAAGGAACTGTTTCATTTGAGTTTGACAAGAATTATACAGGTTTAGCCCCTCAATATTTTATTGATTTGTTTTTATCAACATTTTATTTTTAAGAAACCTTCCTCAATAGATAATAAATATATCTCTATTGTAAATGCTAACATTTTCTTGTTAGGGTTATTAAACAGTGAAAATAAATGCTGAAAGTATTTCCAATGATACAGACAAGCTTCTCTGCACCAGAAGACAATCTAGTAAAATATAAGGTAAATCTCTCAGGTGGAGACTACCCTCAGATGGAATTAAATGGTTGCTTAAGTATGGTTTGTATGCTGNCTGGTATAATATTTATTCTAGTAGAATATTTATTCTAATATTTATTTATTTAAATTAATTGATAATATTTAAATATTTATTCTAATATTTATTCAAGTAGAATTTATTCTATGTATGAAAGACTAAGTTAACATTCAAAAGTCAATCAACACAATCTACCAAGTCAACAGGCTAAAGAAGAGCAATCATATGATTATATCAATTGATACTGATAAATATTAATATGTGACAAACTACAATATCCATTCATGATAAAAACTCTTAGCAAATTACAAATAGAGGGGAAAATTCTCACTTTGATGATAAACATCTACAAATAAAACGTACAGCTGACATCATATTTAATGGTAAGAAATTTAAAGGAGGAGAGGAGATTTAAAGAGATGAAGCACTAGGTTTGTTTTTTTTAGAATACTGAAACTATTTTGTATGATATTTTAATCACAGATGTATGTCACTGTCCATTTGTAGATACATTTTATATTAAAACACAAACACTGAGCCTTAATGTATGCATTTTTTTTTCAAAACCATTTAGGAAATGGGGGGAATCTCATGATAAAATGTTGAATACAAAACAATCTATGCTAAAAATGTATGAAATGTATGTAAGGCTAAAGGTAAAAGGAACTGTTTCATTTGAGTTTGACAAGAATTATACAGGTTTAGCCCCTCAATATTTTATTGATTTGTTTTTATCAACATTTTATTTTTAAGAAACCTTCCTCAATAGATAATAAATATATCTCTATTGTAAATGCTAACATTTTCTTGTTAGGGTTATTAAACAGTGAAAATAAATGCTGAAAGTATTTCCAATGATACAGACAAGCTTCTCTGCACCAGAAGACAATCTAGTAAAATATAAGGTAAATCTCTCAGGTGGAGACTACCCTCAGATGGAATTAAATGGTTGCTTAAGTATGGTTTGTATGCTGATAGCTCAGTTGGTAAAGAATCCACCTGGGATGCAGGAGACCCTGGTTTGATTCCTGGGTCAGGAAGATCCACTGGAGAAGGGATAGGCTACCCANAGAAGACAATCTAGTAAAATATAAGGTAAATCTCTCAGGTGGAGACTACCCTCAGATGGAATTAAATGGTTGCTTAAGTATGGTTTGTATGCTGATAGCTCAGTTGGTAAAGAATCCACCTGGGATGCAGGAGACCCTGGTTTGATTCCTGGGTCAGGAAGATCCACTGGAGAAGGGATAGGCTACCCACTCCAGTATTCTTGGGTATCCCTTGTGGCTCAGCTGGTAAAGAATCTGCCTATAATGCAAGAGACCTCGGTTCAATCCCTGGGTTGGGAAGATCCCCTGGAGAAGGGAAAGGCTACCCACTCCAGTATTTTGGCCTGGAAAATTCCATGAACTGTATAGTACATGGGACTGCAAAGAGTTGGACAGGACTGAGTGACTTTCACTTTCACTAAGTATAGTTGGGCAATGGTGAAGCCCTTCTTCTGCTGGTCATAGAAACATCTTTTGGTCAAACAGCTGAGTTTCAAAGCCTCTGAGCTGCTTCTGGTGAATTCCCTCCCTAGAGACTAATATCCCAAGAATTTGAAAGGAGTTTGGCACAACAGAGGCAGCTTGAGAAATGAAAGTAAATGGACCTTGAAGAGAATCAGAAACAGAATCTGAACGGCTATATAAGCTTGGGCATATATCTTAATTTCTCTGAGCCTCAATTCCTTCTTCTGCCAAATGGTGTTAATAAAGAAGCATCTTATAGAATCACACTAAGGATTACACAGGATATATCTAAATATAAACATATATTAAATTATAAATAATAGACTGCTATTGTTATCACCACTGTCATCAATGAACCAACTTGATACAGCTATAAAATATAATACTTATGTACATAGTACCATTGAATTATTTCCTTCTATTGCCTTACAATAATAAAATAGCAATAACAGAAATAGCAGCACTACTATAAGGATAACACTAAGAACACTAGTTGAGCACTAACTAAGCAATAAGCAAGTGACATATATGTTTCGTGTGTACTTAATCCACAGCTTTATCATATTCAAAGGACAATTTTGACCAGGGTCTGGCTTCACTGGCTGTTGGAATATGATCATTTAATAGCAACATCTTTTGAGACATAAATAACCCAAGATTAGTGCTAACCACTCAATTTTCATCCATTAAACCATTACATGTAAATCAAAGAAGAAGAAATTCATTTTGCAATGCAAACACAAGCTGGAATCAAGATTGCTGGGAGAAATATCAATAACCTCAGATATGCAGATGACACCACCCTTATGGCAGAAAGTGAAGAGGAACTCAAAAGCCTCTTGATGAAAGTGAAAGAGGAGCGTGAAAAAGTTGGTTTAAAGCTCAACATTCAGAAAACGAAGATCATGGCATCCGGTCCCTTCACTTCACGGGAAACAGATGGGGAAACAGTGGACACAGTGTCAGACTTTATTTTGGGGGGCTCCAAAATCACTGCAGATGGTGACTGCAGCCATGAAATTAGAAGACGCTTACTCCTTGGAAGAAAAGTTATGACCAACCTAGATAACATATTAAAAAGCAGAGACATTACTTTGCCGACTAAGGTCCGCCTAGTCAAGGCTATGGTTTTTTCTGTGGTCATGTATGGATGTGAGAGTTGGACTGTGAAGAAGGCTGAGCGCCGAAGAATTGATGCTTTTGAACTGTGGTGTTGGAGCAGACTCTTGAGAGTCCCTTGGACTGCAAGGAGATTCAACCAGTCCATTCTGAAGGAGATCACCCCTGAGATTTCTTTGGAAGGAATGATGCTGAAGCTGAAACTCCAGTACTTTGGCCACCTCATGCGAAGAGTTGACTCATTGGAAAAGACTCTGATGCTGGGAGGGATTGGGGGCAGAAGGAGAAGGGGACGACAGAGGATGAGATGGCTGGATGGCATCACTGACTTGATGAACGTGAGTCTGCGTGAACTCCTTTAGTTGGTGATGGACAGGGAGGCCTGGCGTGCTGAGATTCATGGGGTCACAAAGAGTCGCACACGACTGAGTGATTGAACTGAACTGAGCTGAACTGATGATATTCATAAAAGGCTTCTGAGTACCCAAAGAGATTAATCTACCTCCAGCTTTGCAAAACAATGTTTGACAATCACGAAGAACCAAGGTTTATATTTCTGATTCATTTAGTGGCCTATGTGTTGTGCTTAGCTGCTGAGTCATGTCTGACTCTGTGTGACCCCATGGACTGTAGCCCACCAGACTCCTCTGTCCAGGGCATTCTCCAGGCAAGAATACCGGAGTGGGTGGCCCTGCCCTCCAGGGGATCTTCTCAACCCAGGGATTGAACCCAGGTTCCCTGCACTGCAGGTGGACTCTTTACTGTCTGAGACATAAATATATATTTTTTCAATTAATGCTCAATCCATAGATATCATCCAGCTCATATTTACTTTATGACATCTATGGATTGAGCATTAATTCAAAGAAAAAATATTAATGTGTAATGCTGTCAGGTTATTTTTAAAGAAGGGTAAAACTGTGATGATATTTATGTTATTTATTTAAAGTAGTTTTTTTATCTGAAAATATTTCTGAAATTTTTGTTAAACTTTTCTTTGAAAAGTGATATTATAAATCATTTCTTGTACATTTCAGAAAGTTACTAAAAACAATGTAAAAAGCTTGTTCTCTTTCTCCAGGAAGTCTACTAGTTCATTTTCATATAGTAACATAATATCAAACTGTGTCTAAAGTAGTAGCATCAGAGAGGGAGCAAGTTGGATGGCTCTTAAAGTCAAACATTTTTGTTTAAGCTTTTATATATATTTTCTAATTTTATTGAGATATAATTAATGTACACATTGTGTACGTTTAAGTTACATATATACAACATAAGGATTTGATAAATATTGCAAAATTATTATGACAATAACTTTAGTTAACTACCATCATTTCACATAGTTACAAACGTATTTTTCCTTGTGATGAGAACTTTGAAGATCTACTCTCTTAGCAACTCTCAAACATATAATACAAGATCGTTAACTGTAGTCACAGTGCTATATATCACCCCAAACTTATTTATAACTTGAAGTTTGTACCTTTTGATCATCTTCACCCAATGTTCCCACTCCCCTGCCTCTGGAAACCACTAATCTGCTCTGTTTCTACAAGGTTTTGCTTTTTTTTTTTTCAGATTTCACATATTAGTGAGATCTTGCAATAGTTGTTTTTCTATCTGAAAAGTCAGACTTCAGTTTTCAATATAAACCAAACCATGTCTATGCTCTGTGACTGGATAAATGGTTTAGTGTCATTTTTCCTGTCTATAATGTGAGTATAAGAAGTGTACACATTGATCAGGGGTATTGAGCTGATTAAAAGATACATTCACAAAATGTAAACAGTATGAGGCATAGAGACATTCAATAAAGATCAATTCTCTTTTTTCTTCAATTCATAACTGAACCTTTAGTGTGTCTCTTAAAAGAGACAAAAGTGGTGTTTCTCTGATATCAATCCAAATTAGACTTTACATATCTATAATTATAAACTATGAGCAAATGCCTTCTCCATAATATTATCCAATGAACATTCATGGAAATACTGAAAGGTATACATTCTTCCTCTCACTGTTGTGTGAGTTGCCCAGTCGTGTCTGACTCTGTGACCTCAAGGACCACCAGGTTCCTCTGTGCTTGGAATTTTCCAGGCAAGAATACGAGAGTGGGTTGTCATTTCCTCCTCCAGATGATCTTCCCAACCCAGGGACTGAACTCAGGTCTCTCGCATTGCAGGCAGATTCTTTACCATCTGAGCCACCAGGGAAGCCACTATATAACTCAGGAAACCACGCTTCAGAGAGCACTAAGCAGTCATTTATGCACAGGTGGCACTGGTGGTAAAGAATCTGCCTGCCAATGCAGGAGATGTAAGTGACGTGGATTTGATCCCTGGGTCGGAAAGATACCCTGGAGAAGGAAATGGCAACCCACACCAGTATTCCTGCCTGGGAAATCCCATGAACAGAGGTGGGCTTCAGTCCATGGGGTTGCAAAGAGTTGGACATGACTGAAGTGACTTATCACAGCACATAGGAGGCGCTGAAGAAGATTTGAAGACATGTTCCAGAAATTCTGATCTTGAGTCCCCTAACCAGACCTTAAGACCTCTTTAGCTAACCACTTTAACCGTTTCAGATTGATTAGCAATTTGATTCCTCTTCCATAGGGTCTGAGACCTCAGGAAGCTGGGGTGGCCTTGAGTCCTCTGCTTCAGCATAAGCTGCCTGTCACCTTATGTGATGATGATCCTGAGAATTCTGTGAATTTCTCACTTTCAGAGCTCCAGAAGGAAGTGGAAAACAGGTCTCTTTTACTTTCAAGCTTCCACTCATCTGGAGTATTTATTGGCCACTATCTACATGGAGGACACTTGAGTTACAAAAATAAGCAAATTGTAGCAATTCTCAAACACTCACTAACATCTATACTGCAAAACTGCTATAGGCTAACTTGACCATTCACAATTTTCAGGTCATTGTCCTGTGGTAATATCAGGTTACTCTGATATTTAGAGATAGAAAAGGCTCTTGTTCCCTGTCCTTCCCACTACCAAGTGTTTTCTTATAATATGAACAAGTCTAACATGATGTCTGCCACAGAGATAAACATTTCTTAGCACAGGTCCAAAGATAGTTGCAAAACCTGTTTTTCACTCTTAGTTCTTTCTGATTTCTGCCAAGTTCAGCCCTGGACAGTCAACTTGAATGAAAGGTTATTATGAGACAAATGCAGAAATGATTCCATGGCAGAATCAATATATTTGTTGGTAGATCACACAGGAAAACTTTTCTCTAGTGAGGACAAGGGAGTATACATTTCCAGATGTAATATATAATTTCAAATTTGATTACTGGGGCTACCAGGTTTTTATAATTTTTCAAATTCCATTCATGCAAGAGCAGACATGCCTGTACAATATTTGTAAACACCGCATATTTAGAATATTTACTTTTAACACAGAAATTGTTTCTAATATCCCTTAACCAATTATTTAGTACATTTTTAGAAAGCGTTTGAAATACTTGCTACAAAGTCTTGGGGAAACACAAAAACGTGATCAGGTTGTTTTGGTGCTAACCAACAATCTTTGGAAAGTAGATTTATGATTAGGGTGATTTAAAAGCTGACTAACTGCCTTTTGATTGTAACTTAACATTAACTTACCTATACGTGTATCTAGTTCACACTATCAATGTTTTCTAAACTGCAAGCCTCTGATCATTAATAATTAATGAAAACAACTTGTATATCAAGAGTAGTATTTTTACAAAATGATATATAATAAGAAAAAAATCAAAATATAGGGACATGGAATGGAAGGATAACGATTTCCCTTAATATGTTTATATGAGTCATATGTGTATGCATGCATTCATACATGCATGTGTGTTTATATGTACATGTGTGTGCATACACACTAAATTTCAGTGTGTGTACTGAAAACTATGGGTTAAAGTAATAAAAAAGCTTAAAAACAATTCACTTTTCCAGAAGTATTTTAAACTACAGACAACATAACAATCATACTCTTTTGCTCTCTTCTCTAAATCTCTCTTGCTTTTCCAGTTCAGAGTGGATTTATCATTTCTAAAAAGAGAAAAAAAAACCCTCATGAAGTATTCTTATAAAAATTGCATCTCTCTATAACAAAACTTCTGCTTGTGAACACTGAAAGTGAAGGATGTGGATCATTGATTCTGCTCTGATGCATCCTCTTGGACAACAGAGGCTTCATGTCTAATGGTCAAAACTGGCAAAATCATGGATTTAAAGGAATTTCATGGAAATGAAACCAACCAAACAAAACAATTTTGTATTCACATTATCATCTTAGCTCGCTAGCATACAGTACCAGCTTTTTAAGTAACAATTCCAGAAATATTAGGTGGGTATGCCTGTCAGGCTGATTTAAGAGAAGAGTCAGGAAATCTGGACATGAAAAGGTAAAAAAGCAGGAGAGATATGGAATATATTAAAAACCTAGAATTGGTAGAATCAATTAGGTGGGTGAGAAAAGAAGGGTTAGGACAACTTAAAGATTTCTGGATGGAGGGACTTCTTAAGAAGGAAATGTCTTTAAGAGTGAAAAGGGAAACATGTGTGTGTCTGTGTGTTTAAGGTGAATGAAAGTAGAGATCATGTTGACTTGGAGCTATCTATGGGATACCACATTGGAGACACTCAGCAAACAGCTGTCTGAATGAATCCACTGTCTGTGCTGTGCTTAGCCACTCAGTCTTGTATGACTCTTTGTGATCCCGTGGGCTGTAGCCCGCCAGGCTCCTCTGTCCATGGAGATCCTCCAGGAAAGAATACTGGAGTGGGTTGCCATGCGCTCCTCCACAGGAACTTCCCAGCCCAGGAATTGAACCAGGGTCTCCTGCATTGCAGGTGGATTCTTTGCCAGTTGAGCTACTCAGGAAGCCCTAAAGACAAAGACCTGTATTAGAGNCGTGGGCTGTAGCCCGCCAGGCTCCTCTGTCCATGGAGATCCTCCAGGAAAGAATACTGGAGTGGGTTGCCATGCGCTCCTCCACAGGAACTTCCCAGCCCAGGAATTGAACCAGGGTCTCCTGCATTGCAGGTGGATTCTTTGCCAGTTGAGCTACTCAGGAAGCCCTAAAGACAAAGACCTGTATTAGAGATACAGCTTAGTGTCATCAGCATATCTGGTGATTGTTGAAGCTCTGGAAGAAAATGATTTTTTTCAGGGAGAACTTCTTGACATAGATGATTTGAAGGCTAGCGAGAGGAGAAGGGAATGACAAAGGATGAGATGGTTGGAAGACATCACTGACTCAATGGACATGAGTTTGAGTAAACTCCAGGACTTGACAATGGCAGTGAGGCCTGGCGTGCTGCAGTTCATGGGGCTGCAAAGAGTCAGACACGACTGAGCAAGTGAACTGAACTGAACTGAGTGGAACTTGAGATAACAAAACCTTTCAGGCATGAACAAAAGAAACCACCCATTTAGAGAAAAAGAAAAATAGGAGAGAAACACAGGAAGAATCTTCTTATGCATCAAGAAAAGTCAATTTCAAGAAGGAGAAAGTGTTCAACACTGTCCCATGGCACAGTGGATCAAGTAATATATGAACTAAGAACTTTTAGAGTGAAGATGGTTATGTTCTGAGGATGATAAATTTTAGAGAAAAGAAAGACACCTGACTATAGCCTGTTGAGGAGTACAATCTGTGGTAAAGAAATGAAAATAAATATGAACTATGTTTTCAAAGAACGTGACTATGAAGGAGAGAAAGAAATCAGTAGCCGAGGTGGCCACAGGATCATGAAGAGGTATGGATAACATCTCCCATGATTTTATATGTTCTGGTGCACAGCACAGCTTTGTATATAATATTGATGGCTGATTCATGTTGATGTGTGACAGAAACTAATACAATATTGTAAAGCAATTATCCTTCAATTAAATATAAATTAATTAAAATGTTTAAAAAAAAACTAAGACATTAATTTCTGTCTCCCATTCTTAATTAGAATTGGAACTGTCAATGTGACATAGTCACGTGATGTCCAAAAGTACCTTGTGAAGTGAAAGTCACTCAGTTGTATGCAACTCTTTTGACCCCATGGACTATACAGTCCATGGAATTCTCCAGGCC
Organism: Oreotragus oreotragus; assembly: GCA_006410675.1. Classification (NCBI taxonomy): domain Eukaryota; kingdom Metazoa; phylum Chordata; class Mammalia; order Artiodactyla; family Bovidae; genus Oreotragus; species Oreotragus oreotragus. The sequence goes on from SJYX01014312.1 coordinate 670,565, forward strand.
AGAATACTGGAGTGGGTAGCAGTTCCCTTCTCTAAGGGATCTTCCCAATCCAGGGATCGAAACCTGGTCTCTCGCATTGCAGGTGGATTCTTTACCAGTTGAGCCACAAGGGAAGCCCAAGAATACTGGAGTGGGTAGCCTATCCCTTTTCCAGTGGATCTTCCTGGCCCAGGAATTGNTTCCCTTCTCTAAGGGATCTTCCCAATCCAGGGATCGAAACCTGGTCTCTCGCATTGCAGGTGGATTCTTTACCAGTTGAGCCACAAGGGAAGCCCAAGAATACTGGAGTGGGTAGCCTATCCCTTTTCCAGTGGATCTTCCTGGCCCAGGAATTGAACCAGGGTTTTCTGCCTTGAAGGTGGATTCTTTACCAACTGAGCTATCAGGGAAGCCCCAAAATACCTTAAATGTAACCAATTTATATTCCACCCCTGATCCTATCTATCCCTATCTTCTTTATATGTATTGATGGCAACATTCATCACTAAAACAAACAGTAAACAAATGCATCTGAATTTTCACTGATTTTTTCCTTCGTACTTCTTATATTTCACATCTCTTAGGAGCTATTGTTTCTGTACATGTATTAATAAAATACAGAGAATCTTCCCACGTCTACTTTGACCATCCTGTTCTGACTCACCACTACCTTACTCCTAGATTTTTCTGCAATAGGCTCCAAACAGCATCTGTATAGTCTATTTTCAACCCACAACAGCCAAAGTTTACCTTATAAAATGTAAGTCATATAATGTCACAGAGATACACAAAGCTGCCCAATGGTTTCCCATTTCTCTCAGATTAAAGTTAATTAGTATGGCCTTCAAGACTGATTGATCTGGGCTCTGTTTCTTTGTTGTCTGGCCCCATCTTCTGCTCTCTCTGCTTCAGCCATGCCCACCTCCACAATTCTTTGAAGAGTTAAACAAAACCTCTCCTCAGATCCTTTATTCTACCTGCTCTCACTTCTAGAAATTCTCTTCTCCAAAACATTCATTAAAGTGAAATCTCTTGCTTCCTTCAAGTCTTTGGCTCAGATTTCACCTTAAAACAAGGACTGTCTTGACCACCTTATCTGAAAGTGCCAAATCTCCCCAATAATTTTCTGTCTGTTTTGTTCTTTGTTGTGTTCTAAGTACTTAGGGCTCTTCCTGGCATATAACAGGTACTCATAAATGTTTAATTGTTGAATGAATCTATGAATGTGCAAATTTAGTCTTTTCTGATCATGTCCAGCTTCTGGAAGAATACCACTTGGCATGTTACTGACAAGATATGTATATATAGGTAGTTTGGGACATCTTTACATTTTAAGATAAACATAATTTTAGTGCCAAAATGCCAATATACTGTCAACTTAGAAAGTACTTTAAAATAAATATTGGGGACCAAAGGCTATTTCTGGGGAAAAGAATATTCACAGGAAATGGAATCAATTCCAATGCAATAATATACATCCTCTTCTCCTGTCCCAAAGGACTATCTGACTCATCTTCATTCAAAGGAGTCCATAGCTTCAAGGCAAATCACTTTGTGTACAAGAGTAAAGCAGTAAGACCCACTCCACAGGAAAGCAGCCACTTTGGGAGGCTATTATCATATGCCATATTTCAGAACTTTAGTACCTATTACATTATTTAACTAGATTTGGGAACTGGGAAAAAAGTTTATATTCTGTCTTCCTGCTCCAACCAGGATTGCCACATTTGTTCAGAATGTCCAATGGATGCAGTAGTCATAAAATTTATCATCCAATTTAGGGCATTTTTTCTTTGTGATTGAAAGGGAGCACTATTAATAATAATAACAGGGTATAAAATAGGAATATGGTCATTCAACAATGGATATGAAGATTCCGATGTGGTAGTGCTATGAAATGTCCTAGTCATTATCCCTTCATCTGCTGGGTCATTGCTTGGTTGGTCTTACCAGTGTGTCCTAGGGGAGGAACTGAAGTCATTCAGAAGCTTTAAGAGATATGTAAGGAACTTGGAGCACTGGGCATTTTCTCACTGGTGTAGATAAAGAATTTCTACATTTTAACAACTGCACAGGCTGTTTTCTCCCAGTGACTTCACATCATCTCAAATTTGCCTAGGATGGTCCTGTTTTATGCTTATTGTCCCAATGGAATTATGAATGACTTCCCTTTATTTTCAAATTTTCCCAGTTTGGGTTATAAGTTACTGTTATAATTTACTTTGAAAAACTGCTATTTTATCAAAATCTGCAAATTATACTGGAACATTGAAATCTGTCACTTGGTGAGCAAACAGAAGAAAAAAAGAAGAAGAAGAAGGCTCAAAGCTTGTTGTAGTAGGTTGCACTTCGTGCTACAGATTTTAACTCTCAGGTCAAAGTCACCAAAGTAATTTGATCAATTTCTCAGTCCAGGTCTGCTAAACTAATGTGGTCTTGCCAATAATCAGACTCATGTCTACTTATACTTATTTTCTAATGTATATTACCACCATTTCCTGGTTTTTAAAATTTAAACATATGAGTTTAATCCTAATATGCCCAAGAACTATAAACTACTTGGGTCAGGTTTATACAGTCAGCCTTCTGTGTGTGAGTTCTGTGACCACAGAGTAAACCGACCAGGGATCAGTTCATTTCAGTTCAGTTGTTCAGTCGTGTCTGATCGTGCAACCCCATGGACTGCAGCATACCAGGCTTTCCTGTCCATCACTAATTCCCAGAGCTTGCTCAAACTCATGTGCATCGAGTCAGTGATGCCATCCAGCCATCTCATTCTCTGTCATTCCCTTCTCCTCCAGCCTTCAATCTTTCCCAGTGTCAGAGTCTTTTCAAATGAGTCAGTTCTTCACATCAGGTGGCCAAAGTATTGGAGTTTCAGCTTCAGTGTCAGTCCTTCCAATGAATATTCAAGACTGATTTCCTTTAGGATGGACTGGTTGGATCTCCTTGCAGTCAAATGGATTCTCAAGGGTCTTCTCCAACACAGCAGTTCAAAAGCATCAGTTCTTCGGCACTCAGCTTTCTTTATAGTCCAACTCTCATATCTATACATGACTACTGGAAAAACCATAGCTTTGACTAGATGGACCTTTACTGGAATGAAAACCACAATTACAGAAAACTAACTAAAGTGATCACATGGATCACAACCTTGTCTAACTCAATGAAACTAGGAGCCATACCATGCAGGGCCACCCAGATAGACAGGTCATGGTGGAGAGTTCTGACAAAACATGGTCCACTGGAGAAGGGAATGGCAAACCACTTAGTGTTCTTGCCTTGAGAATCCCATGAACCAGGGATCAAAATATTTTAAAAAAAATTCCAGAAAGTTCAAAAAAGCAAAACTTAAATTTTCTGCTCACAAGCAATTATTTCTTTTACCTACATTGTATTTACCACTTTTTACATAGCATTTACATTGCATTATGTATTATAAGTTATCTAGAGATCATTTTGGAGAAGGCAATGGCAACCCACTCCAGTACTCTTGCATGGAAGGTCCTATGAATGGAGGGGCCTGGTGGGCTGCAGTCCATGGGGTTGCTAGGAGTCGGACACAGCTGAGTGACTTCACTTTCATTTATCACTTTCATGCATTGGAGAAGGAGATGGCAACCCACTCCAATGTTCTTGCCTGGAGAGTTCAAGGGATGGGGGAGCCTGGTGGGCTGCCATCTGTGGTGTCATGCAGAGTCAGATACAACTGAAGCGACTTAGCAGCAGCAGCAGCAGAGATCATTTAATACAGAAGATTGTGTTTTGGTTATAGGCAAATATTATGTCATTTTACTATAAAGGATTTAAACATCTGTGGATTTTGATACTCATGGAGGTCACGGCATCCACTATCCCCACAAACACCAAGAGACAACTGTAAATCCTCTTTGGCATTAATGAAACATTGTTATAAATTGAAACATTTTTCCATACTAGATTATAAAACATATATTACTAAACAAATTCTATGAATAATCAAAAAATGGTTTATACATCTTCTATAACCTTCTGGGGCTTCCCAGGTGGCACTAATGGTAAAAAGCCACCTGCCAATGCAGGAGACATAAGGGACATGGGTTTGACCCCTGGGTTGGGAAGATCCCCTCGAGGAGAGCATGGCAACCCACCCCAGTATTCTTGCCTGGAGAATACCATGGACAGAGGATCCTGGTGGGCTATAGTCCAAAGAGTTGCAGTCAGACATGACTGAAGTGCCTTTGCCCATGTAACCTTCTAGAACATCAGCACTAAATCACTTTCCTGTGACTCAGGTGGACAAGGACAAGGCCTTCTCATGCTCATGTAATACCTACACACAATTTCTCTGACCATCATTTTCCCTTTATCGTGATTTAAAACAGAAAAATATCTTTTTATTTGAGCTTCCCAGGTGGCTCAGTGGTAAAGAATCTGTCTGCAATGCAGGAGACATGGGTTTGATCCCTGGGCTGGGAAGACCCCTCAGAGAAGGAAATGGCAACCCATTCCAGTATTCTTGTCTGGAAAGTCCCACAAGCAGAGGAGCCTGGTGGGCTACAGTCCATGAGGTCACAGAGGAGTCACCAGACTCAGCAACTAAAATAAAAAGGTTGTTGNGAGCTTCCCAGGTGGCTCAGTGGTAAAGAATCTGTCTGCAATGCAGGAGACATGGGTTTGATCCCTGGGCTGGGAAGACCCCTCAGAGAAGGAAATGGCAACCCATTCCAGTATTCTTGTCTGGAAAGTCCCACAAGCAGAGGAGCCTGGTGGGCTACAGTCCATGAGGTCACAGAGGAGTCACCAGACTCAGCAACTAAAACAAAAGCAACAACCTTTTTATTTACCTCACTTAAAATTTAGCTTCTTAATCAAATAGATTTTATTAAACTTTCTAACTACAATACTTTAAATTATTCTATTATTATGTAAACCACATATTATATATTTATATAAATTGTCATTTAAATAATATATTTATATATTGTTATAGTTATATATTTTAATGAGACATGATATAAATAATTTGTTAAAGATATAAGAAAATTTATATTCATGGTCACAGATGACCACTAAATTTCTTTAATGTTTTGGACCAGTGGGCAAACTTTCCAAAGACATCTGTACTGAAGAGTCTCCTGAGTCAGACGTCTCAGCTTGAAGTTTGTTTCCATATTTGATTAATTGTACAATATTGAACAAGTGATTTAACCTACTTTTTATTAGTCTCCTATTCTATAAAATGCGGAAAATAATAATATTTACCTTATAGGGTCGCAGTAAACATTAAACAAGTCACTTGCACACAATGGTGTTATAACGGTGCCTGGCTCATAGTAAGCACTTTGTAAGTTTGAGCTTAAAAGTATTTCAAAAGGCAAAGTGGTACATGGTATAATGGGGATGGGGTTAGCAATTTGATGACATGGATTTGGATCCACATCTGTATTTATTAGCTTTGTGACACTGAAGATGTTAGATCTCCCAGAATTCCCTTCCTTCTTTGCTTCCTCCCTCTCTCCCTCCCTCCCTCCTTTCCTTCATTTCTCCACTGTCAATAAAATAGGGACGATAATACCTGTACTGTATGATATAGGTACTGAGTAATGATAAAGCCTTGGGATCACTTACTTAAAAAACACTTATTATGGTCTTAATTACAGTTTCCCAAACATGCAGTTAAAATCATAGGATTTAATAGGAGTAGGGATTTCTTTAATAGAATCCTCTGCAACAAAATCCTTCCAATTGCACGCTTTGATGGATCACTGACTCTTCGACCTGAAAGTTGGAAAGAATTCCACCACTTTCCTCAGAAGTCCATTTCAGCAGTGAAAACAGAATTGTCACATAACTGAGTTAGTGTTTTTCAAACACTAATAGACACTAAGTTGTCATGCAGTAGTGCTCATAAAAATCAATCTAGTTGGATGGCCATCATAATTAACAAAATAGAATAGAGGCAAATAGTTTTTAAGAAATATACACAATATAGTAAAAGTAAGCATTTTCTTAAACATTTATTTCTCTCATATATTTACACATACACACATGTATTTATGTGTGTACATATGCACATGACATTATATATATACATTTGTGGTAATGGGTCATGCTTATGCATTTTATGTATACATGTGGCACTATTCCTATGTGATGATTGGTCATGATGTTAAGTGTGTGTCTTACACTATGACTTGAGGTCAAGGTTTTTATTTTTATTTTTTAAAATTTATTTATTTGGTGGTGTCTTAGTTGTGACATGGGGGATCTTAGTTGTGTCATGCAGGATCTTTCCTTGCAGCGCCCAGACTCTCTAGTTGTGGTGTGCAAGCTTAGTAGTTGCGGCTCCAACTTAGTTGCTCTGCAGCAGGATCCCAGTTCCCGGACAAGGGGAATCCATGTACCCTGCATTGCAAAGCAGAGTCTCAACCCCTGGACCAGCAGAGAAGTCCCAAGGTTAAGCTTTTAATGAGATGATTTAGAACCTATCACCTCATTTAACTTTTGTCCTCCCTGAATTTCCGTCTTTCCTTTTCTTTCAACATGGAATTAGTTCTTTATGTATTGATGGAAAAGACAGATGTGACAGGGCAGAACTCAAAAAAAAAAATTTTTTTTATGTTCCAAAACCTGAAATCTTTAAGACAATTTAGAAGACACGTGGAAAAGAGATAACTTAGACCAAAAATAAGGGGAAAAATTATCTTTCAGCTTAAGACATTAGATAGAGAGAAAATGAGAAGAGCGTTGACTTCTCAGTAACTTCCTGGAAAGTAGTCATTATCTGAGAAAGGAAATTGGTCAGCTGAGGTAGAAGAAATCATGACAGACTCACAAAAATTATCTCAAGGCCCCAAATGATACAGAAGCTGAGCCAAAAACTGGCCACCAAATTGGCCACGCATAAGGACATTTCAGGGATTCCCTGGTGGCTCAGACCGTAAACCGTCTGCCTGCAATGCTGAAGACCCAGGTTTGATCCCTGGGTCAGGAAAATCTCCTGGAGAAGGAAATGGCAACCCACTCTGGTATTCTTGCCTATGAAATACCATGGACAGAGGAACCTGGTGGGCTACAGTTCATGGGGTCCCAAAGAGTCAGACATGACTGAATGACTTCACTTTCACTTTCAAGGACATTTCAGTAACTACTTGTGTATCTAGATATTTCTAAGAAATATATTCTCTTTCATCTTCTACAAAACTCTCAGTTGAGTTCATTCACTCAGTTATGTCCGACTCTTTGTGACTGCATGAATCGCAGCACGCCAGGCCTCCCTGTCTATCACCAACTCCCGGAGTTCACTCAGACTCACATCCATGGGAGGCAGTGGGCAACATGTAGAGCAACTCAACTTGGGGCAGGTACGAAAACATATTGAAATCCCAAGACTTAACTGATACGTCCAGTATTGTACTATCAAAGAGAGGCTAAAATTCACCTCTTCTATCTTCCAGTATTTTTCCCTTCTTTTGCTTTCTTTCCAAATTCATGCTTTTTTTTTTCTTTTTGTCTTTTGTCTCTGAACACCTCCCATACACATGTGGATTCCTTCTAGGTACATATTTTGTTGGTTCTCCCCTGCCATCAATTTGATGACATGTCCTCTGCCTACCTTGCCCTGATATGATTTCAATGGGTTGACCAAACCACTCCTTTATCTGATGGTAACTGTCTCACTAGTAGACTGAACGTCCACACTGCACTTCCACCATTCAGCACACTTTAAGGTCAATCAGGATCACACAATATTCCTTAAACAGACTTCCCAGAACCTTTAAACATCTTCCTGATGGGACCCTGATGCTGTGGTTCTCAGATCCTGCTGTCTAGTGAATGTTTTCAACTCTGGTGTTTTTCTTACTTTTCTAACTATAGAGTACAACAGGTCCAGACAGAGAATTCCATTTCATAATGTTTTCCTTAAACATGATCTGATACAGATTTTATTGTTGTTCAATCACTCAGTTGTGTGCAATGCTTTGTGACCCAATGGGCTGCAGCACACCAGGCTTCCCTATCCTTCACCATCTCCTGGAGTTTGCTCAAACTCATTTCCATTGAATTAAGGATGCCATCCAACCATCTCATCCTGTGTTGTCCCCTTCTCCTCCTTCCCTCATTCTAGCTCAGCATTAGGGTCTTTTCCAATGAGTCAGCCCCTTGCATCAGGTGGCCAAAGATTTGAGCTTCAGCATCAGTCCTTCCAGTGAATATTCAGGGTTGATTTACATTAGGATTGACTGGTTTGATCTCCTCACTGTCTGAGGGACTCTAATGTAACTCTCCAGCACCACAGTTTGAAAGCATGTTTTTTGATTCAGCTTTCTTTCTGGTCCAGCTCTCACATCCACACATGACTGCTGCTGTTTTCCAAATTTGCTGGCATATTGAGTGAGGCACTTTAACAGCATCATCTTTTAGGATTTGAAATAGCTCAGCTGGAATCCCACTACCTCCACTAGCTTCGTTCATCCTGATGCTTCCTAAGGCCCACTTGGCTCCATACTCCAGGGTGTCTGGCTTTAGGTGAGTGGCCACATCATTGTGGTTAACTGGGTCATAATGACCTCTTTTGTACAGTTCTTCTGTATATTCTTGCCACTTCTTGTTAATATCTTCTGCTTCTGTTAGGGCCATACCATTTCTGTTCTTTATTGTGACTATCCTTGCATATTCCCTTGGTAGCTCTAATTTTCTTGAATATATTCCTAATCTTTCCCATTCTATGGTTTTTCTCTATTTCTTTGCATTGTCCACTTAAGAAGGCTTTCTTATCTCTCCTTGCTCTTTTTTGGAACTCTGCATTCAGATGGGTATTTCTTTCCTTTCATCCTTTGCCTTTCACTTCTCACAGCTATTCGTAAGGCCTCCTGAGACAACCATTTTGCCTTCTTTTTCTTGGGAATGGTTTTGGTCACTGCCTCCTGTACCATATTACAAACCTTTGTCCATAATTCTTCAGGCACTCTGTCTATCAGATCTAATCCCTTCAATCTATTTGTCACTTCCACTGTATAATCATAAGGGATTTTATTTAGGTCATATCTGAATGGATTATTGGTTTTCCCTATGTCTTTCAATTTAAGTCTGAATTTTGCAATAAGGAATTCATGATTTGAGCCACAGTCAGCTTCCAGTCTTGTTTTTGCTGACTGTGTAGAGCTTCTCCATCTTTGGCTGCAAAGAATATAATCTAATGTTCCCTTGGTATCTCTAATTTTCTTGAAGAGAACTCTAGTCTTTCCCATTCTGTTCTTTTCCTCTCTTTGTATTGATCACTGAAGAAAGCCTTTTTGTCTCTCCTTGCTATTCTTTGGAACTCTGCATTCAGATAGGAATATCTTTCCTTTTATCCTTTGCTTTTTGCTTCTCTTCTTTCCACAGCTATTTGTAAGGCCTCCTTAAACAGCCATTTTGCTTTTCTGCATTTCCTTTTCTTGGGGTTGGTCTTGATCCCTGCCTCCTGTACAATGTCAATTCTTTGGAACTCTGCATTCAGATAGGAATATCTTTCCTTTTATCCTTTGCTTTTTGCTTCTCTTCTTTCCACAGCTATTTGTAAGGCCTCCTTAAACAGCCATTTTGCTTTTCTGCATTTCCTTTTCTTGGGGTTGGTCTTGATCCCTGCCTCCTGTACAATGTCAAGAACCTCCATCCATAGTTCATCAGGCACTCTGTCTATCAGATCTAGTCCCTGAAATCTATTTCTCACTTCCACTGTATAATCATAAGGGATTTGATTTAGGTCAAACCTGAATGGTCTAGTGGTTTTTCTTACTTTCTTCAATTTAAGTCTGAATTTGCCACAGTCAGCTCCTGGTCTTTTTTGCTGACTGTATAGAGCTTCTCCATCTTTGGCTGCAAAGAATATAGTCAATCTGATTTTGGTGTTGACCATTTGGTGATGTTCATGCTTAGAGTCTTCTCTCCTGTTGTTGGAAGAGGGTGTTTGCTATGACCAGTGCATTCTCTTGGCAAAATGTTATTAGTCTTTGCCCTGTCTCATTCTGTATTCCAAGGCCAAACTTGCCTGTTACTCCAGGTGTTTCTTGACTTCCTACTCTTGCATTCCAGTCTCCTATACGAAAAGAACATCTTTTTAGGGTGTTAGTTCTAAAAGGTCTTGCAGGTCTTCATAGAACTGTTCAGCTTCTTCAGCATTATTGGTTCGGGCCTATTGGATTACCGTGATATTGAATGGTTTGCCCTGGAAATGAGCAGAGATCATTCTGTCTTTTTTGAGACTGCATCCAAGTACTACATTTCAGACTCTTTTGTTGACCATGATGGCTACTCCATTTCTTCTAAGGGGTTCCGGCCCACAGTAGTAGAGATAATGTTCATCTGAGTTAAATTCACCCATTCCAGTCCATTTTAGTTAGCTGATTCCTAGAATGTCGACATTCACTCTTGCCATTTCCTGTTTGATCACTTCCAATTTGCCTTGATTCATGGACCTAACATTCCAGGTTCCTATGCAATATTTCTCTTTACAGCATCAGATCTTGCTTCTATCACCAGTCACATCCACAACTGGATATTGTTTTTGCTTTGTCTCCATCCCTTCATTCTTTCTGGAGTTATTTCTCCACTGATATCCAGTAGCATATTGGGCACTTACCGACCTGGGGATTTCCTCTTTCAGGATCCTATCATTTTGCCTTTTCATACTGTTCATGGGGTTCTCAAGGCAAGGATACTGAAGTGGCTTGCCATTCCCTTCTCCAGTGGACCACATTCTGACAGACCTCTCCACCATGACCCGTCCGTCTTGGGACAAAACCCTAGAACTACATATATGCCCCTGGAAATTATTATAATATCTCAGGAAGGAGTGATTTAAAATCCTTCCAAGCCTAGCATTCATGAGGTCCTAAATTAGAACACATGTTGTTATAAATAAAAAGTCATATATTTGTAGACTTGCATTTGAGAATCAAGTTCTTCTCTGATTTGTGACATGACAAACAGTATTCTATTCTAGGGAAATGTCTGATTACTGGTTCTGGATAAAAGTTAGAAGATCCAGGAGAGGTGACAGAAAAAAATCAAAACATTGTGCTTCCAAAAATATGAGACTAGTTATTCCTATTAACAAACTATTCTGTGTGGTTGCTTAATCAGGTCCTAGATCCAGCTCTGGAAAATTGTGTTTATTCTCTAGCAATGCACTTAAGGTATGTACAGTCTAAGTGATTTGCAAAAGTGGTCATCTTTGGACAGCACAAGCCACAGATAAACCTTGTGTATATTAAGAAATGGTTATACCTATATGGGTTTCTGTAGTGGCTCAGATGGTAAAGAATGTGCCTGCAATGAGGAGACCCAGTTCAACTCCTAGGTCAGGAAGATCCTCTGGAGAAGGGAATGGTGACCCACTCCATTATTCTTGCCTGGAGAATTCTATGGACAGAGTAGCTTGACAGGCTACAGCCATGGGATCGCAAAGAATTAGACATGGCTGAGCCACTTTCACATTTACCTTTTGTAGCTGTTTAAGTTTAAAAAAAAAAGAGCAATTATAAAGAACAATTATATAAAATCTGTCTTTAAGATCTTAATAATCTGTTCATTCTGTCTTCCTCCCATCATTACTCAGTTCTGCTCAGTAACGGGGGAAGGAAATTTATTTCTGTAGTCTCAGGTAGACTCAAAGGTCCTAGGCTCTGGGAAATGAATTTTACGAGAATATTATCAACTGACCCCGAACATGATTGCTCAGATTCAAATGTAATGGTATTAGCCAACGGTACAATTAGAGGGAACATTCTCCACTAGACCACCTTCACCTCTGACACCAAGTTTGGGGGACTCCCAAAACAACCCTCAAGTTTGATAATTCATGAGAAGAACTCACAGGGCTTGCTGAAAGCTATTACACCAATGATTCATTACAGGGGAAGGACACAGGTTAAAATTAGCCAAAAGGAAGAGAGATTCATAGGGTAGACTTGGAGGGATCCAAATACTGAGCTTCTGCTTGCCCCTTTTCCATAGAATCATAGACAGTGTTACTTTCTCCTGGCCACACAGTGTAACCATACACACACTCATAGAATTGCCAACCAGAGAAGCTGTCCTGAGCCTATGATATCCAGAGTTTCTATTGGGGCTTAATTATATACCATCTACTTGGCTGATTGCTGGTATCCAGCCTCTCCTAGACAACATCAGGGTATGGTTACCAGTTCTCCTGATAATGTGTGTCTCTAAGCTCTCATGATAAATCATGTTATTAGACCATCTAGTGGCCCAAGCCCGCAGGCAAACAGAGAAGCTCTTATCAGAGAGAAGTTCCAGGAACCTAGATATTACCTCTTAGTAGCCAGGGATAAAGGCTAAAGTTCTCTCTGAGCAAGGTTAATTCTTCACTGCATGGAGCCATCCGTGGATCTCTAGTGCTCTGTCCTGAGAACAGGAGTCTCCACTGAATGCGTATGAATGACGTTGATGAAGAAGCCACGATGGTTTGGGGAAAGAGAATTCCTACTGCTTTTCTCACTTCTATTGGTTGTCCTAGAATGCTTCCTCCATGATAGGAATATTCTAGAAAAACCATGACGATTGTTCACTGGGAGGATATTTTCAATACTTAAATTACACAAACACACACGAAACAAGCAACAACTAATGCTAAAGATTCAAAAACTAAAGAAAAGCAGACCAAGTAACCAAAAAGGTCATTTCAGAAAGGAAAAGGAGTAATCAGACAATTTCAATAGAACGGAGTAAGTCATGAATGGGATAACTTTTATCTGTGGTATAACAGAAGACAGGAGCTTAATCCATCCTGGAGCTTTAGGGAAATCTTTCCATGGAGGACCCTTGAACAGTTTCTGGCAAAAAGTGGAAGCAGCAGCAGCAGCAGCAGCAGCAATTGTAATGGAACTAGTTAACAATTATACAGAATTATAATGCCAGACACTATTCTGAGCCCTTTGAATACATTAAGTCATTTAAATTATGAAATTCGGAGGACTGGCAAAATCTATTGGTGAACTCTGAGCCTCTGCTCTCTCTAAGTTCGTGCTTTAAGGTAAAATGGTCTTGAAAGTCTGTCGTCACTTCTCGAAATGGAGCTAGGGGAGTGTAGATAGCCCTGTCCAAAAAGGAAGCATGCCATTTGACTAGACATATTACTGAACATAGGCACGTACAGAAAGTGAAGTGTTTTCAGAATTCACTCATATTGCAGCAATTGTACAAACCAGGAGAGCTTTTCCTTAAACGAAAACATTCCTCTTCTCATTCCTCATTCACAGACTCTCCTCCCTCTCACTATGAAGTAAGAAGCTGTGTTTGGAGGCAATGACAAATCCTGGGGCCTGCATTTCACTCATTTTGCATGCAGTGCTCCCGTTGAGGCCACTTAATCCGATTGACGTCAGCTGGCGCTCCGTGCACAGAATGTGCCACTCAGAATCTAGGAGAATCGATCATCCCGCAGCTCGCATTGCCATGACACCTACAGCCTCCAATTTATTTCAGGCTTGTCGTTTCTTTTGTTTTTCTTTCTCTTCCCTCTCCTACTAAGAGAAGGTTATTTTTTCTTTCTTTCTTCACAGACAACACTTACGAGAGCCCAAGCCTCACCACTGGAAAATTCTATTATCACTTTGCACTGATAATTAACATTTTTGAATAAAGCTGTTGTGGAGAGCCAGGTTGGATTGACAAAAAGAAACAAAAACCAAACCAAACCAAACAAACAAAAAAACCCCACACATCTCAGATTAAACATTCACTGAGATGTGGCTGTTGGTAGAAATCATTTTTTTTTTTTTTTTTGAGGAAATATAAGTACTTGATAGGGAATTTCAGTAGCCCCATTAAGGAAGGAAAAGAAAAGGAGATTCAAGAAACATCTACTCTGTTCTGGGCATACCACACACATTGTCATATATAAGTTGGTCCTCAATCAGGTGTAATTTCTCATCCACCCCCCAGTTTCCTGAGGAAATCTGGCAATGTCCGGAGACACCGTTGGCTGTCATGCCTGGGGGGATAGTTGGTGCTGACATCCGGTGGGCAGAGGCCTGCAACACTGCTGAACATCTTGCAATACAAGGGGCAGTCCCCACCTCCATCTACACACACACAGCAAGCAATTGTCCAGCCAAATTCCCAATACTACCAGCATCAAGAAATCCTGAAACTGACTCTCACAAGCCTATGTGGTGAGTAAAATAGTCTCAGTCTATAGATGAGGCCACTGGTAGGTATTAAATGACTAGCCTGTATTCACAAAGTTAATAAGTCACAGGATTTGAACACAGGCTGCTTTAGCTGCCAAATTCTGGACCCTTCTGCACCATGCTGTGCTGGACAAGTCTTTGTGGTCAAGGAAATCAGAACTCCAAAAGGCTGGCCTCTGGAGGCATTCACCTTTTTCCATGTGTAGAAATCCCTTTCATAATGTTTGTTTCATAAAAACATGAAGGCACCTCTCTGGTACTGAACTATGAAGACTTACTTCATAGTTCAGTGAGAGCTTCATGGAGTATGCAGGCTACATATGTAAAAGATAATCTCACTTAATAAAATATCAAGGGCCTGATTTGCTACATGTATGCTGTGAATCAGTGTGCATGTATGCATGATTTATTCTTCTACTTTCTTCCTCCAAAATACACACATGAATATATATCATGAGACTGTACCTTAAGCTTGTCCTCTACACTGGAGAAAGGTGGGCAGTATAGTATACAAGACTAAAGTTATACACTAAAGGCCGCAGTACCAGTAGCTGCTGACTTTCACATCAGAAGACTGAATCATCCATCACTCATTCATTTGGCAAACAAATGTTTATTAAATTCTTGGTATAGCCCTCCGTGAGGCATAGAGCAAATAATTACTACATAGAAAACAATGACAGCAACAGTCAGCTCCTGGTTTTGTTGGTGACACAATACAGGAGGCAGTGATCAAGACCATTCCCAAGAAAAAGAAATGCAAAAAGGCCAAAAGGTTGTCTGAGGAGGCCTTACAAATAGCTGAGAAAAGAAGATAAGCTAAAGGCAAAGGAGAAAAGTAAAGATGTACTCATTTGAATTCAGAGTTCCAAAGAATACCAAGAAGACATAAGAAAGCCTTACTCAGTGATCAGTGCAAAGAAATAGAGGAAAACAATAGAATGGGAAAGACTAGAGATCTCTTCAAGAAAATTAGATACCAAGGGAACATTTCATGCAAAGATGGGCACAATAAAGGACAGAAATGGTATGGACCTAACAAGCAGAAAGTATTAAGAAGAGGGGGCAAGAATATACAGAAGAACCATACAAAACTTATCTTCATGACCCAGATAATCATGATGGTGTGATCACTGACCTAGAGTCAGACATCCTAGAATGCAGAGTCAAGTGAGCCTTAGGAAGCATCATTACGAACAAAGCTAGTGGAGGTGATGGAATTCTACTTGAGCTATTTCAAATCTTAAAAGATGATGCTGTGAAAGTGCTGCACACAATATGCCAATAAATTTGGAAAATTTCAGCAGCGGCCACAGGACTGGAAAAGGTCAGTTTTCAGTCTAATCCCAAAGAAAGGCAATGCTAAAGAATGCTCAAAATACTACATAATTGTATTCATCTCACACACTAGCAAAATGATGCTCAAAATTCTCCAAGCCAGGCTTCAAGAGTACATGAACCATGAACTTCCAGATGTTCAAGCTGAATTTAGAAAAGGCAGAGGAACCAGAGATCAAATTGTCAACATGCACTGGATCACCAAAAAAGCAAGAGTTCCAGAAAAACATCTACTTCTGTTTTATTGACTATGCCAAAGCGTTTGACTGTGTGGTTCACAATAAACTGTGGAAAATTCTTCATGAGATGGGAATATCAGACCACCTGACCTGCCTCTTGAGAAGTCTGTATGCAGGTCAAGAAGCAACAGTTAGAACTCACATGAAACAACAGACTAGTTCCAAAAGGAATACGTCAAGGCTGTATATTGTCACCCTGTTTATTTAATGTATATGCTAGGTACATCATGAGAAATGCTGGGCTGGATGAAGCACAAGCTAGAATCAAGATTGCCAGAAGAAATATCAATAACCTCAGATATGCACATGATACCACCGTTATGGCAGAGAACCAAGAAGAACTAAAGAGCATCTTGATGAAAGTGAAAGAGGAGAGTGAAAAAGCTGGCTTAAAACTCAACATTCAGAAAACGAAGATCATGACATCTGGTCCCATCACTTCATGGGAAATAGATGGGGAAACAATGGAAACAGTGTTAGGCTTTATTTTTGGGGGC
The DNA here is from genome assembly GCA_006410675.1 of Oreotragus oreotragus. Taxonomy (NCBI): domain Eukaryota; kingdom Metazoa; phylum Chordata; class Mammalia; order Artiodactyla; family Bovidae; genus Oreotragus; species Oreotragus oreotragus. Next base: position 686,798 of record SJYX01014312.1, read on the forward strand.
TCCAAAATCACTGTAGATGGTGATTGCAGCCATGAAATTAAAAGATGCTTGCTCCTTGGAAGAAAAGTTATGACCAACCTAGACAGCTTTTTAAAAAGCAGAGACATTACTTTGCCAACAAAGGTCTGTCTAGTCAAAGCCGTGGTTTTTCCAGTGGTCACGTATAGATATGAGAGTTGGACTATAAAGAAAACTGAGCACTGAAGAACTGATGCTTTTGAACTGTGATGTTGGAGAAGACTCTTGAGAGTCCTTTGGACACAAGGAGATCCAATCAGTCAATCCTAAAGGAAATCGGTCCTGAATATTCATTGGAAGGACTGATGTTGAAGCTGAAACTCCAATACTTTGGCCATCTGATGTGAACAACTGACTCATTTGAAAAGACCCTGATGCTGGGAAAGCCTGAAGGCAGGAGGAGAAGGGGATGACAGAGGATGAGGTAGTTGGATGGCATCACTGACTCAATGGACATGAGTTTGAGTAAATTCTGTGAGTTGGTGATGGGAAGCCTGGTGTGCTGCAGTCCGTGGGGTTGCAAAGAGCTGAACACAACTAAGCAATTGAACTGAATTGAATCACATTTACATTTGAGAAAGATCTTTCCATTGTTAGTAGGGATTCAGGGATGTGGGGGCGGAGAAGGCAATGACACCCCACTCCAGTACTCTTGCCTGGAAAATCCCATGGATGGAGGAACCTGCTAGGCTGCAGTCCATGGGGTCGCTAAGAGTATATGGACACGACTGAGTGACTTCAATTTCACTTTTCACTTTCCTGCATTGGAGAAGGAAATGGCAACCCACTCCAATATTCTTGCCTGGAGAATCCCAGGGACGGGGGAACCTAGTGGGCTGCCGTCTATGGGGTTGCACAGAATCGGACATGACTAAAGCGACTTAGCAGCAGCAGCAGCAGGGATGTGGGGGAGAGTGGAGCTCAGTTCAGTTCAGTTGCTCATTGTGGAGCTCATAGTGAAGATAGGAAGACACATTTTGAGTCTGTTATAGTAATCCAGGTGAAAAAGAATGATAAAGGCCTGAATTAAGCCAAGAGCAGTGGGGATGGAAAGGAAAGTCCAGAGTCAAAATAGAGTTGGTGGTAGAATTTACAGGTCTTGGATGTAGAAATTAAGAGAGGAAAGATTTCTCCCTGGAAGAATGAGAGTAAAGAAAAAACAATTTACATTTGGACAGAGTTATCTTTACAGTACCTATCTGAGTATATAATTTAATGGGCTAACTAAATATCAGAAAACTTACTAGACCCTTCATGTATTAATCATTTCAAAATCTTGTGATATAGGTATTAAATTTTATTTTAAATATGAAGGCTCATATAGATTAACTTGTTCCATTTAATATGGTAAATGACAAAGTCAAAACGTTATTGTAATTCTAGATATTTCTTCAAGTATATACTTGTTAATCACTATGTAAGACTGCCTCTCCTTATAAATCTGGTACTTTATAAGACTTAAAATATGGATTTGAGCTAGAAATACAATTCTGGAGCTAATGTTTCTCTAAGTGGCATCTGAGATCTTAGATTGATATGAGATCATTTATGGAGAATATCGATTAGGAATGAGTAAGAAAGAACCAGAGGTCCAGATGGTTGAGGACTGAGTCATTTAAGATGAGTTCTTCAAGGGAGGGGGAAGGCAGGTGGATAGACTGGGAGTTTGGGATTGACATGTACACACTACTATATTTAAAATAGGTATCCTGCAAGGAACTACTGTATAGCACAGGGAACTCTGCTCGATACTCTGTAGTAACCTAAATGGGGAAAAAAGTTGAAAAAGAATAGATACATGTATAACTGAATCACTTTCCTTTACACCTGAAGCTAATACAACATTGCTAATCAACTATGGTGGTTTAGTCACTAAGTTTTATCTGACTCTTATGACCCCGTGGACTGTATAGCCCACCAGACCCCTCTGTCCATGGAATTCTCCAGGCAAGAATACTGGAGTGAGTAGTCATTTCCTTCTCCAGGGAATCTTCCCAACCCAGGTATCGAACCTGGGCCTCCTGCCTTGCAAGCAGATTCTTTACCAACTGAGCTACGAGGGAAGCCTACTCCAATGTAAAATGTTAAAAGAAAAGATAAAGTCTTCAAGGAGGTGACCAGAAAGCAGTCAAATAAGTGGGAAAGGATGACTAGGTGAGGATAGTGTCACAGATGCAAAGGGAGAAATTGTGAGCAGTCTTGATGAGGGATCACATCTGTTCTGCATGTACACACACACTCAAAGCCTCATTGCACAGGCGTGGTTAGGATTCCTGCTGGGAAGATCTCAGTTGATTCTATTCCAGAGGAAGTGATGCAGTGTCCCTCCTCTTACCACTGTAGCCATTCTGATTCAAACCTTATTGATCATGTGAAATGATGGGTATAAAGTCGTCAACACATGAAGACATTCAAAAATGGTAGACCGTTCCTTGATAACAGCTCTAACAGCAAGGACCTTCAATTCTAGCAGAGAAGAAAACCTGAAACTTCAGCATTGTTGTAAATGTTGGCACTACTTTCAAGCTAATTATTACAATTTCCATTGCACAGGTCTTGAAAGTTTAAAACAGAGAGGTTAAAAACATTTTTTAAGGTCTCAGAGCTAATAAGTGGTCAACATTGCAATTGAATTCACGTCTGTTCAGCAACAAAGTTACTGTCATTTCCTCAGTTCGCTTTCTCTTTAAGAAAGGGCTATATCCCAGAGTTGGACAGGACTGAGCAATGAACACTTTCACTTTCACATCCCAGAAAGATATCTGTAGCCCATGCTCCTTGCACCATTGCAGGCACACCTTATGTTATAACACTATGGTTTGCGGATACTGCACATTTTACAAGTTGAATGTCTGTGGCAATCCTGCTTCAACAAAGTCTACTGGCACCATTTTTTCAGCATTTTCTCACTTTGTGTCTCTCTGTCACAGTTTGGTTTTGTTGCTGCTGTTCAGTCCCCAAATTGTGTCCAATTCTTTGTGACCACATGGACTGTAGCCTGCCTGGCTCCTCTGTCCATAGGATTCTCCAGGCAGGAATATTGGAGTAGACTGTCATGCCCTCCTCCAGGGAATCTTCCCAACCCAGGGACTGAACTCACATCTCTGGGTCTTCTGCATTAGCAGGTGGGTTCTTTACCAGCTGAGCCTTTGGGGAAGCTGACTGCTTGCAATTTTTTGAACCTGAGTTAAAGTATTTTTAACTCAGATATATACAATGTTTTTTTAGACATAATGCTCTTAAATACTTAACAGATTACACCACAGTAGCTGGTTTTAGAAAAGGCATAGGAACCAGAGATCAAATTGCCAACATCAGCTGGATCATCAAAAAAGCAAGAGAGTTCCAGAAAAACATCTATTTCTGCTTTATGGACTATGCCAAAGCCTTTAACTGTGTGGATCACAATAAACTCTGGAATATTCTGAAAGAGATGGGACTACCAGACCACCTGACCTGCCTCTTGAGAAGTCTGTATGCAGGTCAGGAAGCAACAGTTAGAATGGAACATGGAACAACAGACTGGTTTCAAATAGGAAAAGGAGTACGTCAAGGCTGTATATTGTCACCCTGCTTATTGAACTTATATGCAGAGTACATCATGAGAAACGCTGGACTGGAAGAAGCACCAGTTGGAATCAAGATTGCCAAGAGAAATATCAATAACCTCAGATATGCAGATGACACCACCCTTATGGCAGAAAGTGAAGAGGAACTCAAAAGCCTCTTGATGAAAGTGAAAGTGGAGATGAAAAAGTTGACTTAAAGCTCAAGATTCAGAAAATGAAGATCATGGCATCTGGTCCCATCACTTCATGGGAAATAGATGGGGAAACAGTGGAAACAGTGGCTGACTTTATTTTTCTGGGCTCCAAAATCACTGCAGATGGTAACTGCAGCCAGGAAATTAAAAGACGCTTACTCCTTGGAAAAAAAGTTATGACCAACATAGATAACATATTCAAAAGCAGAGATGTTACTTTGCCAACTAAAGTCTGTCTAGTGAAGGCTATGATTTTTCCTGTATTCATGTATGGATGTGAGAGTTGGACTGTGAAGAAGGCTGAGCGCCAAAGAATTTATGTGTTTGAACTGTGGTGTTGGAGAAGACTCTTGAAAGTCCCTTGGATTGCAAGGAGATCCAACCAGTCCATTCTGAAGGAGATCAGCCCTGGGATTTCTTTAGAAGGAATGATGCTAAAGCTGAAACTCCAGTACTTTGGCCACCTCATGCGAAGAGTTGAGTCATTGGAAAAGACTCTTTTGCTGGGAGGGATTGGGGGCAGGAGGAGAAGGGGACGACAGAGAATGAGATGGCTGGATGGCATCACTGACTTAATAGACATGAGTTTGAGTAAACTCTGGAAGTTGGTGATGGACAGGGAGGCCTGGTGTGCTGCGATTCATGGGGTCACAAAGAGTCGAACACGATTGAGTGACTGAACTGAACTGAACTGAAACATAACTTTCATATGCACTGGGAATCCAAAATACTCAAGACTAGTTCTATTGCAATATTCATTTTATTGCAGTAGTCTGGAACAGAACCCATAGTATCTCTGCTGTTGCTTCTGATAAGTCGCATCAGTAGTGTCCAACTCTGTGCGATCCCAGAGGCGGCAATCCACTAGGCTTCCCCATCCCTGGGATTCTCCAGGCAAGAACACTGGAGTGGGTTGCCATTTCCTTCTCCAATGCAGGAAAGTGAAAAGTGAAAGTGAAGTCGCTCAGTCATGTCTGACTCCTAGCTACCCCGTGGACTGCAGCCTACCAGGCTACTCCATACATGGGATTTTCCAGGCAAGAGTACTGGAGTGGTTTGCCATTGCCTTCTCCATAGTATCTCTGAGGTATGCCCATATTTAAAATAGTCAGGACATGGGAAAAACCTAAGTGTCTATCAATGAATGAATAGATAAATTATATAGGTAACATAAACATGAGGTGTCATACATATGTATATTATATATATGTATACACACACACACACAAGTAATTTTCAGCCATAAAAAGGTAGGAAATACTGCCATTTGCAATAACATAGATGGACCTTGAATGCAAGTCACATAGAGAAAGACAAATACTAAATGATCTCACTTATATGTGGAATCTAAAAAGAACAATCTGTAGGAACAAAGAACAGATTAGTGAAAGTTAAATGTAGGGGTCTTGGGCATGGTGGGAAAATGAGGTGAAGATGGTTAAAGATGTACAAACTTTCAGTCATACAATAGGTACTTCCTGGGAATGTAATGTCACAGCAGGGTGACTGTAGTTAACAGTGTGTGTGTGTGTGTCATTGCTCAGTCATGTCCAACTCTTTGTGACTCCATGGACTGTAGCCCACCAGGCTCCTTTGTTGATGGAATTCTATAGCAAGAATACTGGAGTGTATTGCCATTCCTTTCTCCAGGGGATCTTCCCAACCCCGATATCGAACATAGGTCTCTTGCAATGCAGGCAGATTCTTTACCATCTGAGCTACAAGGGAAGCCCATAGTTAACAATATTGTATTATTTCAAATACTGTATATTTGAAAGTTGTTAAGAGAGTATATCTTGAAAGTTCTCATCACAAGGAAAAAAATTGAACTATTTGAAGTGATAGATATTAACTAAACTTACTGTGTTAAATGTATATGTATGTTTAAGGCTTTAAATTTATGCAATGTCATATGTCATTTCTATCTCAATAACACTGGAAAATCTTTTAGCAAGAAAGTGATATATTTTAACTTTGAAGATGAGTACTGCTGGGTGGAAGAAAACATGGGTGTGGCCAAGGGTTTGGAGCTCTTAATCACACCCAACCCTCTATCCCTCCACCGTGATCCCAAAGTTCAAACTCGAATTCTGAATGGGACTGGGCTCCTTGTCTAGGTTTCAGAGGAGGGTTTCTCAACCTCAGCTTGACACGTATTGACCCAGCTAATTCTTTGTTGTGGGTGGGGATGGACTCTCCAGGATACTGTAGAATGCTTAAAAGCATCGTTGGTGTCTACCTACTAAATGGAAGTAGCATTACCCCAACCCATCCCATACCCCGTTACCCTGGTAAAAATGGTTTCAGATTTTGCCAAGTGATTCGAAGAGACAAAATGTTCCCAGGTTGAGAACCACAGGTTTAGATGTATGGCATTCCCACTCTAACTCTAAGATTAATTTACAACCTGACGTCTGTGCTTACGAGCTCTTTTTTTTTTTTTTTTTTTTTTTTTGAGGCTTCATCTGCTCATGCCCAGACCCTCATCTCCACTCTCAGTATCCCATCCCACCATCCAGCCATCCATGTCTCCCTGCTTTAGAAGGGCTCCTGTACAGGAGCTTGGGCAAAGGACCTGGAACCCCATCTCTGATCTGAGAGCTGAAACAAGTTCCTGGTCTGGAGACCAATGCCATGAAAATGTGCTTCCAAATGCTCTGCAGCATTTGGGTGGAAATGGCCTCATCAATCATCTTATTGGTTTGTGGGCCTCTGAGGGTGCTCCTGGGAATGACAGGGACTGTGACTCATCCTGCTGTACTGTTGTAATATTAAAGAAAATAAATAACGGAACTAAGAAGGCATTAAGTGAGGAAATGAGGCACGGGAGCATGAGGCAGAGGTGATCCTACTGCATTGCTTCTAAGTGAATATCACCCAATTAATGGGAAGCAGAACCCAGGAAAGGAACTGCCAAATCACAGTTCTGTGAAAGAACTGAAGAACGTACAGTCAGATGGTAGTGAATTCCCCAGGCTGACCTTTTCCTGTGAGCTCCCTTTCTGAATAACAAGGAAGTGCATGCAATTGGCTTGTCATGGCTTGCTCTCTGTCTTAAGTAATAATGGCAATAACAAGACCTTATGTTTGTGCAGTGTTTCCTGGTTTACACAGCACATTTCCATACATCACGTTATTTTATTCACACAGTAATCATGTAGACACCCAGCCAGGAGGAAGGCAGTGCTCAGAGGGGCATTTCTATAGGTTTGAGACAGCAGAGCATGCTTATGAGAGCATAGGCTATGGAACCTGAAAATCTAAGAATATTGGTTCTTAGACCAGCTCTGGAACCTTAAATCTTAACTGTCAAAGTTCAGTGTTCTTCTCTATCAGGGGAGGTAACAGCACTGTTGCAAGGTATTCAAACAAATCAGACCTATAATTACTGAGCACAATATATTATTACCATAGGCAAAGGGCTCTTAATAGTTGCAAAAGTAATCCTTAACTCACGATGACATGCAGATGGTTGTTGTTCAGTTGCCAAGTCATGTCTCACTCTTCACAACCCCATGGACTGCAGTGCACCAAGCTTCCCTGGCCTTCACTATCTTCTGGAGTTTGCCCAAGTTCATGTCCACTGAATTGGTGATGCCATCCAGCCATCTCATCCTGTCACTCTCTTTTCCTTCTGCCTTCAATCTTTCCCAGCATCAGGGTCTTTTCCAGGGAGTTGGCTGTTTGCCTCGGGTGGCCAAAGTATTGGAGCTTTAGCTTCAGCATCAGTCCTTCCAATGAATATTCAAAGTTGATTTCCTTTAAGATTGACTGGTTTGATGTCCTTGCTTTCCAAAGTAATCTCAAGAGTCTTCTCCAGCACCACAGTCTGAAAGCATCAATTCTTTGGCACTTCGCATTCATTACTGTCCAGCTCTCATAGCGTGCATGATTACTGGAAAAACCATAGCCTTGACTATATGGACCTTTGTTGGCAAAGGGATGTCTTTGCTCTTCAACAAACTGTCTAGGTTTGTCATAGTTTTCCTGCCAAGAAGCAGTCGTCTTCGAATTTCATGGTTGTAGTCACCATCTGCATTGATTTTAGAGCCCAAGAAGAGGAAATCTGTTACCGGTTTCACCTTTTCTCCTGTTTGCCATGAAGTGATAGGACCAGAAATAATCTTAGTTTTCAAATCTTGAATTTTAAGTTGGCTTTTCATTCTCCTTCTTCACCCTCATCCAGAGGCTCTTTAGTTCCTCTTCACTTTCTGCCATTAGAGTGGTATCATCCATATATCTGAGGTTGTTATTTCTCCTGGCAGTCTTGATACCAGCTTGTAACTCATCCAGCCCAGCATTTCACATGATGTGCTCTGCATATAAGTTAAATAAACAAGATGACAATAAACAGCCTTGTCATACTCCTTTCTCAATCCTGAAACAGTCAGTTGTTCCATACAAGATTCAGAAGTGTAAACAGCATGATGTTTTGTGTCATAGTCAATAGTAATGACTTTAGAGATAAATGACCAGGGTTTGAATCTAAGCTCTATTACTTGAAATTGTGTAATTTGAAACAAGATTCTTAAATTCCCTATGCCTCAGTTTTCTCATCCATAAAACAGGTGCTTTGAAGATTAAATGAGTAAGTATATGAAATGCACTGTCTCACTGCCTGAGTCATCTGTACTTGCTTACTCTTTGTTTCAGGCTATGCTGTCTATTTTCATATTATTTTCACCTCAGTTAATGTGATTACTCAGAACTGTTTTAAGTACTGTACTTTACTGTGGCAAAGAAACTGCCTGCCAAGGCAGGAAACAGGAAACGTAAGAGATGAAGTTTCGATCCCTCGATGTGAAAGATCCCATGGAGGACGGCACTTCCTGGAGGGCAACCCAATCCAGTATTCTTTGCTGGAGTATCTCATGGACAGAGAAGCCTGGTGGAGTATGGTCCATAGGGTCGCAAAGAGTCACTGAAGCAATTAGCACAGCACAGTATTATTTAAGGGAATTAACATCGGATGCTATTACAGACAAATCTCCATATCTCAATGACTTACCACAATTAAACTTCCTACTCATATCACATTCCAATGCCTGGTATTCAGAGTCTGTGTGTGTTGTTGTTGTTGTTGTTGTTGGGGGATACTCCAGGCAGGTATTTTGAGACCAAGGCTCTTATCATGCTGTGTCTCTACCCTTCCCTACACCCTCAGAGTTTTCTCCTTTTGGCAGTTGAGGGGAGCATAGGAATGAGGCACAGGAATTTCTAGAGGTCAAGACTGGAAGTTGAACACATTGCTTTTGCTCTCATTCCTTGTACAGAACTCAGTCAAACATATGGCCATACTTCACTCAAAGAAGTCTGAGAAATGGAGTCTAGCCTTGTGCCCAAAAAAGGAAAGTTCAGATGCAAGAGGCTTCTAGGAATCTCTGCCACAAGTCCAGAGTACAGGGGTTCTTTGCTTCCCAGCAGCAGACTCTGTAAAGTGTTGCACTGCTAATGAGGACCATTGTGTCCTGATGCTCTCTGATCTTCCCTCTTTCTCCCAAGGCATCATTCTCCCATGATGACCTCGTGAGCAGTGCTTTATCCCTTGACAGCAAGACTGGTCCTACTTCTGATCAGGCTCTAAACTGTAAATAACCTTTCCTTTGAACGGAAACATAGCTCTCTTGACATTCAGTTCAGTTCAGTTCAGTTCAGTCGCTCAGTTCTGTCTGACTCTTTGCGACCCCTGAATCACAGCATGCCAGGCCTCCCTGTCCATCACCAACTCTCCGAGTTCACTCAGACTCACGTCCATTGAGTCAGTGATGCCATCCAGCTATCTCATCCTCTGTTGTCCCCTTCTCCTTCTGCCTCCAATCCCTCTCAGCATCAGAGTCTTTTCCAATGAGTCAACTCTTCGCATGAGGTGGCCAAAGTACTGGAGTTCAAGCTTTAGCATCATTCCTTCCAAAGAAATCCCAGGGCTGATCTCCTTCAGAATGGGCTGGTTGGACCTCCTTGCAGTCCAAGGGACTTTCAAGAGTCTTCTCCAACACCACAATTCAAACACATCAATTCTTCGGCACTCAGCCTTCTTCACAGTCCAACTTTCACATCCATACGTGACCACAGGAAAAACCATAGCCTTGACTAGACAGACCTTAGTCAGCAAAGTAATGTCCCTGCTTTTGAATATGCTATCTAGGTTGGTCATAAATTTTCTTCCAAGGAGTAAGCGTCTTTTAATTTCATGGATGCAATCACCATCTGCAGTGATTTTGGAGCCCCCCAAAATAAAGTCTGACACTGTTTTCACTGCTTCCCCATCTATTTCACATGAAATGATTTGACCGGATGCCATGATCTTCATTTTCTGAATGTTGAGCTTTAAGCCAACTTTTTCACTCACTTCTTTCACTTTCATTAAGAGACTTTTTAGCTCCTTTTCACTTTCTGCTATAAGGGTGGTGTCATCTGCATATCTGAGATTATTGATATTTCTCCTGGCAATCTTGATTCCAGCTTGTGTTTCTTCCAGTCCAGTGTTTCTCATGATGTACTCTGCATATAAGTTAAATAAGCAGGGTGACAATATACAGCAGAATATGTAAAAAATATGCTACTTGAGAGATCAGCTAAGGGCAAGACCCATGATGCAGAGATTCAGTTCCTTGTGACAAGCAGTCCATTTGCTTTCAGAAGCTAAACTTCAGAGCCTTATCATAGGGACAAGGTCAAGGTATACCTACAAGTTATAGTAGGCAAATGGAAATGAGCTGAAAGCCAACAAAATAAAATAAAATAAAATCAGAGACTAGGAAGCAAAGTACAACTTTAGAGCCAAGAGGAAATTTCAGACACAGCAGAAAACTTTAAAAAACTGAGAACCAGGCACATGAAGAGTTGTTGTGACTGAGTCACCAAGTCTTGCTTGACTCTTTGAGACCCCGTGAAGCAGAGCACACAGGGTTCTCTGCCCTTCAGCATCTCCTGGAGTTTGCTCAGACTCCTGTCCGTTGAGTCAGTGATGCCATCCAGCCATCTCATCTGTCACCCTCTTCTCTTGCATTCAATCTTTTCCAGCATCAGGGTATTTACAGTGAGCTGGCTCTTCACATCAGGTGGCCAAACTATTGGAGGTTCAACATCAGTTCTTAAAATACTCAAGATTGATTTTCTTTAAGATTGACTGGTTTGATCTTGCAGTCTAAGGGACTCTCAAGAGTCTTCTCCAGCACCACAGTTCGAAAGCATCAATTATTCAGTGTTCAGCCTTTTTTATGGTCCAACTTTCACGTCCATACATGGCCACTGGAAAAATCATAGCCTTGACTATAGGGACCTTTGTCAGCAAAGTGATGTCTCTGCTTTTAAATACAACCGGGAAACAAGAACCTCTGACAAAATCATACCTGCATAGATTACAGTAGACTCTATAGAAGTACCAATTGGGTGTCCTCCAACATTGGCTCCAGCTTTCACTGGTCCCCGTGCTCACCACTCCTTCAGTGTCTTTGCCTTGACCCCCAGTCTCACGTTGACCAACACCTGACAGCCAGTAAAGTTTACACACAATGTGGTCCAGAAGTGAGACAACCAGGGCACCAGGCACGTCATCCAGCTACACTGAGTGGCTGAAGGGCACGTCCCTGCTAGTTAGAGCGAGACAAAATGAGATCCACTGGCGAAGCGAATGGTAAACCCCTTCAGTATGCTTTCCTTGAGAACCCATGAATAGTATGGAAAGGCAAAAAGATATGACACTGAAAAATGATCCCCAAGGTCAATAGGTGTCCAATATACTACTGAGGAAGAGTTGAGAAATAGCACCACCTGGGAAGACCTCAGATAATCTCTCTTTGATATTATTTCCTTTTTTTTTTCATTTTTAAAAGATATTTTTAATTGAAGGGTAATTGCTTTGCAATATTGGTTTGATTTCTGCCATACGTCAACATAAATCAGCCATAGCTGTGCATCTGTCCCCTCCCTCTTCCACCACCCTCCCACCTCCAACCCTTCCCCACCCTTCTACATTGGTACAGAGCCTTTATTTTGGAGCTTTGGAAAACTATTGGTAGTCAGGCATCTTAGTTTATATTCTTTAAGAAATACCTGGAATCAAGATATCTCAATTGCTTTAGCAGTTCCTGCAGAGTCAGTAAGTTATACTGGTTTAAAGCATGGACCCTGAAGCAAAATCAGCCTCGGATTGAATCCTGACTATCTGCCGCAGCTGTACAACCCTGAGGAAGTACATACCCTCTCTGTATCTCAGTTGCTTTGTGTGTAAAATGAAGTCAGTGAATAATATGCACATCACAGGATTGTTGTGAGGATTAAGTAGAAATGAAAAGCATTTAGACTAGTGCTGCACCTTCAGTAAACATTCAATAAGTGTGCATTGCTGTTGTCTAGAGGTAAGTTTTGACAGTTAGGATGTTTTAATAAGAATGTGCTACACTGAAGGTCCATACAGAGGTGAGCCAAAAAGATCAAGGTCTTTTGTCTCAATAATTTAAGACTTATTTTTAAATATGTGAGCAGTTAGATAGTCTAGGCCCACGGTAATGCATAGGACCATGAAATTCTTTTAGCCTCAACTTTTTTTTTTTTTTAATCAGAGTACAGCTGCTTTACAATGTTGCGTTAGTTTTTGCTGTACAATAAAGTGAATCAGCTATACGTATACATATATCCCTTCCCTCCTGGACCTCTCTCCCCTCACCCTATCTAACCCATTCAAGTCACTACAGAGCACTAGGCTGAGCTCCCTGTACAGTAGCTTCCCACTAGCTATCTGTTTCACACCCAGCAGTATACATAAATCAATCCCAACCTCCCAATTCATCCTACTGTCTACCCCATGTTTACATGTCTGTTTTCTATGTCTATGTCTCTATTTCTGTCCTGCAAATAGGTTAATCTGTCCAATTTTTCTAGATTCCACATTTTTTAAAGGAAATTACCAAATGCCCAAGAAGCCATATATTTAAACTAAAATGAATAAAGTATCTATAGGATAGCTAAATTTAAAGTTTTAACTTTACTATCAGTCCTTCAAGATAAATCACTTGCAAAATGCATGTCTCGGTTAAGCCTGTTGATTTCATGAACTCATCAACTGCTGAGCATCATGGGTGAAGGTCATGTGTGAAGCATCAGTGATAAAGCAGAGTCACCAATGAGATGAGGCAGTCTTTGTGTTCAGTGACAAAAAACATTGAGGAAATAATCACTCAATTAATTCTTTCAGCTGTACTACATATGAAGAAAAAAGGAAAAGTTTATGAAGAAATAACACAGAAACAGTTATTCTAAGGTGAGGGTCCCAGGGAAGTCTTCCCTAAACAAAGTATATCCATCTAAGCCAAGAGTTCCTGGCTAATTAGAATTTCCAAGACATTCACTAAAGTATTGATTGTAGTCTGGAGGTGCCCAACACAAATCTATAGAAAATATTTCACTTTCTATCTGCATGTAGACATAGAATTAAAGGTCCTGCATCTTGTCCATCAAAAGTGCTATCAAGTCATTTATATACAAATTAGAGGAAGAGAATAGGAGGGGGAATTGTCAAGTGCAGACATCTCTTTTTAAAATTTAATTGGAAATCATGTCGACTATTAAGAGACTATTTCTAATAAGTCTGATGTTTGAAGTGCCATTGATAGGCAAGTTCTAAACATATGTCCTTTTCTATGGGTTATTCTGAGCCACATATTTCACTTAGTAGTCAATACCTATGTTCTGATGAAAATGTCCATAAATGTTGCAAATTCTTTAATGATTTTCCTGTCATATTTTTCCTGCATGTGATAAAATACACAGAAATAATCAATAGAGACATGACTGTACCTAAAAGTGTCTTACTTCTGTTATGGAATATTGACTTGAGAAACATAGGTATGTGGGCAGAGTAGTAATGGTCTCTCAAAGATGTTCACATCCTAATCCTTGGAATTTGTGAATATGTTATGTTACAAGGCAAAGGGGGATTTTGAGGTTGTATATGGAATTAAACTTGCTAATCAACTGAATCAATATTGGGAAACATTCTTGGTCTACCTAGGCAGGGCCAATATGGAAGAAAGAGAACCAGAGGAATCAGCTTCAATGCATGTTCAGTCACTCAGTCCTTTCTGACTCTTTGTGACCCCATGGACTGTAGCCTGCCAGTCTCCTCTGTCCATGGAATTTTCCAGGCAAGAACACTGGAGTGGGTTGCCATTTCCTCCTCCCTCAGTGTCAGAGGGATATGTTTTGAGAATGACCCAGTCATCATTGCTGCATCTGAAGACGGGAAGGGCTCATGAGCCAAGGAGTGCCAATAGCCTCTTACAGACTGAAAGGATGAGAAGGTAGATGCTCTTTTAGAGCTTCCAGAAAGAACAGCAGCTCTGATGATACAGCTTTTAGAACGGCCTCTTAGCCTTAACCATTTAGCCCAGTTCTGGAGTGAGCTCAGAAGTCTATTCATGTGAGTCTCAGTCACTTCTGCTCATACTTAGGTTACTGCTGGTCCTCCTACAATAAGAGTGACTTCCAGAAATACTTCTATATCTGGTGTGCCAAACCATCCGGGCCATGGGGGCATGAAGGCCTAGGGTCAGGGGTCATGTTGTGATATGAACATGTCTTAAGCACCAGTTACAGAAGGTATGTAAATAGTGGATGAGAAATGAATTTAAAATGATTCAAATCAGAAGCCATATGCAAAACTTTTCTGCCAAATATCACAGCTCATATTTAAAGGAATATAAATTATAAAATAACATAAAATTGTAAGATAAATCTGAGTTTTTAAGATGCTAATTTTGTAGTAAATACAATAACAATGGGAAACCTACAAAATGCCTTTCAGAACAAATGTTTAAACATCTAAGCATTTCAAATTTTGAGAGGATAAATGTTTCTTTTATTAAAAAAAAAATGATATATCCTTTGGAACATTCTGAGGCCACCTCTAATCTATAGCTCTGATTCTTAACAATCAATAATTATACTGATCTGATCCAGGCAGGTTAGGCTTCTCTTCTAGACTCATGGTAAAAAAACATATATTTTTAAAGCCAAAAACAAGAGTGGTTTATTTTCCAATGTCCCATATAGTTCAGTTCAGTCACTCAGTCATGTCCATCTCTTTGTGATCCCATGAATCACAGCACGCCAGGCCTCCCTGTCCATCACCAACTCCTGGAGTTCACTCAAACTCATGTCCATCGACTCAGTGATGCCATCCAGCCATCTCATCTTCTGTCGGCCCCTTTTCCTCCTGCCCCCAATTCCTCTCAACATCAGAGTCTTTTCAAATGAGTCAACCCTTCGCATGAGGTGGCCAAAGTATTGGAGTTTCAGCTTTAGCATCAGTCCTTCCAATGAACATCCAGGACTGATCTCCGTTAGAATGGGCTGGTTGGATATCCTTGCAGTCCAAGGGACTCTCAAGAGTCTTCTCCAACACCATAGCTCAAAAGCATCAATTCTTTGGTGCTCAGCTTTCTTCACAGTCCAACTCTCATATTCATACATGACCACTGGAAAAACCATAGCCTTGACTAGACTGATCTTTGTTGGCAAAGTAATGCCTCTGCTTTTGAATATGCTATCTAGGTTGATCATAACTTTCCTTCCAAGGAATAAGTGTCTTTTTATTTCATAGCTGTAATCACCATCTGCAGTGATTTTGGAGCACCCCCCCAATATAAAGTCTGACACAGTTTCCAGTTTCCCCATCTATTTCCCATGAAATGATGGGACCAGATGCCATGATCTTAGTTTTCTGAACGTTCAGCTTTAAGCCAACTTTTTCACTCTCCTCTTTCACTTTCATCAAGATGCTCTTAAGTTCCTCCTCACTTTCTGCCATAAGGGTGGTGCCATCCACATATCTGAGGTTATTGATATTTCTCCCGGCAACCTTGATTCCAACTTGTGCTTCTTCCAGCCTAGCATTTCTCACGATGTAGTCTGCATATAAGTTAAGTAAGCACGGTGACAATATACAGCCTTGACGTACTCCTTTTCCTATTTGGAACCAGTCTGTTGTTCCATGTGCAGTTCTAACTATTGCTTCCTGACCTGCATACAGATTTCTCAAGAGGCAGGTCAGGTAGTCTGGTATTCCCATCTCTTTCAGAATTTTCCACAGCTTATTGTGATCCACACAGTCAAAGGCTTTGGTATAGTCAATAAAGCAGAAATAGATGTTTTTTCTGGAACTCTCTTGCTTTTTTGGTGATCCAGTGGATGTTGACAATTTGATGTCTGGTTCTTCTGCCTTTTCTAAATCCAGCTTGAACATCTGGAAGTTCACGGTTCACGTATTGCTGACGCCTGGCTTGGAGAATTTTGAGCATTACTTTACTAGCATGTGAGATGAGTGCAATTGTGTGGTAGTTTGAGCATTCTTTGGCAGTGCCTTTCTTTGGGTTGGAATGAAAACTGACCTTTTCCAGTCCTGTGGCCACTGCTGAATTTTACCAATTTGCTGGCATATTGAGGGCAGCACTTTCACAGCATCATCTTTCAGGATTTGAAATAGCTCAACTGGAATTCCATCACCTCCACTAGCTTTGTTCATAGTGATGCTTTCTAAGGCCCATTTGACTTCACACTCCAGGATGTCTGGCTCTAGGTGATGTCCCACATAAGTAAACAATAAATAACTGTTATATATATGGGCTTATTTATTAAACTGCTCTTTGAAAATTTAATTGTATATATAAACACCAGTACACTTAAGTTTTTACATTGAAAAAAACAAACAAACAAAAAAAAACAAAAACTAATCCTTGAAAAGTTTTGCTTCTTCATTTCTCCAACTCACCTCAGGCTGTAACCTAAGAATCATGCCTGTCCTGTCTTTTCCTTTCATCTCACCACAAATTCTTAAAAAAGTCAAGGATTATGTACCAGGAATTGTTCTTGACTCTACAATGGAATCATGAGTTAAATCCATTGGTCTTATCTTCAAAAAAAAATCTGAGTCTAACCAGTCCCTACTTCTACCTTCATGACACCTTTCCAAAGTACCATATCACTCAATTGGAATCATGCAATAGCTTTTTAACTTGCCTCCTATAATAATATAGCAGAATTGGCCCCAACAATCTACTCTCCACGTAGCAGTTACAGTGATTTTTAAAAAGATCAGATAATATCATGTAATTTTCCTGCTTATAATATTCCAATGGCTTATTAGTATAATCAAGCAAAAAGCAGACATCTTCCTGTGATCATGTCACTATACAATCTGGCCCTTCATTTCTGATCACATCCCTTACTATTCTCTTCCTTGTTCATACCACATCATTCATGCTAGCTTCCTTGATCCTTGAACACAATCAATATATGCTCGACTCAGAACCTTGCCATTGCTGTTTCCTCACCCAAAGATGCTTTTTCCTCAGATCTTCACATGGTGCACGGAGTCAGGCTTCAGCTTACCTAAGTACTCACTCGAGTTCCAAAGTCTTCTCTTCTTATCAAATATTTTGATACAGTTAAGCCACTGTAAATGTATAGCTCATTAAGAAGACATTTTTAAATATAAATTTATTTATTTTAATTGGAACTTAATTACTTTACAATATTGTATTGGTTTTGCCATACATCAACATGAATCTGCCACAGGTATACATGTGTNCCAAAGTCTTCTCTTCTTATCAAATATTTTGATACAGTTAAGCCACTGTAAATGTATAGCTCATTAAGAAGACATTTTTAAATATAAATTTATTTATTTTAATTGGAACTTAATTACTTTACAATATTGTATTGGTTTTGCCATACATCAACATGAATCTGCCACAGGTATACATGTGTTCCCCATCCTGAACCCCCCTCCACAGTTGTTTTAAAAGTCCGGTTTGACATCTTTTTTGCCAGTGAAGCCAGGTTGACACTCTCCATCCTTAATGCTTGTCATGCCTGTGTTTAAAAATCCACTCCAGATTTACAGTAATGCTTAATATCAGGTTCATCCATTACATGTGTCACCATTTCCTCCTGTTCTGCCTTTGATCAGTGGAGATATTTGCCTCTACCATGTAGTTCTTTGATTAGTCATTATTTCTCCAAAATTATCAGTGATACCGAGACTTTAACGGACAGTTTATTCTTTACACTGTAACAAAAAATATCTGGGTCTTTAAACTTGAGTAGCTATATGACTCTCTTAACATTCTCATTTACACTGGGTTTTATTAAAGAGAGTTAAAAATAAGGGTATATCAGTGGAAACAAAACAGGCTATGCAATCCAGAGGCCTGAACACCAACAGTGTTCCTTGGAAATTTTAGTTCTGCCTCAGTGGCTTGAGCTTGATGGCCCTGCCTCAGGACTGCCTTTTATCTATGCAATATGATAACAATTGCAGGTAAAGACTTGCATGTGTTGGTTAAGTGCCGAATTTTGTGAGATTCTGCATTCCATTTTATTTCTGAGCATTTTAGAATTCCAGATGATGATCTTAGTATCAGAGTTAAAATTCTTTACCATCTTGAAATGTGCTGTGTAAGATAAATGTAAGCTTGATGTTTTATTTCTTCTTTAACATTCTAATGTACTGAAATTGAATAAGCTTGCTCTTTCCAGTGGAGCTTAAGGTATCCCATTGTTTCCTTCTGTGATGTAGACAGACATCATGATGTCAGACAACATTAATCTTCATCTTCACTGTAGTAAACTGGCACCACCCGGGAGGCCACACATTTGCCAGGAGATTCTATATACTATCACAGCTGTCATTTCTTTCTTTAGAATTGTCACACCCTTCACAGTTAGCAAATTTGTTTATTTACACATTCAACAAATACCTACTGAGTACTTAGGTCAGGGACCAGCCAGATGTTGAAAGTACAGATATAAAGAAAATCATATTATATGATGTGTAATAGTACTGATAAAGTAGAAATGAAACAGCTGTAGTAACAGCAGAAGGGTATCCCAAGAAATTCTTAGACAGTTGGATGACTTTCTTATAACTAACATAGTTATCGATTTAATTTTGATTAGAAGAATCCTTATCTTTTTTCAGAGTGGGTATTTATCAATCAGAATATAAGATGTTTCTCCTTCTATCCAGAGAGAAGAAATTGGCCTTTGTGTTTTCAAAACACAGCACTGATTTATTGATATTATTTCATTTGATCCTTGTAACAACCCTATGAATTTGATATTACCATTAGTAGTGAAGTCGCTCAGTCGTGTCCGACTCTTTGCGACCCCGTGGACTGTAGTCTATCAGGCTCCTCTGTCCATGGGATTTTCCAGGCAATAGTCCTGAAGTGGGCTGCCATTTCCTTCTCCACACCAAGGCTAGTAGGAGTTAAATAGTTTGCACTTGGTCCCTTGCCTCCAAACACTAGAGCTTCTCACAATAAAGTTGAAACTAAATAAATTTACCCTATGAAGAGTATAATTTCTTCACATTACTCCATGTTCACCAAACAATGGAATAATTACTTCATTGGCCAGATCAAAAGTCACAAAGCCAGTATTTTTTTTTTTTATCAGTTTTTCCCTTTAATATTCAAACTTCATCACCTTACCTTCATGGCCCTTACCTCCCTGAATAAATTTTGTGACAATCATACTTGCCTCATCTTTATCCAATGTTTTATTTTAGGTTTTCCTTAAAAGCAGAGTTGGAAATATGGTGGTTTGATATTGCTTTTTCTTTTGAGGGGTGATCCCAAAGAATAAGAGCAGAGAACCAAAAGATGGCAACAGGAAAGCAAGGAAAGCTAACCCAAAGAGTGAGTTATGAGCTGATCCTACTGTGGGTAACGAGGCTTCAATTTTGCTAGAATTCTCTGAGGATTCATGGAGAATGAATTTCAGAAGTCTCTGCCTAAGGATCAGAAAAGGTAGGTGTGAATTATTGGATTCTCTTTGCCACTGGTGAAGGATTGACTTATAACTACCTTATATTTGTTGGCAAGTGCTTCAAAATGGCTGCATAGGAACCTGGATCCAGAAAGTGAGTAGCTATGGTGANTTTTGCTAGAATTCTCTGAGGATTCATGGAGAATGAATTTCAGAAGTCTCTGCCTAAGGATCAGAAAAGGTAGGTGTGAATTATTGGATTCTCTTTGCCACTGGTGAAGGATTGACTTATAACTACCTTATATTTGTTGGCAAGTGCTTCAAAATGGCTGCATAGGAACCTGGATCCAGAAAGTGAGTAGCTATGGTGAGATGCTCTTCATTTATAATTATGCACATTTAGGTTCTACAGCAAAGACTAAAATAAAATGATAGGCTGAGAGTGTGTGGGGATAGATACAAAACTCATCTAATGACAGCAGTCCCCTGTCTTTTTGGCACCAGGGACCAGTTTCATGGAAGACAATTTTTCCATGGACCAGCAGTTGAGACATGGTTTTGTGACAATTCAAGTGCATTAAACTTCTTGTGCACTTTATTGCAATTATTATTACATCAGTTCCACCTCAGATCATCGACCACTAGATCCCAGAGGTTTAGGACCCCTGATCTAACACATAACATCTTTTGTCTTGACTTTAAATCTTATCTCATCTGAATTCTTTTATGTAACCACAACATCTTCAAATGTTTGTATATTATTACCATCATCTCTATATATTTTTATGATGGAAATAATAATTTCAAGCCCTAATTAATAAATATACTGCTTAATGTTTTATTGATAGAAACACTACTTAATTTTTAGATCATCCTTTAAGAGCCACCTTCATTTTTATGGTCTCTTGATAGTGTGAGAGTTTAAGAACAGTTATTTGTTCTCAGGTAGAAGGCAGATGAGTAGAGATGGGCCATGACCCCGTGGATGCTGTTCTTGCACCTGGAATGTTAGTGATTGCTCCCATATGAGGATGGAAAGTGTTGCAATCAACATCTAAGATTTCATGTGTCCTTTTGGTATCAATCATAAAATTCTGAGATCTCAATACCAGAAATTTTCTTTTCTATTAGTATCAAAGGAATTTGTAATTTGATATCTATCATTGCCAAAAATTTAAGTATTCACAAGGCTGTATTGTCGTCAGTTTCTTAAACCCTTCTTCCATGACTGCCATTCAACTGGCAAATCCCAGTTGTATTTACCCTAACACCTGTCAGTTGTCAACTGTCAGTTGATTACATCCTTTCCTTGAATACAGGATTATGTCCAATATTTACTCTGCATCTTAGTTTTGTCTTTTTGTATTATCAGTATATTTTTGGTCACTTCTCATTTCCCAGTGGCAACAGACAACTGCTGGTATGGACAGTAAAAGAGCCCTATCTCCAGCCTCCTGGTAACCAGACACCCGTTCAGTTCAGTTCAGTTCAGGTGCTCAGTCAGGTCTGACTCTTCGCAGCCCCATTAATTGAAGCACACCAGGCCTCCCTGTCCATCACCAACTCCCAGAGTTCACTTAAACTCACATCCATCGAGTTGGTGATGCCATCCAGCCATCTCATCCTCTGTCATCCCCTTCTCCTCCGGCCCCCAATCCCTCACAGCATCAAAGTCTTTTTCAATGAGTCAGCTCTTCGCATGAGGTGGCCAAAGTACTGGAGTTTCAGCTTTAGCATCAGTCCTTCCAATGAACACCCAGGACTGATCTCCTTTAGGATGGACTGGTTGGATCTCCTTGGAGTCCAAGGGACTCTCAAGAGTC
>SJYX01014312.1:709226-732497 GCA_006410675.1 Oreotragus oreotragus
TATCACAGTTATCCAAGTCTATGCCCCAACCAGTAATGCTGAAGAAGCTGAAGTTGAACGGTTTTATGAAGACCTACAAGACCTTGTAGAACTAACACCCAAAAAAGATGTCCTTTTCATTATAGGGGACTGGAATGCTAAAGTAGGAAGTCAAGAAACACCAGGAGTAACAGGCAAATTTGGCCTTGGAATGCGGAATGAAGCAGGGCAAAGACTAATAGAGTTTTGCCAAGAAAATGCACTGGTCATAGCAAACACCCTCTTCCAGCAACACAAGAGAAGACTCTACACATGGACATCACCAGATGGTCAACACCGAAATCAGACTGATTATATTCTTTGCAGCCAAAGATGGAGAAGCTCTATACAGTCAACAAAAACAAGACCAGGAGCTGACTGTGGCTCAGATCATGAACTCCTTATTTCCAAATTCAGACTTAAATTGAAGAAAGTAGGGAAAACCGCTAGACCATTCAGGTATGACCTAAATCAAAATCTATATAATTTATAGTTATTATTTATAGATTTATTAGCTTCCCATATCAAACCATAAAGAGGATGAGTGTAAACAATAAATATTACATTTGCAGAAATTACCTTAATTTGAATTTCTGTTACTTAAAGATTTCTGAATACTTCACTAAACATATGTCTTCCAAATAATGTGTCAAAAATTTCTAAAAATTATCCAGCCCCTATACCACAAGCATTCAGTAGTCATCATTCAGAAGCTTTCAACCTCTGCCTTTACTTATACAAGTAAAAATTTCTTTTATTCTAAGAACATATTAAGCTTTGAAAAATTAGAAAGTTTGCATTTCCCATGCCTAGTTTATTCTGTGCAGACAGAACACTAAGAATTGCATGGACAGCAGCCTGTGCTCTCTAATCTCCAGACACTATCATGTTCATCACTCTTCCCAGAGACCCATCTTTCCAACAGAGAGGGCTTTCATTTTCCCATATGGTCTGGAAACCACTACTTTAATATATTCTCCTTCCTGAGGCAATACTCATATTCTTATTCTCTGAGGTTATAAGCCACATCTTAAAGGTGGAAAGCCTTCAGGAAAATAAACGTACAGAGATGGGGTCATTTAGAAAGACTACTTGACCTGCCTCCTGAGAAATCTGTATGCAGGTCAGGAAGCAACAGTTAAAACTGAACATGGAACAACAGACTGGTTCCAAATCGGGAAAGGAGTATGTCAAGGCTGTATATTGTCACCCTGCTTATTTAAATTATATGCAGAGTACATCATGTGTAATGCCAGGCTGGTTGAAGCACAAGCAGGAATTATGATTGCTGGGAGAAATATCAATAATCTCAGATGTGCAGAAGATACCACCCTTATGGCAAAAAGTGAAGAAAAACTAAAGAGCCTCTTGATGAAAGTGAAAGAGAAGAGTGAAAAAAGCTGGCTTAAAACTCAGCATTTAAAAAACAAAGATCATGGCATCTGGTCCCACCACTTCATGGCAAATATATGGGAAAACAATGGAAAGAGTGACAGATTTTGTTTTTAGGGGGTCCAAAATCACTGCAATGGTGACTGCAGCCATGAAATTAAAAGACACTTGCTCTTCGAAGAAAACCTATGACCAACCTAGACAGCATATTAAAAAGCAGAGACATTACTTTGCCAACAAAGTCCATCTAGTCAAAGCTATGGTTTTTCCAGTAGTCATGTATGGATGTGAGAGTTGGACTATAAAGAAAGCTGAGTGCAGAAGAATTGATGGTTTTGAAATGTGGTGTTGGAGAAGACTCTTGAGAGTCCCTTGGACTACAAAGAGATCCAACCAGTTAATCCTAAAGGAAATCAGTCCTGAATATTCACTGGAAGGACTGATATTAAAGCTGAAACTCCAATACTTTGGCCACTTGATGTGAAGAACTGACTCATTGGCGAAGACTCTGATGCTGGGAAAGATTGAAGGCAGGAGGAGAAGGAGACGACAGAGGATGAGATGGTTGGATGGCATCACTGACTCAATGGATGTGAATTTGAGTAAGTTCCAGGAGTTGGTGATGGACAGGGAAGCCTGGCATGCTACAGTCCATGGAGTCGCAAAGAGTCGAACACAACTGAGTAACTGAACTGAAATGAATTAAAAAATACCATCATCACATTTGGGAATCAATATATTAATAGCAATTACATTGACTAAAGTGAGTATCATGTTTTTATTTCAGTTCAGTTCAGTTCAGTTCAGTTGCTCAGTCATTTTTATTTCAATAAGTAACAAAAAAGCATTTGAAGCTATTTCATAATCACGTCTGGGAGAAAAAAAAAAAAAAGAAACATGTAGACACATCAGAATAGAAACTTACTTCCTTGACATAATAAAGAATTTTTTAAACCAACTGCCAATATCACTCTTAGGGTGAAAAACTAGTCTTTCTCTTTAAAATCAGGAACAAGACAAAGGCATCATTATGTTTTAACATTATGTGGAAATCCTGTCCCAAGTAATAAAGCATGAGACAGAAATAAGAGATATTACTATTGGAAATGAAAGAAAATTAGCATTACTTGCAAGTGTCAGAATCATACATATATATATATATATATGAAAGAGAAGTGAGGTATAACATCTTAGATTGAATTTAAGAATAGTAGTTATAGTTTAGATTAATATTTAAAAAAAACAGATGCTTTACTGCATTTGAAACACAGTGTCTGAAATACATTAAAAACTATTTCAACCAAACATTCTAAAGTCAAAATTATACCTTCCTGAAAGCACACAAAATAAAATACACTTCACACACATAAATGCACAACCATTGCCTAGGAATATCATTGTGTGAATCTATACGAAGAAAATTATAAATGCCTGTATTTTTCTGAATAGGTTATATTGTGGTGATAAGAAATCCCCGTAAATAACCTTGGTTTGTTTCATGTCCTTGGTCAGCTGGAATGGCAATCTAGTCCACATGGTATCATGAAAGCGAGAAGCATTAGTCACTCAGTTGTGTCCGACTCTGCAATGCCATGAAAGTCTCTTCTGTCCATGGAATTCTCCAGGCAAGAATATTGCAGTGAGTAGCCACTCCCTTCTCCAGGGTATCTTCCCAATCCAGGGATTGAACCTGGGTTTCCTGCTTTACAGGCAAATTCTTTACTGTCTGAGCCATCATGCATGAAACAGACACAGGTCCCTGCTTTGAGGGATCATACATTCTTGGGAGAAAAGCAGAAAATAAAGCACAAGGAAAGTAAATAAGTAAATTAAATCCTAGTATAATTTTTTAGGTTACTGTGAAGACTGTCTTTATTCTGGTTACTCTACTGGGGAAAGACATTGGTGGAACAAGGATCAGAAGAGCAAAGAAACTCCCAAGGAGGCTACTGCAGCAACCCAAGTAGAGATGAGTTGAATCAATGTAAAAGTAATGGAAATGCTGAGAAATACATTAGGCAAAAAACATAGCTAGATTTAGGACCTAAATATTTTGGATATGTTTTGAGAGTAGAGGTATTGTTAGATATATTTGGAGATATACTATGTATGATGAATTACATGTGGAGTATGAGAGAAAGAGAAGAGTTAATTGATAAAATAAGGTTTTTACATGGAGCCATTAACTGAGGGAGATGCATAACTGGAAAGTCAAATGTGGATACTTCATAGAAAATGTGTTCAAAGCCCAGCAACTCAATCAAATCACCAAAGAAGTAAGGGTATGTGCTTTAAATGAGTTAGTGAATGGGAATGACTTCAGATAATAGTATAAAATAAATATCTAATAAATGTTAGTTGTTACTATTATACATTCCTGGAAGAGACCATTGGTTCAAAAGTTAGTTCTTACCAGGTTAATTTACAGTCTTGAATGCATCTCAGTAGAATTCTTTTGACAAAAGAAGATGGCAGAACTATTCTAATGGTTGTTTGGGGATTTCACTGATGGTCCAGTGGCTAAAATTCCACGATCTCAATATGGGGGGGCCCAGGTTCAATCCCTGATCAGGGAATTAGATCCCACATGCTGAAACTAAGACCTAGCACAGTCAAATAAATAAATAAATAATTAAAAAAAAAAAGGTTGCCTGGAAAAGAAACCAACATGAAATGAATTTGGAAACAGTGAGATGAGTTTGGAATTTTAAGTATAGTGGTATCGAGGAGAGGGGTTGAGAGTGGTGGCCTGTTCACCACCTATTACACAGGTTGGATAACTTTATTAAATGTGGGACAGGCTCAAGAATTAACAGTAAAATGAAGGGAACAGAAGAGATTGTCTCAAAACAGATTATGCGTCAATATTCATATTTGTATCGAATTGATGTATTAAAAAATAATATAATTGAAGAGGCAAGGGATAATCTTGTGAGTCAATTAATCGTGATGGATAAGTTGGCTATCCTTAACTGGTACACTGTTACATGCTTACCTCAGATTTTACCAAAGTATATTTCAGATGGCTCAGTTGTTTTTTTTTTAAGATGATGTGAAACACTAGAAGTTTTAAATGAATATCCACTTAATTTTGGCTAGAGAAATCCATTCTGTACATAAGAATAATGAAAAAAATAAAACATTTAAATGTATGGCTATATAAGGGATTCCCAAGTGGCTCAATCAGGAAAGAATCCACAAGCAATGCAGGAGACTGCCTACAGTGCAGGAGATCCAGGTTCAATCCCTGGGTCGGGAGGATCCCCTGGAGAAGGAAACAGCAACTCATTCCAGTATTCTTTCCTGGGAAATCCCATGGACAGAGGAGCCTGGTAGGCTACAGTCAGTCCATGGGGTCAAAAAAATCAGACATGACTGAGCACCTAAATTACCACCACCACCACCACCACCATAAAACTTCAAAGTTACTACATAACATACATCTTATTATTACAAAAATGAATGACAAACTTGGAAATTTACCTGCATTAAAAAACATTAATGTATTAATATATGTTGCAAGTCTTTAAGAAAATAAAACCAAACAGCCTGAAAGAAACCTAGGAAGAGACATGAGCAGGTAACTCATAAAATTAGAAACACATGTGGCTCCTCTAAAATAAAACTTCCTAGATAACAAAGAAATGCAAATACCAAGAAGAGTCAAGAATTTTTTTTTAATATTGAATGTTTGTAAATTCATAGTGAAGCAAATATTCTCTAAGCAGTTAAATTCATAAAACTTTTCTAGAAAGCAATTTAGCCAAACAAATCCCAAGATTTAAGAGACATATGCTTTAATCAACTAATTATGCTTTTTGAAATTCATCCTAAGAACATATCAAAAATGTAGACAATAATTCTATGTTAAGGAATTCGTACAGCTGTGTTATTTATAACAGTGAATAGATGAAAAAGCATTCTAAACCTTAAACAATAGGAAATTGCTTAAGTAATAGTCAATACAAACAATATTATACTATGTAACCATTGAAAATGAAATTTGCAGATTACTTTAATGAAATAAAATGCTCTCTCGGTGATACTAAATGCAAGAAGCAGTGTACAAAATCTTAATCAAAATACTACCTACAGCTATATATATATATAGCATTTACCAATAAATCTATATAGTCATAGGGCTTCCTGGTGACTCAGAGGTAAAGAATCTGCCTCCAACATAGGAGACATAGGAGACTCGGGTTCAATCCCTGGGTCGGGAAGATCCCTTGAAGAAGGACACGGCAACATCCATGCCTGGAGAATCCTTGCCTGGAGAATCCCATGGACTGAGGAGCCTGGTGGGCTACAGTCCGTGGGGTCACAAAGAGTGGGACACTACTGAAGTGACTGAATGCACACATGCTATATATTCATAAATAATACATAATAGCAAAATGTTATTTCCGTATACTGATGTGATGCATTATATACATAGGGACCTAACAGGGGCAGAAGATATTATGAAGAGGTGGCAAGAATACACAGAAGAACTGTACAAAAGAGATCTTCACATCCTAGATAATCACGATGGTGTGATCACTCACCTAGAGCCAGACATCCTGGAATGTGAAGTCAAGTTGGCTTTAGGAAGCATCACTACGAACAAAGCTAGTGGAGGTGATGGAATTCCAGTTGAGCTGTTTCAAATTATGAAAGATGATGCTGTGAAAGTGCTGCACTCAATATGCCAGCAAAACTGGAAAACTCAGCAGTGGCCACAGGACTGGAAAAGGTCAATTTTCATTCCAATCCCAAAGAAAGGCAATACAAAAGAATGCTCAAACTACCGCACAATTGCACTCATCTCACATGCTAGTAAAGTAATGCTCAAAATTCTCCAAGCCAGGCTTCAGCAGTATGTGAACCATGAACTTCCAGATGTTCAAGCTGGTTTTAGAAAAGGCAGAGGAACCAGAGATCAAATTGCCAACATCCGCTGGATCATGGAAAAAGCAAGAGAGTTCCAGAAAAAACATCTATTTCTGCTTTATTGACTATGCCAAAGACTTTGACTGTGTGGATCACAATAAACTGTGGAAAATTCTGAAAGAGATGGGAATACCAGACCACCTGACCTGCTTCTTGAGAAATCTGTATGCAGTTCAGGAAGCAACAGTGAGAACGGGACATGGAACAACAGACTAGTTCCAAATAGGGAAAGGAGTACATCAAGGCTGTATATTGTCACCCTGCTTATTTAACTTCTATGCAGAGTACATCATGAGAAATGCTGGGCTGGATGAAGCACCAGCTGAAATCAAGATTGCTGGGAGAAATATCGATAACCTCAGATATGCAGATGACACCACCCTTATGGCAGGAAATGAAGAGGAACTAAAGAGCCTTTTGATGAAAGTGAAAGAGGAGAGTGAAAAAAGTTGGTTTAAAGCTCAATATTCAGAAAACTAAGATCATGGCATCAGGTCCCATCATTTCATGGAGAATAGATAGGGAAACAGTGGAAACAGTGGCTTACTTTATTTTTCTGGGCTCCAAAATCACTGCAGATAGTGATTGCAGCCATGAAATTAAAAGATGCTTACTCCTTGAAAGATAAGTTATGACCAACCTAGATAGCATATTCAAAAGCAGAGACATTACTTTGCCAGCAAAGGTCTGTCTAGTCAAGGCTATGGTTCTTTCCAGTTGTCATATATAGATGTGAGAGTTGGACTATAAAGAAAGTTGAGTGCAGAAGAATTGGTGTTTTTGAACTATGGTGTTGAAGAAGACTCTTGAGAGTCCCTTGGACTGCAAGGAGTCCAACCA
Source organism: Oreotragus oreotragus (assembly GCA_006410675.1). Lineage (NCBI taxonomy): Eukaryota > Metazoa > Chordata > Mammalia > Artiodactyla > Bovidae > Oreotragus > Oreotragus oreotragus. The sequence goes on from SJYX01014312.1 coordinate 716,409, forward strand.
GTCCATCCTGCTACTGCTGCTGCTGCTAAGTCACTTCAGTCGTGTCCGACTCTGTGTGACCCCATAGACGGCAGCCCACCAGGCTCCTCCATCCCTGGGATTCTCCAGGCAAGAACACTGGAGTGGGTTGCCATTTCCCTCTCCAATGCATGAAAGAGAAAAGTGAAAGTGAAGTCGCTCAGTCTGTCCAACTGTCAGCGACCCCATGGACTGCAGGCCACCAGGCTACTCCGTCCATCAGATTTTCCAGGCAAGAGTACTGGGGTGGGGTGCCATAGCCTTCCCCGACCAGTCCATCCTAAAGGAGATCAATCTTGGGTGATTATTGGAAGGACTGATGTTGAAGCTGAAACTCCAGTACTTTGGCCACCTGATGCGAAGAGCTGACTCATTGGAAAAGACCCTGAACCTAGGAAAGATTGAGGGCAGGATGAGAAGGGGATGACAGAAGATGAGATGGATGGATGGCATCACTGACTCAATGGACATGGGTTTGGGTGGACTCTGGGAACTGGTGATGGAGAAGGAGGCCTGGCGTGCTGTGGTTCATGAGGTCACAAAGAGTCACACACGACTGAGTGACTGACTGAACTGAATTGTCACTATATTACATAGGTATTAATATTGTAATAAAATAAAATTAGATATATATAAGATATAACAAAACATGTAAGAAGCACCTATGTAAACTGTATATCTGTGTGTGCATTCTTACACTGTATCTAGTATACTAATACTTAAAATAATATATAAAGTTTCTAATTTGCTGAAAATTCAATGCTATGAGGAACTTCTGGTAGGTGCTACTCAGTAATTTTTGCTATTCTCCATCATGGTTGTTCTAAACTTTTAATTTTTCTAATCTGAGCCCTACTGATTTCCATGTCACTGTATTATAAGTAACCAGGCATTCAACATCACTGATAAACTCAAGGATGTACTGACTCTGGATTATCCCTTAAATACACAAGTTAGTGTCAATCAATCATATGTATGTACTGCTTTCTCTCAGTTTGGAATACTGAATAAACTAAAGAACTTCAAATGCATCCTATATTCATACTTGTGAAATCTGGCAGTCCTATGATCATCCACTACCACCTTAACCCCGTCACCATCCTTTTACACTTGTAAAGCCCTATTCATGTTTTAAGATCAACTAGAACAACATGCTTGGGCTTCCCAGGTGGCTCTAATAGTAAAGAATCCACCTGCCAACACAGGAGACACAAGAGACACAGATTCGATCCCTGGGTTGGGAAGATTCCCACAGTGGGGTACGGCAATCCACTCCAGTATTCTTTCCTGGAAAATTCCATGGACCAAGGAGCCTGGCAGGCTACAGTCCATGGAGCTGATAAGAGTCAGACACAACTGAGCATAATAACATGCTTAGGAATCTTCTTTGATATCCATACATAACATTTCCGGTAAAGCATTTGCCTGCAATGAGGGAAAATCCCTGGGTCGGGAAGATCCCCTGGAGAAGGAAATGGCAATCTGCTCTAGTACTCTTGCCTGGAAAATTCCACAGACTGAGGAGCCTGGTAGGCTACTGTCCATGGGGTCACAAAGAATTGGACATGACTGAGTGACTTCACTTTCACTTTCTATGATGTCATCACTTGTTAATTATTCTTTGTGTAAACATTGTCAGTTTTTTATATGTTAATATACCAAAATTACTATGAACCTTTGAATAAAAGTACTATTTACCCAGAAGTTAATTGAGCATTTACCTCCTGCATGTAGATATTTGGTAAACAGGAATTTGAAACAGCAGAACATGATCGATAAAAAAAACAAAGGAAAAAACCTGATGTTTGACATCTGATTAGATTTTATGATTCACAGTTCAGAACCTGTTTGGCTGTTATACCACCGAGGTACTTAGAAAGATTCCTAAGACTCCATATTTGAAATTTCAGTAACAGGCCTCATAGGTCTGCCTTACAGCTACTTTGGAATTTCTTTATTTATTTTTATTGAGAGAAAGTCTGGATGAACTTGATAACTACCAGTTATTTCAAAAGTCAATAATATCAAAACAACTCCACAGTATCCTCAATCACAGTTTAATACTGCTTTTTAAAATGTTTAATTTCTGAATTGTTCATCATTTTCAAAGGTCAGAACATTCATACCAATAGCAATGACAAGAACATAATGGAAGAATTTAATGAATGTGTTCTTTCAAATATGTTTGGCAATATGAATTTAAACTGGCCACATTTCTTGGCAAAGCATCTTAAATAATTAATACAGTTTCATGCTTGAGCTAGGGGCCTTGAATAGAGTTCTATGTAATTACCTCAGAATTTAAAAATTATCTGTTGAAACTAGGTATTCAGTGTGCAATTGAGCAAAGAATAAACATTTAGATTCCTCACAGAGTCATGAAAATAGCATTAGCACTGGGCCATCCATATTCAAGTAGCAAGCTTTAGGGTTGGTTTTACATATTGGTGTGTGCACATTACATAAAAGAGTAACATCTAAACTTCAGAGTTGAGTGAGTGGAATAGAAGTGTTTAGAGTGTCATTTTCCATCTACTTCTAAATTTGAAAGACGTTTCCCATGTGTCTAAGTGTGATATCCTCACTTTGTTTTTAAAAGGGTTTTTCTCTCTTCCTTCCCATGCTCTGCTGCTGCTAAGTCGCTTCAGCTGTGTCCAACTCTGTGCGACCCCAGAGACGGCAGCCTACGAGGCTCCCCCATCCCTGGGATTCTCCAGGCAAGAACACTGGAGTGGGTTGCCATTTCCTTCTCCAATGCATGAAAGTGAAAAGTGAAAGGGAAGTTGCTCAGTCGTGTCCAACTTTTTGGACTGCAGCCTACCAGGCTCCTCCGTCCATGGGATTTTCCAGGCAAGAGTACTGGAGTGGGGTGCCATCGCCAAGGCGTATTCATAAGGCTTACATCTAAGACGTGAAATATAGCATTACAGAGCTGGAAAGTATCCCACTGTAGTGTTCTCAAGTATATTCTTTGGGAGATGTTTGTGAAAAAGAATGGTATGTTCAGATTAATTTATTAAATGCAGTTTACACTATTCCCACCTTAAGATTCACTCAGTGAAGATTACCACCTTAAAGACTGCAATATTTTGCAATAAAAAAACACAAATTTAACTTTAATCAACTCTAAATTATTTAACAGATCATTTTCATTACATATCAACATTTTGACAATATTTAGGTTTTTTGATTTATTTTAAAATAGATTCTATTTGTAAATATATTTTAGAAGGATTGAAAATTTCTCTGGTTTCTCATTTTAACGAATTTAAGGACTTCATGGTCCTTTGCCACCGGTTGACTTAATTAAAGCTAGACTAGTGATGTTGGCTAAATTAATTGTCACTAAGGTAGAAGGAAAAATCATCTTCTATGGTTTATAACTGTGACTGAACATGTAGCATTTATTGAATAAACAGGATAACAGATGTTTTTCCCCATAACAAACATACTGTATCTGCTATATACTGAATGTTTGTATCCCTCTAAAATCCCTATGTAGAAGCCTGAATCCCCAGTCTGATAGTATTTGGAGGTGGGGCTTTGGGAGGTAATTAGGCCATAAGGGTGGGACACTCATGAGTGGATTTAAGTGAAAAAGAAGTGAAGCAAAGTTGCTCAGTCCTGTCTGACTCTTTGAGACCCTGTGGACTGTAGCCTACCAGGCTCCTCCATCCATGGGATTCTCTTCAGGCAAGAATACTGGAGTGGGCTGCTATTTCCTTCTCCAGGGGATCTTCCCGATCCAGAGATGAACCTCAGTCTCCCTCCGAGCCACTAGGAAAGCCCCAAATAGATTAGTGGATGAGTGGATTCAGTTCAGTTCAGTTCAGTTCAGTCGCTCAGTCGTGTCCGATTCTTTGTGACCCCATTAATCGCAGCATGCCAGGCCTCCCTGTCCATCACCAACTACCAGGGTTCACTCAGACTCATGTCCATCGAGTCAGTGATGCCATCCAGCCATCTCATCCTCTGTCATCCCCTTCTCCTCCTGCCCCCAATCCCTCCCAGCATCAGTCTTTTCCAATGAGTATGAGTGGATTAGTACCCTTAAATGAAGATCAACTCTCTCTCCCTCACCTCATGAGGATGAAATGAGCAGACAGGCCAAATTCGCAACCTCCCCCCAAAAAAGTGTCCTCCCATAGATACCCATCTGCTGGTGCCTAGATGTGAGATTTCCAACTTCCAGAACTGTGAGAAATAAATGTCTGTTGCTTAAGACACTCATCTATGGTAATTTATTATAGCAGCCCAAATTGACTGTGACCGTATCCTTAAGGCTATAAATTTAACAGGAACTTACACAAAAATATGCTAATTGTAATGTGAGAAAAATTATATTTTCTGATTTCTAGCATGCAAGCATTTTTGAAACTTCTCCTTACCTATCAATTTCCTAACCATTAGGAGCTCAAACCACGTGTGTGAAAAGACTTCCAGTCTTTCAATTCTCTTCATCAACTAGCCATGACTGAATTATAAAATATGAGGTATATACATTTTTGATTTCTACAAATCCTTATAACAGTCCACCAAAAGATATTAAGCACTTGCTTTATTCCTTATATAGTGTGAGGCACTGGGATATAATAATTTCAGCAAAGTAGACAGTCTCTTTCATTATACAGCTTACTGTCCTGCACAGAGCATAGAAAAATCAAATAAAGTAACTTTACAATTATGATAAATGCAATGAGGAAGAAATATATTTCTGAGGAAACTGAGAGCTGTGGTGGGGAGAAAGAAAAGATGCTAATTACAAAAAAGTTGGTAGGGAGTAGTAATAGAGAAAAGAGATCTGGGTAGAGGCTGAAAAAAAGCCCCAGGACAGAGTGCAGTCATTAGGAGAATTCAAAGGCAGGGAGGCCTCTGTTCAGAGACTGGGATTGTTTCCTAGAGAATAACCTGGAGAAATAATCAGGGCCAGCCCACAGAGCAGATTCTCTCAAGAGATGTCTGCATCTTTATCCTAAGAAAGCCCAAAGAAAAGGCTCTCTATTGCTTTAAGTAAGGATGGGAGATGATCATGTCAGTTTTTCCAAAATACACAATACCTGCAACATGAAGAGGAGATTGGCAGAGGTCAGTGTTAAAAGAGGGGCTTCCCTGGTGGCTCAGATGGTGAAGAATCTGCCTGCAATGCGAGATACCTGGGTTTGATCCCTGGGTTGGAAAGATGACCTGGAGAAGGGAATGGCAACCCACTCCAGTATTCTTGCCTGGAGAATTCCATGGACAGAGGAGCCTGGTAGGCTCCAGTCTATGGGGTCACAGGGAGTCGGACACAACTGAGTGACTTTCACTCACTCAATGTAAAAACAGCAAAAACACTCGTGATGCTACTGCAGCTGCCTAAATTGTAACAACTCAGAAATTCAATTTCTTTCTTTACAAAGTTTATATACTTTCTCGATATGTAGGGAACTGTGAGTTTAGATTAATAGAATTCTCTTGTCAGACTCATCCCAGTCTTTAATGCCTGATCCTAGGGAACTCTGTAAGATTGCTAGAGAAAATATGCTGGAAATATTGAGAAATCTTTATTTGTTGTACTTTGTTTTTGGACAGGAAAAAGTAAGAATCAAAAAAATAGCTGATAAAATGGGCTTGTGAAAAAAGTTAAGACTTTGTTCTTGAATCTCTACTTAGTTACCAATTTACAACTTTATATAACTTTAACCTGTCCTACTAGGCCTCCTAAGTGGCTTAGCAATAAAGAATCCACCTGCCAACGCAGGAGACAGAGATTAGATCTCTGGGTCAGGAAGATCCCCTGGAGAAGGAAATGGCAACCCATTCTGGTACTCTTGCCTGGAAAATCCCATAGACAGAGGAGCCTGGTGGGCTACAGTCCATAGGGTCTCCAAGAGCCAGACATGACTTAATGTATGAGAACACACACACAAATTTTTGAGAAAGGAACTATGACTGTGCTTCCTTATCTTCTCCATAAAATCTTGCCTATGGTCTTGCACACAACACATATTTCCTAAGTAAACATTATATTTTAACTAGAATAGGTTTAATTTAATTCAGGATAAGGGTTTGTGCTGACTTGAGGGAATATGATATAAAAACATATATTGATATAGACATGATGATGTTGATATCTTGATATAGATATTCATATTTGTATTTATCCATTGGAGGCTAACATCATTAACTATCCATTGTGAAATATATTACCTACATATGGTGTGCATACACAGTGTGTGTGCAAGACATATATATTAAATTATCATAGATACTAGGTTGCATGTGTGTATGCTAAGTCACTTCAGTCATTTTGGACACTTTGCAACCCTATGGACTGTAGCCCATCAGTCTCCTCTGTCCAGGGAATTCTCCAGGCAAGAATACTGGAGGTGCCTTGCTCCAGCGAATCTTCCCAGCCCAGGGATCGAACCTGCATCTCCTGCATTGGCCGGCGGGTCTTTACTGAGATTTGAAACAGGGAAGTTTGATTTCAGAGCAAAGTTTGATTTCAGAGGACTTCCTTTTGGTTCTTTATGGTCTGATGAAAGGAGTAAGGTATTCCAAGCATGTATGAATATAAGAAACACCACAAAATGTTTTGGAAATTTCCAGTAATCCAATGTGAGGCAAGATATTTTGGCAAAAGGAGAATATGTTGTCTCTTTAGAGGACAAGAATTTATGATAAGAGATCTCTCTTCCATGTTATTACAGTCCTGGTTTATATAAATAAAACTCAAGTGTACTAAAGTAATTCAAAGAGCTTGTTGAGGCAAAGATGAGACGGTAACATCACATATTATCCTGCTAAAGGTCTAGAAAATTGAAGAAAAACAGAATCCAGGCAACTTAAAAAAAATATCTGTTTAGTTTATCACAGTGTTTTCAACTCTAAAAATCCAGTATGGATTAAAAACATTCAATTCTGCCACTTTTGTGTTCTTTCTCCTAAGTGGTCAATATGCATTTACTCTGGCACCTGTTTCTAATCAAGAACATAAAATGATTAAACTAAGACTTGTTTTCTCAACAGGTGTTCTCCATGCAGTTCCATTAAACTTGGGAATGCATAGAAATTTTCCAGAAATGAACACTCAAAAACTTTATTGCAACAATCTGTCCTTATCACATCTTCATTGATTGTTAAGTGAAACTTAGTCTCAGTTATTGTCCCATTCAAAAAATTCATTTGCTTCTTATTTAGAATAGCCACTGATGTAACAACTCTTCACTGAGCTCTGATTTGTTGTTTATTTTCTGCTATAACTAGAGTAATCCCATTGCATTTATTTATATATTACTTCCAGTCACTACAACCAAGGTTTAATTTCCCCATGACTTGTTTACCAGTATTATAAAAGAAAATGCTTCTTTTTTTGTAAACTGCACTGCCCAGATTCATATATAAGACAGAAGTGTACTTAATAGAAACTATTCCAAACAGAACAAGCAGAAACAGACTTTATTGATCAGGTCTCTGAAAAAAAAAAAATCACTCTATAGAGGGCAAATATTAGCTGTGACAGAGGCCATGTCCAATTCTGACTTAGCAACATGTGATCATTGCAGAGGTAATATCTTCCCCAGCTTTTGGCTTCCAATCCCTTACCCTACCTTGCTCTAAAACTTTATTTTAAGGATCATATGTTGTAGACTTGGGACATTCTCTTACCATATAGTTATCAAATTCAGCAACACAAAGGATGTCCTTGTTTTATTCTGTGCTTAAAAGTTACTTTATTCTTGCTCACTAGAAGTCTTATGAAGAAGTCACAGTGTGTCAGGGCTACAAACAAGGATTTTGCAGAGTTGTTATTTATTTCAAGTCACTTTTGTATTAGACACAGAGAATCTTTCAGTTGCAGTGACTGTGTGGCCTTGGAGCAACTGTGAGGAGATACCCTATGTCCAAGGGCAAAGGGGAAGTCCCAGCAAGATAGCAGGAAGGGCGAAATTGCATTTAGAATCAAACCCCATTCCTGCCAGAGACGCTCAGAGGGTTCGAACAAATGTTGTGTGCACAAGGACACAGAGATCCCACAGAGACGAAGCAGAACTGTGTTTGAGTGTCTTCTGAGGAGGTGGGTCACCAGTGGACTGCCACAGGGACAGGGGCTCTGGGTGCAGCAGACTTGAGCATGGCACAAGCCCTCCTGGGCAAGGTCGCCATTAATCCCACCATAGAGCTCCCAGAACTTACACAGGACTGGGGAAGTAGACTCTTGGAGGGCACAAAAGGAAACTTGGGCACACGGGGACCCAGGAGAAAGAAGCAGAGACACCACAAGAGATGACCCAGGCTTGCCCATGAGTGTCCAGGAGTCTCCAGCAGAGGAGTGGGTTGGTGGTGGCCTGCTGCAGGGCTGGGGGCACTGAGTGTAGCAGGGCGTACATGGGACCTTTTGAAGGAGGTCGCCATTATCTTAATTACCTCCACCAGAGTTTCAGTTCACTTATGTTCGATTCAGTCACTCACTCACGTCCGACATTTTGCTACCCCACAGACTGTAGCACACCAGGCCTTCCTGTCCATCCCAACTCCCAGACTTCACTCAGACTCATGTCCATTGAGTCGGTGATGCCATCCAACTATTTCATCCTCTGTCGTCCCCTTCTCCTCCTGCCTTCAATCTTTCCAAGCATCAAGGTCTTTTCAAATGAGTCAGCTGTTCGCATCAGGTGGTCAAACTATTGGAATTTCAGCTTGAACATCAGTCCTTCCAATGAATATTCAGGACTGATTTCCTTTAGGATGAACTGGTTGGAATTCCTTGAAGTCCCAGGGACTCTCAAGAGTCTTCTTCAACACCACAGTTCAAAAGCATCAATTCTTTGGCACTCAGCTCCTAGATAGCATATTCAAAAGCAGAGACATTACTTTGCCAGCAAAGGTCTGTCTAGTCAAGGCTATGGTTCTTTCCAGTTGTCATATATAGATGTGAGAGTTGGACTATAAAGAAAGTTGAGTGCAGAAGAATTGGTGTTTTTGAACTATGGTGTTGAAGAAGACTCTTGAGAGTCCCTTGGACTGCAAGGAGTCCAACCAGTCCANGAACTTAAGAGCATCTTGATGAAAGTGAAAGAGGAGAGTGAAAAAGTTGGCTTAAAGCTGAACGTTCAGAAAACTAAGATCATGGCATCTGGTCCCATCATTTCATGGGAAATAGATGGGGAAACTGGAAACTGTGTCAGACTTTATATTGGGGGGGTGCTCCAAAATCACTGCAGATGGTGATTACAGCTATGAAATAAAAAGACACTTATTCCTTGGAAGGAAAGTTATGATCAACCTAGATAGCATATTCAAAAGCAGAGGCATTACTTTGCCAACAAAGATCAGTCTAGTCAAGGCTATGGTTTTTCCAGTGGTCATGTATGAATATGAGAGTTGGACTGTGAAGAAAGCTGAGCACCAAAGAATTGATGCTTTTGAGCTATGGTGTTGGAGAAGACTCTTGAGAGTCCCTTGGACTGCAAGGATATCCAACCAGCCCATTCTAACGGAGATCAGTCCTGGATGTTCATTGGAAGGACTGATGCTAAAGCTGAAACTCCAATACTTTGGCCACCTCATGCGAAGGGTTGACTCATTTGAAAAGACTCTGATGTTGAGAGGAATTGGGGGCAGGAGGAAAAGGGGCCGACAGAAGATGAGATGGCTGGATGGCATCACTGAGTCGATGGACATGAGTTTGAGTGAACTCCAGGAGTTGGTGATGGACAGGGAGGCCTGGCGTGCTGTGATTCATGGGATCACAAAGAGATGGACATGACTGAGTGACTGAACTGAACTATATGGGACATTGGAAAATAAACCACTCTTGTTTTTGGCTTTAAAAATATATGTTTTTTTACCATGAGTCTAGAAGAGAAGCCTAACCTGCCTGGATCAGATCAGTATAATTATTGATTGTTAAGAATCAGAGCTATAGATTAGAGGTGGCCTCAGAATGTTCCAAAGGATATATCATTTTTTTTTTAATAAAAGAAACATTTATCCTCTCAAAATTTGAAATGCTTAGATGTTTAAACATTTGTTCTGAAAGGCATTTTGTAGGTTTCCCATTGTTATTGTATTTACTACAAAATTAGCATCTTAAAAACTCAGATTTATCTTACAATTTTATGTTATTTTATAATTTATATTCCTTTAAATATGAGCTGTGATATTTGGCAGAAAAGTTTTGCATATGGCTTCTGATTTGAATCATTTTAAATTCATTTCTCATCCACTATTTACATACCTTCTGTAACTGGTGCTTAAGACATGTTCATATCACAACATGACCCCTGACCCTAGGCCTTCATGCCCCCATGGCCCGGATGGTTTGGCACACCAGATATAGAAGTATTTCTGGAAGTCACTCTTATTGTAGGAGGACCAGCAGTAACCTAAGTATGAGCAGAAGTGACTGAGACTCACATGAATAGACTTCTGAGCTCACTCCAGAACTGGGCTAAATGGTTAAGGCTAAGAGGCCGTTCTAAAAGCTGTATCATCAGAGCTGCTGTTCTTTCTGGAAGCTCTAAAAGAGCATCTACCTTCTCATCCTTTCAGTCTGTAAGAGGCTATTGGCACTCCTTGGCTCATGAGCCCTTCCCGTCTTCAGATGCAGCAATGATGACTGGGTCATTCTCAAAACATATCCCTCTGACACTGAGGGAGGAGGAAATGGCAACCCACTCCAGTGTTCTTGCCTGGAAAATTCCATGGACAGAGGAGACTGGCAGGCTACAGTCCATGGGGTCACAAAGAGTCAGAAAGGACTGAGTGACTGAACATGCATTGAAGCTGATTCCTCTGGTTCTCTTTCTTCCATATTGGCCCTGCCTAGGTAGACCAAGAATGTTTCCCAATATTGATTCAGTTGATTNGCTACAGTCCATGGGGTCACAAAGAGTCAGAAAGGACTGAGTGACTGAACATGCATTGAAGCTGATTCCTCTGGTTCTCTTTCTTCCATATTGGCCCTGCCTAGGTAGACCAAGAATGTTTCCCAATATTGATTCAGTTGATTAGCAAGTTTAATTCCATATACAACCTCAAAATCCCCCTTTGCCTTGTAACATAACATATTCACAAATTCCAAGGATTAGGATGTGAACATCTTTGAGAGACCATTACTACTCTGCCCACATACCTATGTTTCTCAAGTCAATATTCCATAACAGAAGTAAGACACTTTTAGGTACAGTCATGTCTCTATTGATTATTTCTGTGTATTTTATCACATGCAGGAAAAATATGACAGGAAAATCATTAAAGAATTTGCAACATTTATGGACATTTTCATCAGAACATAGGTATTGACTACTAAGTGAAATATGTGGCTCAGAATAACCCATAGAAAAGGACATATGTTTAGAACTTGCCTATCAATGGCACTTCAAACATCAGACTTATTAGAAATAGTCTCTTAATAGTCGACATGATTTCCAATTAAATTTTAAAAAGAGATGTCTGCACTTGACAATTCCCCCTCCTATTCTCTTCCTCTAATTTGTATATAAATGACTTGATAGCACTTTTGATGGACAAGATGCAGGACCTTTAATTCTATGTCTACATGCAGATAGAAAGTGAAATATTTTCTATAGATTTGTGTTGGGCACCTCCAGACTACAATCAATACTTTAGTGAATGTCTTGGAAATTCTAATTAGCCAGGAACTCTTGGCTTAGATGGATATACTTTGTTTAGGGAAGACTTCCCTGGGACCCTCACCTTAGAATAACTGTTTCTGTGTTATTTCTTCATAAACTTTTCCTTTTTTCTTCATATGTAGTACAGCTGAAAGAATTAATTGAGTGATTATTTCCTCAATGTTTTTTGTCACTGAACACAAAGACTGCCTCATCTCATTGGTGACTCTGCTTTATCACTGATGCTTCACACATGACCTTCACCCATGATGCTCAGCAGTTGATGAGTTCATGAAATCAACAGGCTTAACCGAGACATGCATTTTGCAAGTGATTTATCTTGAAGGACTGATAGTAAAGTTAAAACTTTAAATTTAGCTATCCTATAGATACTTTATTCATTTTAGTTTAAATATATGGCTTCTTGGGCATTTGGTAATTTCCTTTAAAAAATGTGGAATCTAGAAAAATTGGACAGATTAACCTATTTGCAGGACAGAAATAGAGACATAGACATAGAAAACAGACATGTAAACATGGGGTAGACAGTAGGATGAATTGGGAGGTTGGGATTGATTTATGTATACTGCTGGGTGTGAAACAGATAGCTAGTGGGAAGCTACTGTACAGGGAGCTCAGCCTAGTGCTCTGTAGTGACTTGAATGGGTTAGATAGGGTGAGGGGAGAGAGGTCCAGGAGGGAAGGGATATATGTATACGTATAGCTGATTCACTTTATTGTACAGCAAAAACTAACGCAACATTGTAAAGCAGCTGTACTCTGATTAAAAAAAAAAAAAAGTTGAGGCTAAAAGAATTTCATGGTCCTATGCATTACCGTGGGCCTAGACTATCTAACTGCTCACATATTTAAAAATAAGTCTTAAATTATTGAGACAAAAGACCTTGATCTTTTTGGCTCACCTCTGTATGGACCTTCAGTGTAGCACATTCTTATTANAAAAAAAAAAAAAAGTTGAGGCTAAAAGAATTTCATGGTCCTATGCATTACCGTGGGCCTAGACTATCTAACTGCTCACATATTTAAAAATAAGTCTTAAATTATTGAGACAAAAGACCTTGATCTTTTTGGCTCACCTCTGTATGGACCTTCAGTGTAGCACATTCTTATTAAAACATCCTAACTGTCAAAACTTACCTCTAGACAACAGCAATGCACACTTATTGAATGTTTACTGAAGGTGCAGCACTAGTCTAAATGCTTTTCATTTCTACTTAATCCTCACAACAATCCTGTGATGTGCATATTATTCACTGACTTCATTTTACACACAAAGCAACTGAGATACAGAGAGGGTATGTACTTCCTCAGGGTTGTACAGCTGCGGCAGATAGTCAGGATTCAATCCGAGGCTGATTTTGCTTCAGGGTCCATGCTTTAAACCAGTATAACTTACTGACTCTGCAGGAACTGCTAAAGCAATTGAGATATCTTGATTCCAGGTATTTCTTAAAGAATATAAACTAAGATGCCTGACTACCAATAGTTTTCCAAAGCTCCAAAATAAAGGCTCTGTACCAATGTAGAAGGGTGGGGAAGGGTTGGAGGTGGGAGGGTGGTGGAAGAGGGAGGGGACAGATGCACAGCTATGGCTGATTTATGTTGACGTATGGCAGAAATCAAACCAATATTGCAAAGCAATTACCCTTCAATTAAAAATATCTTTTAAAAATGAAAAAAAAAAGGAAATAATATCAAAGAGAGATTATCTGAGGTCTTCCCAGGTGGTGCTATTTCTCAACTCTTCCTCAGTAGTATATTGGACACCTATTGACCTTGGGGATCATTTTTCAGTGTCATATCTTTTTGCCTTTCCATACTATTCATGGGTTCTCAAGGAAAGCATACTGAAGGGGTTTACCATTCGCTTCGCCAGTGGATCTCATTTTGTCTCGCTCTAACTAGCAGGGACGTGCCCTTCAGCCACTCAGTGTAGCTGGATGACGTGCCTGGTGCCCTGGTTGTCTCACTTCTGGACCACATTGTGTGTAAACTTTACTGGCTGTCAGGTGTTGGTCAACGTGAGACTGGGGGTCAAGGCAAAGACACTGAAGGAGTGGTGAGCACGGGGACCAGTGAAAGCTGGAGCCAATGTTGGAGGACACCCAATTGGTACTTCTATAGAGTCTACTGTAATCTATGCAGGTATGATTTTGTCAGAGGTTCTTGTTTCCCGGTTGTATTTAAAAGCAGAGACATCACTTTGCTGACAAAGGTCCCTATAGTCAAGGCTATGATTTTTCCAGTGGCCATGTATGGACGTGAAAGTTGGACCATAAAAAAGGCTGAACACTGAATAATTGATGCTTTCGAACTGTGGTGCTGGAGAAGACTCTTGAGAGTCCCTTAGACTGCAAGATCAAACCAGTCAATCTTAAAGAAAATCAATCTTGAGTATTTTAAGAACTGATGTTGAACCTCCAATAGTTTGGCCACCTGATGTGAAGAGCCAGCTCACTGTAAATACCCTGATGCTGGAAAAGATTGAATGCAAGAGAAGAGGGTGACAGATGAGATGGCTGGATGGCATCACTGACTCAACGGACAGGAGTCTGAGCAAACTCCAGGAGATGCTGAAGGGCAGAGAACCCTGTGTGCTCTGCTTCACGGGGTCTCAAAGAGTCAAGCAAGACTTGGTGACTCAGTCACAACAACTCTTCATGTGCCTGGTTCTCAGTTTTTTAAAGTTTTCTGCTGTGTCTGAAATTTCCTCTTGGCTCTAAAGTTGTACTTTGCTTCCTAGTCTCTGATTTTATTTTATTTTATTTTGTTGGCTTTCAGCTCATTTCCATTTGCCTACTATAACTTGTAGGTATACCTTGACCTTGTCCCTATGATAAGGCTCTGAAGTTTAGCTTCTGAAAGCAAATGGACTGCTTGTCACAAGGAACTGAATCTCTGCATCATGGGTCTTGCCCTTAGCTGATCTCTCAAGTAGCATATTTTTTACATATTCTGCTGTATATTGTCACCCTGCTTATTTAACTTATATGCAGAGTACATCATGAGAAACACTGGACTGGAAGAAACACAAGCTGGAATCAAGATTGCCAGGAGAAATATCAATAATCTCAGATATGCAGATGACACCACCCTTATAGCAGAAAGTGAAAAGGAGCTAAAAANCACACACACACACACACACACACACACACACACACAATACTTGGTACAGAGCCAGAAATACAATAAGCATCTATTAATTGTTAAATAATCTCCAAAAATTGATAAAACAAATAAATATCTCACTGATATGTACCTTCCTTTTTAAAGAAAAATCCCAGCCAAAAATGTGTTCTCTTCCCCAACTTTTACTGTGAGATTATACTTTTTCTTTGATAATGATACCTTGCCTTCATTATAATTATTTAAATCATTATCATATCTCTTCTAAAATAATTCCAGATTCTTAAGGGCAGGATTCATGCCTAATAACCTATATATTTCTCTGGCAAAGGGTACTGTCAGTATTGGAACACAATCAATGCCTGCTGAAAGAATAATTAATTACACAGAGGCATGTGATTGGAGACAGTATTTGCCTTCTTCTCCACATGGGTGTCTGTGAAGCTCAGCTAAAAACAAAAAGTCTATAGACATGCTTTGTAATATGTGATGTGTTACATAATTTTAAAAGATCAGCGTTGTTTCGATGATTTCTTCCATATGTATAAGAAGGCATACAGAAGTTTTAGAGATTGTTGGTGCTGCACTATGAATGTTCCTCAGAAGCTGCTGAATATTTCTTCCAGTTCAACATGATGTAGGTTAGACATCAATCATGACTGATGGGTAGAGAAAAACTATTTGCTAATGGGAGCTGTATTCACAATAGCCTTCAGGATTGTCCCGCCAAATATTTTTATGAGACTCTTTTAAATCAAACTGAAATTGTGCAACATCTATCTAAGAAATATTCTTGAATCCCTAGTATATACCAGCCAATATTAGGTAAAGATATAGTGACAAACAAAATGGACCTGGACATTGCCCTCATGGAGTTTATTTACCAAAATAATTTATCTCTAACAATATAGCTATACTTTTGTATTTTTCCAACCAAATATCTTTTAATGATTTTAAAGTAGATATTTTATTATTATTTTATTTTATTTTTTTTGTATTTATTTATTTTTTTACACGAACTCCCGAACATGAACCCCCCTCCCACCTCCCACCCCACATCATCCCTCCAGATCATCCCCATACACCAGCCCCAAGCGTCCTGCATCCTGCATTGAACATAGACTGGCAATTCATTTCTTACATGATAGTATACAAATTTCAATGCTATTCTCCCAAATCATCCCACCCTCTCCCTCTCCCTCTCCTTCTCCCTCAGAGTCCATAAGTCCGCTCTACACATCTGTATCTCTTTTGCTGTCTTGCATACAGGGTCCTCATTACCATCTTTCTAAATTCCATATAT
>SJYX01014312.1:742185-756997 GCA_006410675.1 Oreotragus oreotragus
AGTTGGACTGTGAAGAAAGCTGAGAGCCGAAGAATCGATGCTTTTGAACTGTGGTGTTGGAGAAGACTCTTGAGAGTCCCTTGGACTGCAAGGAGATCCAACCAGTCCATTCTGAAGGAGATCAACCCTGGGATTTCTTTGGAAGGAATGATGCTAAAGCTGAAACTCCAGTACTTTGGCCACCTCATGCGAAGAGTTGACTCATTGGAAAAGACTCTGATGCTGGGAGGGATTGGGGGCACGAGGAGAAGGGGACGATAGAGGATGAGATGGCTGGATGGCATCAAGGACTCGATAGATGTGAGTCTGAGTGAACTCCGGGAGTTGGTAATGGACAGGGAGGGCTTGTGTGCTGCGATTCATGGGGTTGCAAAGAGTTGGATATGACTGAGCGACTGAACTGAACTGAACTGAACTGAAGGAGATGTGACCCAGCATACCAAGTCACTGGTTTCCTAATAACTCAGTTACTATGATTGATTGACTGAATTGCATGTGAGTTTTTCTGCTATATAGGCATTGAAGTCTATGAACTAGAGAAAGGGTTAGAGATCGTTAGAAACTTCTCAAACCTGCTCCATTCTCATGAATTTAATTGAGGATAACATATAGTTTGATTCTTAATTGTGCCAGCTTCTTCTATTATCATTCTACAGATATAAGAGATCATTGCTTTGGGGCATGAGTGGGTGGTGATTAGAAGTTAATGCTAGTAAAGGGTATTTGGAATTACCTCAGTCACTCAAGATTAGTTGAAGTATTCATGCATCCCACAGGATAAGTCACCTGTTAACTGTGGAACTTACGAGTGTCACTGAAACAATGGGCAATGTCTTCTCCCTGCTGTAGAGAAGACGGGGACAAAAACAGAATTGACAATTCCTGCAACACTGAATTTACAGTTAGTGAGAGCTAATCATACTATGGGGTTCATAAGGATTTCTCAAATGTATTCTTTCTAGGCTCTCCTGTGAGAATCAACAGTAAAAAGGAAAAAAAAAAGTTAAAGTGATATTTACTCAAGGCTTTAGATTATTAGTTTTTGCAGTATTCACATACTTCTGACTGTGGAATACGTTCCAGTTTCCAGTTTATCAAAATTGTTATAATCTTGTCCTCTGGGTAAGTGGAGTTTTTCTATATTTGGGAAATATTTACTTCTCTTATTTTATCTATAGATGGAAGAGATGATGACTTAACAAAATCCAGGCAGAGTCAGAGAGCTAAATCTCATCAGCCTGGAGTTTAGTCTTTCCACTTCTCTAATGCCAAGAGCAAGTTTGTAACTGGCTGGACTAATCAGAGGTCAGAAATAAGTACTATAACTCATTCTCTTCCTCTTTACCTTTTGCAAACACAGCAAGTATAGGGGTAGGGAGATTTCTTTCCTTGTTAAATTCCTCCCAGCTATTTGTGGGCAATCTTGATGGGTTTTCCATGCTCTTGCAACCAGAGATTCTCTACCTGTTGTAGATCCAACAACCCAACAAAA
Source organism: Oreotragus oreotragus (assembly GCA_006410675.1). Lineage (NCBI taxonomy): Eukaryota > Metazoa > Chordata > Mammalia > Artiodactyla > Bovidae > Oreotragus > Oreotragus oreotragus. Next base: position 743,678 of record SJYX01014312.1, read on the forward strand.
GTGACCCCATTTAAACTAGAAGAGTCTCAGTAAAATTTAAAGACAGAAATATAACGAGTCTTCAGGAAGAGAGAGAACCAAACGCTGGGTAATTTTCTCATCTGCTTCTATATTTATCTATTTTTTTCTGAACATTCTCTGTCTCCTCTACTCTCTTTCTTTCTCTCTTTTTCTCTCCCTCCCTCTCACATCAGCCTATGTATGTAAGTATGAATTGCTTATTTTGGTTTATGTTAAGTAAAGGTGACAGGATATGGCTCCTCCTCAACAACAATAAATCAAATTAACATGTTCAATGTTAGAGTCACATAAAACTTAATTAGTCATCCCAGTTAAGCTCTCAGTCACAATTCCAAAACCCTGGGAGACAGGTTTGTATCAGTTAGTAATTTTTTTCAAGTTACCATGAATTTTTTAGTCAATTTACTGAGTGATTTGGGTACTTTGCATTTTTAGAAACGAAAAATAGAACAGATAAGACAGTAAGGCATATAATAGATGCTATATATATATATATATACTTGGGTATCCCTGGTGTCTTGGTGGTAAAGATTCTGCCTGCAATGCAAGAGATGCAAGTTTGATCCTTGGATTGGGAAGATCCCCTGGAGAAGTAAATGGTAACCCACTCCAGTATTCTTGCCTGGGAAATCCCGTGGACAGAGAAGCCTGGTGGTCTACAGTCCATAGTGGTCACAAAAGAGTCAGACATGACTTTTTGACTAAGTGTACATGCATAAATAGATACATAGACCCAGATGCTGGGAAAGATTGAAGGCAGGAGGAGAAGGGGATGACAGAGGATGAGATGGTTGGATAGCATCACCTACTGAATGGACATGAGCTTGAGCAACCTCCAGTAGTTGGTGAATGGCAGGGAAGACTGGACTTCTGATATATATATATATATATNTGGGAAAGATTGAAGGCAGGAGGAGAAGGGGATGACAGAGGATGAGATGGTTGGATAGCATCACCTACTGAATGGACATGAGCTTGAGCAACCTCCAGTAGTTGGTGAATGGCAGGGAAGACTGGACTTCTGATATATATATATATATATAATCAGTTTAATTCATTCTCTCAGTCGTGTCTGACTTCTTGCAATCCCATGGACTGTAGCCTGCCAGGCTCCTTTGTCCATGGAATTCTCAAGGTAAGAATACTGGAGTGGGTTGCCATTCCTTCTCCAGAGGATTTTTCTGACCCAGGGATTGAACCTGGGTCTCCTGTGGCTCCGGCATTGCAGGTGGATTCTTTACCACTGAGCTAGCAGAGAAGTGTACATGTACTTGTGTATGAATACTTGATACTAATGTAAAATATACTATACATCTGAGTCAAAAAGTTTGAAAAACACTTGTAGCTAATTTTAGAGGAAATTAGCCTACCTGATTGAATCATATATATATATATATATATATATATATATATAATCTTTTGTGAAACAAGCTAAAATGCCTTATATACCTGGCTATGGGATTCCACCACATCTGGGGAAAGGGTATGGTACAGTTCTTAAAGAAGAGAAACATCACACTTAGGTGGTGCAGAAATCCCTGGAGTCATTCATGCATGAGTCATTCATGCATTCATGGTTTCTGCTTTCAAACCTTGCCTCCACATCTTAACCTTGGCCTGACCATACATGAGATAATTAACTCTATCTCATATTTATCATGTTTTAAATGAGATCTTAATAAATTTACTCTCTCCTATACATTTATTGTGAACATTCTATCAGATAATTTATACTTTTAGCAGTCTATGGCACAGAGTTTAAAAATTTTGCTCTAATATCAGCCATAATTATCATTTATCATCATTACTATTATCCTTATTGACAAATTGTATTATTCCTATTGACAAATTGTATTAAAAGCATTAATGTCATTTAGAGCCTGAAATATTATTAAGTTTCTTCTCTTGGTTAGAGGCTCTCAGTGCATGAATTTCGTACTCCAATGTTAATACCCCAAGACCTTCAATATTCTTTCCCCTGGTGTGGGACTATTCCTTACACCAGTGATAGATAATGGAAACTTTCACTTCTAAAGTGAAAGGAATGTTGTATAAAGACATCCTTCAACTGATCTGTGCTCACTGTTTAATGTATCAACCTATCAACTTTTACTCATGCCTTAGGATATGTCCACTGATACTGGGTACCCTTAGATTCAGATATCTTTAACCGTCAACAATTGTTAGAGCAAAATTTATCTGAATTAATTTATTCTCAATTATTCTCCCCAAGGAATTCCTTTGTCTTCAAGTAACTAGACTGAAGAGTTCCTGCTCATAGTTTCAGTATATATTCAGGAAAGACGGAATACAAAGGTGAACATAATACACAACTTTGGGTCCTCAAATAGAGATTCCTAGTTACCAAGGCAACAAGCAAGAGGGGTCAAAGTGTGGTGTACACAAATAATTGAGTACAAAAAATTGAGTAAATTGTGTACATAGGGACTTGAAATCAGAAGGGCTTTGTACTTAGTTTAATGCTCTGTTGCCACCATCTTGCAATTCCTAATGATTTTATCTTTGAACTTAAACTTTGGAAGTGAAATACAATGGGAAAATAGAGCAGAGAAGATTCATGTAATCTGTGGGTTCCCTGTTACTTCTCATCCTAGTTGCATATATCATTCATGATGCCCCATGAGGACAGAATTCCGATACATTCCAAATGTGTGGTAGTTCATTGAGACTCACATAAGTAAAAGGTAAACCCATTAAGCTTAGAACAGAATAAGTGGGTGTGCTGACAGCCCTAAGAGCCACACCTCATTTGCCCCAGAACTTGTTTCAAATGTAAAAAAATAGAAAATGGCATTCTTAAAAAATAAGAGAGATCAAGTGACCTTATCTCATTCTTCTTACTCATGTTATTTTCACTTAAGGCTGGGAAAGGGAAATTGAGAGTAATCTTAGTTCTTTTTCCTTATGTCTTTCCTTATTTACCAACAATCCAAACATAGAGAATACTGGTAGATGAGTATCAAGGAATCCAGAAATTTTATCAAGGAATAAAATGTAAAAGTTGATTTAGTTTTGTGAAATGTTTCTGTTGTTCTGGTAGGAGCAAAACACTTATAAATGTGTGAGCTACAAAAGGCAAATTATATAACTTCAGAAAGTCCACATAAGAGTTATACTTGTGTAATTGTATTTAAAACTGGCATTGGACAATATTAAGCTGAATGGTAAAATCCATGCTCAGTTCAGTTCAGTTCAGTTCAGTCACTCAGTCGTGTCCAACTCTTTGCGACCCCATGAATCACAGCATGCCAGGCCTCCCTGTTCATCACCATCTCTCGGCGTTCACTCAGACTCACGTCCATCGAGTCCATGATGACATCCAGCCATCTCATCATCTGTTGTCCCCTTCTCCTTCTGCCCCCAATCCCTCCTAGCATCAGAGTCTTTTCCAATGAGTCAACTCTTCGCATGAGGTGGCCAAAGTACTGGAGTTTCAGCTTTAGCATCATTCCTTCCAAAGAAATCCCAGGGTTGATCTCCTTCAGAATGGACTGATTGGATCTCCTTGCAGTCCAAAGGATTCTCAAGAGTCTTCTCTAACACCACAGTTCAAAAGCTTCAGTTCTTCGGCGCTCAGCCTTCTTCAGAATCCAACTCGCACATCCATACATGACCACAGGAAATACCATGGGCTTGACTAGATGGACCTTAGTTGGCAAAGTAATGTCTCTGCTTTTGAATATACTATCTAGGTTGTTCATAACTTTTCTTCCAAGGAGTAAGCGTCTTCTAATTTCATGGCTACAGTCAGAATAGTTTAAAATTTTAATTTTGTTCACTTAGGATCACATGAAATAACCAATAATAAATGCCACCATGAACTGAGAGAGAGACCATGGAAGAAATAAACATTTTTAGTATATTTAACATAATTTTTTTTCCTGTTTTTTTTGTACAAGGAAACTCACATTTCCCTTTTGCACTGGGCCTTGGAAATCATGGATCTGGACCTAAAAGTAGAATTAATTAAGAAATTTGATGTAGGAAATGTGAGCCATTTCTTGACATTTAATTTCCTTTTCTGAAGTTCTTTTTTTTTTTTTTCCTTCTCTCTAAATATACACAGCATTTTTATTTTCTGAGCAATTGAGTTTCTCAGGAGATTTTACTTAAAAAGAACTGTTTATTATTTACATGTTTGTTTAGTTTCTCTGTTGACATGCAGAGAGAGACACCACTCTCTGCATATTTCTACTCTGTTTCACTCCCTTCTCACTGGACTCCACCCCCCACCACTTCACACTTAAATTTCATGGGTGATGACGAGTCAGATGGCGTTTGTCGCCAAAGCTCCCTTGGGTATCCTCGCAGTTTAGATCACCTCCACTGCAGACAAAGCTGCTAGAAACACATGCAAAACTCCGTTCCCCTCAGAGTTATTCTGAGAACCTTAATTCACTTGAGAACGGGAGGATGGCAAAGAACTTCAGCCTACTGTCCAACTTAAAAAGCAGAGAAAAACATTGGTTTTTCTGTGATGACAGATCAGAGGAGAAGGCAGTCAGAAACAGCGTTCTAGCATAGATGGTCAGACTATGACAACCTTCACACGTCCCAGGCAATACCATTTCACTCTCAAAAGTGACAGTTTTCCTGAGGTGTGGTTAGAGGTGTAATGAGTGAAATGTAATGTGTGGAATTGCAAGGAAAGGGATGGGAATGTTGATATTGAACCAAATGATGAGCCTAAGGAGGCCCACAAGGAGGAAACATATGGCCATGCATATGCATGGGGATTTGGATCAGGAGCACATGTGGCTAGATGACAGGATGGCAAAGCTGGGGGAGAGCAGTCAGAATCCATCCTAAAAGCTGCTGACTTTCTACTGAGTGCTTCTCCATGGTGGGAAGACAGTTCTCGATTATGTTAGAATGGATTTCTTCACTCTCATAAGCTGGGAAATATCTGGATGTGAATACGAGTACAAATAAAATGTATCATGCTTTGTACTTGATTTTGCATGGAGAAGTTGATTTCTTTATATACATATATATATATATATGAAAATACATACATATATATATATATAATCAGTGAAAATTTAAATATCATGAATCTGAGCAAACTCTGGGAGACAGCAAAGGACAGGGAAGCCTGGCATGCTGCAGTCCATGGGGTCGCAAAGAGTCAGACACAACTTAGCAACTGAACAACAACTATATATATATATATATGTGTGTGTGTGTGTGTATATACACACACGCCCTGATTTTTGCCATCTGTGTTCTTTTCGATGGAGCAATTCCTCATACATGTGATAATGATGATGATGTATATAGCATAGCCATCTCATCTGTCTGTGTTGTTTGAGCTGTAACAATAAAGAAATCACATTGGTCTCAACATAGTCTAGCACCATTAGTGCTACAGGGCAGAAATGAGGTCAAAAACATGTAATAATAAACACAATCTTCATGCTACTTAGCCAATCAGTTTTATTACATGTGGAGCAGGAAAATACAGTGGAGTCTAGATGAATATCCTTTACAAAGGAGATCATCTGGCATCAACGATAACTATAACAGAATGCACTATGTATGAAGGACTTGATATGAAATGCTGCTGTGTACCTGACCCCAGAAACATTCCTTTTAGAGGTTGTTTCACTGTAAATATAATTTACAATATGATTTTCTATCTATAGCTATAGAGTGTACCTTCTGAAAACAGTATATATTAGAAATTGACAGTTATTTTTCAGGTAATTTGATTTTCAGAAAAAAGGCCAAATTTGAAGACCACCCAAATGGAATTTAAAGACTGGGAAATTTCACCTTTATTCTATTTTGAAATTGAAAATATTTCTTGCTGTTTATTATGTATGAAATGCTTCTGTGTATCCTGTACTATAATTATGAACTCTCTGAGGCTACTTAGAGTATTATTGCCAAATGCCTGATCCCTGATTTACTATTGTCTCTAAAATGAAGAATATGCATCTTCCAATATTAATTTAAAGAATTTCAAATAATAATACTGGTGAGGGTACAGAGAACAAGGAACCTTCCTACACTACTGGGAATGTAAATTGGTACAGCCACTATGGACAACAATATGGAGTTTCCTTTAAAAAGTAAACATAGTGTTACCATATGATCTGGCAATCCCACTCCTGGGCATACATGTGGAGACAACTTTAATTCAAAAAGATACATGCACCCCTATGTTCATAGCAGCATTATTTGCAATAGCCAAGACATGGAAACAACTTAAAAGGTCCATCAACAGATGAATGGATAAAGAAGATGTGGTACATATATAAGGTGGAATACAACTTAGCCATAAAAAAGAATGAAATACTGCTCTTTGCAGCAACATGGATGAACCTAGAGATTATCACACTAAGTGAACTAAGCTAGGCAAAGACAAATATCATATGGTATTGTTTTTATATAGTACCTTAAAAAAAGACACAAACTTATTCACAAAACAGAACAAGACTCATGGATATAGAAAATAAACTTACAGTTACCAAAGGGGAAAGGGTAGGGGAGGGATAAATTTGGAGGTTGAGATTATTATATACCCAATAAATTATGAAATACACATTACTATTTACACAATAAATAACCAACAAGGACCTACTGTATAGCACAGTGACCTATACTCAATATTTCATAATAACCTATAAGGGAAAATAATCTGAAAAAGAACATACACTGTGCTGTATGCTTGAGGCTGAGGACATTATAAATCAATTACACTTCAATTTAAAAAAAAGGTAGAAAACACCTTAAACAATTGAGATAACCACCATTTAAAGATTTTTAAAAAATAATTCAACATCCAGCAAAGGCTCAGAAGTAGAGAAAATGCAAAGTTAATTTTTGTTGAATAAATACTCATGAAAGAGCATAATTTTTGCAAGGTGCTTTTAGAGGTGGCACAGATGCAGTAATNGAACGGGAGGATGGCAAAGAACTTCAGCCTACTGTCCAACTTAAAAAGCAGAGAAAAACATTGGTTTTTCTGTGATGACAGATCAGAGGAGAAGGCAGTCAGAAACAGCGTTCTAGCATAGATGGTCAGACTATGACAACCTTCACACGTCCCAGGCAATACCATTTCACTCTCAAAAGTGACAGTTTTCCTGAGGTGTGGTTAGAGGTGTAATGAGTGAAATGTAATGTGTGGAATTGCAAGGAAAGGGATGGGAATGTTGATATTGAACCAAATGATGAGCCTAAGGAGGCCCACAAGGAGGAAACATATGGCCATGCATATGCATGGGGATTTGGATCAGGAGCACATGTGGCTAGATGACAGGATGGCAAAGCTGGGGGAGAGCAGTCAGAATCCATCCTAAAAGCTGCTGACTTTCTACTGAGTGCTTCTCCATGGTGGGAAGACAGTTCTCGATTATGTTAGAATGGATTTCTTCACTCTCATAAGCTGGGAAATATCTGGATGTGAATACGAGTACAAATAAAATGTATCATGCTTTGTACTTGATTTTGCATGGAGAAGTTGATTTCTTTATATACATATATATATATATATGAAAATACATACATATATATATATATAATCAGTGAAAATTTAAATATCATGAATCTGAGCAAACTCTGGGAGACAGCAAAGGACAGGGAAGCCTGGCATGCTGCAGTCCATGGGGTCGCAAAGAGTCAGACACAACTTAGCAACTGAACAACAACTATATATATATATATATGTGTGTGTGTGTGTGTATATACACACACGCCCTGATTTTTGCCATCTGTGTTCTTTTCGATGGAGCAATTCCTCATACATGTGATAATGATGATGATGTATATAGCATAGCCATCTCATCTGTCTGTGTTGTTTGAGCTGTAACAATAAAGAAATCACATTGGTCTCAACATAGTCTAGCACCATTAGTGCTACAGGGCAGAAATGAGGTCAAAAACATGTAATAATAAACACAATCTTCATGCTACTTAGCCAATCAGTTTTATTACATGTGGAGCAGGAAAATACAGTGGAGTCTAGATGAATATCCTTTACAAAGGAGATCATCTGGCATCAACGATAACTATAACAGAATGCACTATGTATGAAGGACTTGATATGAAATGCTGCTGTGTACCTGACCCCAGAAACATTCCTTTTAGAGGTTGTTTCACTGTAAATATAATTTACAATATGATTTTCTATCTATAGCTATAGAGTGTACCTTCTGAAAACAGTATATATTAGAAATTGACAGTTATTTTTCAGGTAATTTGATTTTCAGAAAAAAGGCCAAATTTGAAGACCACCCAAATGGAATTTAAAGACTGGGAAATTTCACCTTTATTCTATTTTGAAATTGAAAATATTTCTTGCTGTTTATTATGTATGAAATGCTTCTGTGTATCCTGTACTATAATTATGAACTCTCTGAGGCTACTTAGAGTATTATTGCCAAATGCCTGATCCCTGATTTACTATTGTCTCTAAAATGAAGAATATGCATCTTCCAATATTAATTTAAAGAATTTCAAATAATAATACTGGTGAGGGTACAGAGAACAAGGAACCTTCCTACACTACTGGGAATGTAAATTGGTACAGCCACTATGGACAACAATATGGAGTTTCCTTTAAAAAGTAAACATAGTGTTACCATATGATCTGGCAATCCCACTCCTGGGCATACATGTGGAGACAACTTTAATTCAAAAAGATACATGCACCCCTATGTTCATAGCAGCATTATTTGCAATAGCCAAGACATGGAAACAACTTAAAAGGTCCATCAACAGATGAATGGATAAAGAAGATGTGGTACATATATAAGGTGGAATACAACTTAGCCATAAAAAAGAATGAAATACTGCTCTTTGCAGCAACATGGATGAACCTAGAGATTATCACACTAAGTGAACTAAGCTAGGCAAAGACAAATATCATATGGTATTGTTTTTATATAGTACCTTAAAAAAAGACACAAACTTATTCACAAAACAGAACAAGACTCATGGATATAGAAAATAAACTTACAGTTACCAAAGGGGAAAGGGTAGGGGAGGGATAAATTTGGAGGTTGAGATTATTATATACCCAATAAATTATGAAATACACATTACTATTTACACAATAAATAACCAACAAGGACCTACTGTATAGCACAGTGACCTATACTCAATATTTCATAATAACCTATAAGGGAAAATAATCTGAAAAAGAACATACACTGTGCTGTATGCTTGAGGCTGAGGACATTATAAATCAATTACACTTCAATTTAAAAAAAAGGTAGAAAACACCTTAAACAATTGAGATAACCACCATTTAAAGATTTTTAAAAAATAATTCAACATCCAGCAAAGGCTCAGAAGTAGAGAAAATGCAAAGTTAATTTTTGTTGAATAAATACTCATGAAAGAGCATAATTTTTGCAAGGTGCTTTTAGAGGTGGCACAGATGCAGTAATGAAAGAAACACTTCTTTCATAGCACTTATATTCTAGTGAGAGTATAAAAACAATAATTATATGAACAAATAAGCAAATAGGTAACTTTAGATCAGAGTTTTGAAGAAAATAAAACAGGGTACTAGAGAATGGCTATGTGTAGAGGCTTCTTTAACTAGGGTGTAGATAAAAATCCTCTGAGTTATATTTCAGCCGATGACAAAGGAGTTGGCATTTGGGATCTGAGGAGATGAACTTTGCACTGAGAGTAGGAAGGAAGAAGAACTTAAGATGCAAATCACTTTAGAATGTTTGAAGTTCAGAAGAAAGTTCAGACTGATCAGAGCATAGTTAAGCAAGACATTAAAAAGTAGGAGCGTAAGTGAATGCGATCATACTGAGTGGACCAAAAAATTCATTTGGGTTTTTCCATAAGATGATTTTCCATAATATGATTTCCATAATCTTTTCCATAAGATTCCAACACCAAAACAAGGACACAGAAATGTGTTTCAACTTCTCCATGGGATTTTATCCTGTTCTGACATGTTTTATATCTGCATTTGGAACCAGTCTGTTTCGAATAGGAAAAGGAATACATCAAGGCTATATATTGTCAGCCTGCTTATTTAACTTATGCAGAGTACATCATGAGAAACCCTGGGCTGGAAGAAGCACTAGTTGGAATCAAGATTGCTGGGAGAAATATCAATAACCTCAGATATGCGGATGACACCACCCTTATGGCAGAAAGTGAAGAGGAACTAAAAAGCATCTTGATGAAAATGAAAGAGGAGAATGAAAAAGTTGGCTTAAAGCTCAACATTCAGAAAACGAAGATCATGGCATTTGGTCCCATCACTTCATGGGAAATAGATGGGGAAACAGTGGAAACAGTGTCAGACTTTATTTTTTGGTCTTGGTCTCCAAAATCACTGCAGATGGTGATTGCAGCCATGAAATTAAAAGACGCTTACTCCTTGGAAGGAAAGTTATGACCAACCTAGATAGCATATTCAAAAGCAGAGATATTACTTTGCCAACAAAGGTCCGTCTAGTCAAGGCTATGGTTTTTCCTGTGGTCATGTATGGATGTGAGATTTGGACTATGAAGAAAGCTGAGCACTGAAGAATTGATGTTCTTGAGCTGTGGTGTTGGAGAAGACTTTTGAGAGTCCCTTAGACTGCAAGGAGATCCAACCAGTCCATTCTAAAGGAGATCAGTCCTGGATGTTCATTGGAAGGACTGATGCTAAAGCTGAAACTCCAGTACTTTGGCCACCTTATGTGAAGAGTTGACTCATTTGAAAAGACTCTGATGCTGGGAGAGATTGGGGGCAGGAGGAGAAGGCGACGACAGAGGATGAAATGGCTGGATGGCATCACCGACTCGATGAACATGAGTTTGGGTCAACTCCATGAGTTGGTGATGGACAGGGAGGCCTGGCGTGCTGAGATTCATGGAGTCGCAAAGAGTTGGACATGACTGAGCAACTGAATTGAACTGAACTGATATCTGCATTTCCTTTGTCTTAAGGCCTCTAATTCTTGAGGACAAGGCAGTGTCTTAATTTCAATGAAAAGATAACAATGTTCTATCCTTTGATATTTAAAAGAGTTTGGCTTAAAATACTCAAATTCTTGTCTGGACAGTCCCATGGATAGAGGAGCTTAGAGGGCTATACATCATGGGCTTGCCAAGAGTTGGACATGACTGACCGCACAGACACGTAAGAAAACCAATAACTGTAGCAATTCCTTCAAAGATCATTATGGGAGTAAGTAACATCCACTGAATCAGTTTCATTTGAAATTAATTAATTGAATTAGAAGATCTGAACATTCAGCAGGGAAAAACATTTTAAGAAGAAAAGGAAATCCTCACAATTCCCAGGTAAGAATGATTAAAATGAAACTTCAAATCAGTGTTTCAATTTAATACTGAAACAATTGGATAAGTTTATCATGAATAAATAAATAGGCTTTATATTAAAAAATATATCTACAGAATAAACATCATATCCTGATGTTAAGAGTTTTTTCCAAATATTAAGCAAACAGATAAAATAACCTCTATTTTATATAACATGTTCAAGAGAATAGGAAAAAACAGAAGATTTTCAAATTTATTTTGAGTTTAGTATGTTGGACCTTAGTGACAAAGCCCAAAATGACTGTGCAAGAAAATAAAACTATAGACAAATCTTGTTTATAAACGTATACATAAAACCTTAAAGTATTAAAAAGTAAATTCACAAATATACATTTTTAAAAATTCACAGCATGACCCAAAACTTATTAATGTAATTAGCCACATTAATGGATAAAAAGAAATACAAAGTTCAATACTCAATCATGAAAGAAAAATTCTTAGCAAACTAGAAATAGGAACGTTTTACTTAATATGCTGAATTAAATTCATAGAATTCACTGAAAATATCATAGTTAACATTTCACTGGAAATTCTAGCCAGTGCATTATATAAAAAATACAATTAATGGCTCTACAGATAGCAAAAAAAAAAATAATAATAATAATTGTATTTATTCATGGACAGTTTAATTTTCAGCAGAGCATATTTGGAAAAATCTATACAAACATCATTAAAAACAAGCAAAAAATTAAGCAAGGTTGTTTGTTTCATTACAAGATCAATATAAAAAACAAAAGCTTTCCCATTTTAACAATAACAAATGATTAGCAAACATAATTTTTATCAAGTATTTTTAGCAGCAATAAATGTCATTTAAAAAAATGTGTCCCATGAAAACACTCTCATTATTGTCTGTATTTGTATGTGTGCCTGTATTGCAGCTACAGTTCAGTTCAGTCTCTCAGTAGTGCTTGACTCTTTGCAACCCATGAATCGAACGCAGCACGCCAGGACTCTCTGTCCATCACTAACTCCCGGAGTTCACCCAAACTCATGTGTATTGAGTCGGTGATGCCATCCAGCCATCTCATCCTCTGTCGTCCCCTTCTCCTCCTGCTCCCAATCCCTCCCAGCATCAAGGTCTTTTCCAATGAGTCAGCTCTTCACATGAGGTGGCCAAAGTAGTGGAGTTTCAGTCTCAGCATCAGTCCTTCCAAAGCAGCCAGTTCAAATAATTGACATATATATGATATTAATTCCCCGGTGACTCAAGTGGTAAAGAATTTGCTTGCAATGCAGGAGACACAGGAGAAGTGGGTTTAGTACCCGGGTCAGGAAGATCCCCTGGAGAAAGAAATGGCAACTCACTCCAGTGTTCTTGCCTGAGAAATCCCATGGACAGAGGAACTTGGCAAGGCTACAGTATATAGGGTCGCAAAGAGTTGGACACAACTGAGCATGCATGAGCACAGGACGTGATATTAATTATTTCAAGAATAAGAATAATCAAGAACATTGTTTTCAATATCGTAAATAATAATGAATCTAATCCAATCTACCTTTTCAATTTGACAATTTCAAGTGTGAAATTCTGTGACAATTCTTTATATTGTTTCTTTGATGATTTCTTTTTTGTTCTCTTTCTCTATGGCACCTATTTACATTTTGGGTTTTCTTTTCTTTTCCCTTTTTCATCTTTTTTTTTTTTAATCAAAAATGTTCTTTGCACTCCCCCTTTCTTTTTTTTCTGCCTTTTATTTTTTTTTATTTTTAATTTTTATTTTTGCTTTATTTTACTTTACAGTACTGTATTGGTTTTGGCATACATTGATATGAATCCGCCACGGGTGTACATGAGCTCACAAACATAAACCCCCCTCCCACCTCCCACCCTACATCATCCCTCCGGATCATCCCCATGCACCAGCCCCAAGCATCCTGCATCCTGCATCAAACATAGACTGGCGGTTCGTTTCTTACATGATAGTATACATATTTCAATGCTATTCTCCCAAATCATCCCACCCC
>SJYX01014312.1:757102-801029 GCA_006410675.1 Oreotragus oreotragus
ATAGTATACATATTTCAATGCTATTCTCCCAAATCATCCCACCCTCTCCCTCTCCCTCTCCCTCTCCCTCAGAGTCCAAAAGTCCACTCTACACATCTGTGTCTCTTTTGCTGTCTTGCATACAGGGTCCTCATTACCGTCTTTCTAAATTCCATATATATGTGTTAGTATACTGTATTGGTGTTTTTCTTTCTGGCTTACTTCACTCTGTATAATCGGTTCCAGTTTCATCCATCTTATTAGAACTGATTCAAATGTATTCTTTTTAATGGCTGAGTAATACTCCATTGTGTGTATATACTACAGCTTTCTTATCCATTCATTCGATTCTCTTTTTCCAGTATCTTTAAAAAATATATTTATTTTTATTTAATTGGCTGTGCCAGGTCTTAGTTGCGGCATGTGGGAACTAGTCCCCTGACCAGGGATCAAACCCAGGCTCCCTGTTTTGGGAGCACGATGTCTTAGCCACTGGGCCACTGCAGAAATCCTCCCAGTATCTTAAGTGAAACCTTTAATCATTGTTTGAGATTGTTTCTTTTTTTCCCCCAATGCAGGTGTTTGTTGTTATTCAGTTGCTAAGTTGTATCTGACTCTTTGTGAACCCATGAACTGCAGCACACCAGGCCTCCCTGTCCTTTGCTATCTCCTGGAGTTTGATCAAACTCATGTCCATCAAGTCAGTGATGCCACCCAACCAACTCATCCTCTACTGTCCCCTTCTGCTCCTGCCCTTTCCCAGCATCAGGGTCTTTTCCAGCCAATCTGCTCTTCATATCAGGTGGCCAACGTATTGGAACTTCAGCTTCAGCAACAGTCCTTCCAGTGAATATGCAAGGTTGATTTCCTTCAGGATTGACTGGTTGGATCTCCTTGCAGTACAAGGGACTCTCAAGAGTCTTCTCCAGCACCACAGTTCAAAAGCATCAGTTCTTCGGTGCTTCTTTATGGTCCAACTCTCACATCCATACATGACTACTGGAAAAACCATAGCTTTGACTATACAGACCTTTGTTGGTAAAGTGATGTCTCTGCTTTTTAATATGCTGCCTAGGTTTGTCATAGCTTGTCTTCCAAGGAGCAAGTGTCTTTTAATTTCATGGCTGCAGTTACCTTCTACAGTAATTTTGGAGCCCAAGAAAATAAAATCTGTCACTGTTTCCATTGTTTCTCCATCTACTTACCATGAAGTAATGTGATCACGAGTAGGTGTTTACAACTATAAGTTTCTCCCTAAGAATTTCTTAGCTTCCCTGGTAGCTCAGGTGGTAAAGAATCCACTTGCAATGCAGACGTGGGTTCAACCCCTGGGTTGGGAAGATACCTGGAAAATGGAATGGCAACTCATTCCAGTATTCTTGCCTGGAGAATTCCACAGACAGGGGAACCTGGTGGGCTACAGTCCATGGGATCGTAAAGAGTTTGACAGAACTGAGTGACTAATGATGCATGCATATGAGAATGGCTTAAATTACATCTTGTACATTTTAGTATATTTTCATTTTTACTAATTCATCCTAAAATATTTTCTATTTTTTCTTTTGACTTCCTCTTTGACCCATTGGCTATTTAGTAGTGTACTGGTTAAATTCCTCATTATTTGTGAATATCCCACATTTCTTTTTGTTATTAATTTCTAATTTCCATTGTGGTCAGATAAATATTTTCTATAATTTCAATTCCTTTAAATTTATTGAGGATTTTTTTTTATAGCCTAGCATAGTCTATCCTGAGCATATACTCAGAAAAATGTGTATTCTGATGTTGTTGGGTAGAATTTTCTATAGATGTCCATCACACTGTTTTGCATATAATGTTCAAGACTTCCATTTACTTTGTTGATAGTCTACTTTGATGTTCTATCCATTATGGGGAAAGGTAGTGAACTCGTGAACTGTTTTTGCCAAATTGTCTATTTTTCCTTACATTTCTGTTTGTTTTTATTTCATGTATTTCAGAGCTCTGATATTGAGGGCATATAGGTCTATTATAACATTCTGATAGTTTGACTCTTTCATTATAAATTGCCCACTTTATCTCTAGTACCATTTTCTTTTCATTTTAAAGTCTGTTATATTTGATATTATTGTAGTCATTCTGGTTTTCCTTGGTTGCTGTTTACATGATTTTATCTTTTTCCATTCTTTTACTTTCAATCTATTTGTATCTTTGACCTAAGAAGCTTCTTCTGTAGACAGTAAATAGTTGGATCATGTTTCCTATCCAATTTGACAATTTCTGGCTATTGATTGGATTATTTAACCCATTTGCATTTAATATTATTATTAATATAGCTAGATTTATGTCTGTCATTAAAATTTGTATTTTCTACTGTCTAATGTAATGACTGTCTAGTGTCCATCTAGTCAAGGGTATGATTTTTCCAGTGGTCATGTATGGATGTGAGAGTTGGACTACAAAGAAAATTGAGCACTGAAGAACTGATGTTTCTGAACTGTGGTGTTGAAGACTCTTGAGAGTTCCTTGGACTGCAAGGAGATCCAACCAATCAATCCTAAAGGAGATCAGTCCTGAATATTCATTGGAAGGACTGATGTTGAAGCTGAAACTCCAATTCTTTGGCCACCTGATGCAAAGAGCTGACTCATTTGAAAAGACCCTGATGCTGGGAAAGATTGAAGGCGGGAGGAGAAGGAGACAACAGAGGATGAGATGGTTGGATGGCATCACTGACTCAGTGGACATGAGTTTGAGTAAACTCCGGGTGTTGGTGACGGACTGGGAGGCCTGGCGTGCTGCAGTCCATGGGGTCACAAAGAGTTGGACACGACTGAGCGACTAAACTGAAATGAAATGAACTAATGTCTTTTTGTTTCTGTTCCCCCTGCTGCTCTGTTTTGAATTAAGTGAATATTTTCTAGAGTAATACTTTAATTACTGTGATTACTTTTTCACTGTTTTTAAACTTATTTTGTTAGTGATTGCTCTAGGGGTTACTATGTACATATTATCAGAATCTACTTCAGATGTAAACATACTTAACTACAGTGTGATATAGAAACATTACTTCCATGCAGTGTTATTCTCTCTTTCCCCTTTCCCACTATCATTGTTATACATGTCACATGTACATATGCTATTAATCCACCAATAGTACTATCTTATATAATTTTATATGTATTAAACAGGCTGAGAAAATATGGGAACAAGTTTATTAGAGTTTGTTAGAGTAACCTTTCTATTTACTGATTTTGGTTCCCTATGTATGTTCTAAGGATTCAAGTTACCATCAGGGGTCCTTTCCTTAGTACAACATAGCTTTGCTCTCATCTACTTTCTTGATGTTGTTATTGTCAAATATATTACATTTCTATATGTTCTGGTCCAACAGCACAATTACAAGCAAAATATACAATTGTACTTTAAATTAGTTAAAAAAAAATATGAAGACATATTCATTTATACCATCTTATAACTAGAATGAATTATTTTGTTTGTTGAAAAAGTTAAGTTTAAAATAAAAGATTGAATATTGTGTGGCTCCATCCACCACTTCCTAACTCAAATGTTGAAGCCCAATGTGCTTGTGTTAGAAGGCGAGGCCCCTGGAGGTAATTAAGTTTAGATGAAGTCATTAATGGGAGGCTCCCATGAGGTTAGAATTCTTACCAGAAGAAGAGGGAACACCAGAGCTTCCTTTCTTGGCCATGCACACAGGGGTTGTAT
Source organism: Oreotragus oreotragus (assembly GCA_006410675.1). Classification (NCBI taxonomy): domain Eukaryota; kingdom Metazoa; phylum Chordata; class Mammalia; order Artiodactyla; family Bovidae; genus Oreotragus; species Oreotragus oreotragus. The sequence continues at coordinate 760,790 of SJYX01014312.1, forward strand.
GAGCACCAGGCAAGGTGATGGCTGCGTTCAAGCCAAGATAAGAGGCCTCAGACTGTAACCCACCCTGCCAGTACCTAGATTTTGGACTTTTCTGGGCTCTAAAAGTCACTCACTTTATGGCGTTTCACTATGGCTTTATGGCATTGGCAGCCTGAGGTAAGACATTAAATTAACACCATCTCATTTAAAAACATCTCTAAGATTTGTTTTGACAAAGAGGGCTTTCCTTAGCTCTCTCTTTCACTGACTCCCCGGTGAANGCTTCTGAATAACCAACAAATCACAGAAGAAATCAAAAAAGAAATCAAAATATGCATAGAAATGAATGAAAATGAAAACACAACAACCCAAAACCTGTGGGACACTATAAAAGCAGTGCTAAGAGGAAAGTTCATAGCAATACAGGCATACCTCAGGAAACAAGAAAAAAGTCAAATAAATAACCTAACTCTACACCTAAAGCAACTAGAAAAGGAAGAAATGGAGAACCCCAGAGTTAGTAGAAGGTAAGAAATCTTAAAAATTAGGGCAGAAATAAGTGCAAAAGAAACAAAAGAGACCATAACAAAAATCAACAGAGCCAAAAGCTGGTTTTTTGAAAAGATAAATAAAATTGACAAACCATTAGCCAGACTCATCAAGAAACAAAGAGAGAAAAATAAAATCAATAAAATCAGAAATGAAAATGGTGAGATCACAACAGACAACACAGAAATACAAAGAATCATAGGAGACTACTATCAGCAATTATATGCCAATAAAATGGACAACGTGGGAGAAATGGACAAATTCTTAGAAAAGTACAACTTTCCAAAACTGAACCAGGAAGAAATAGAAAATCTTAACAGACCCAACACAAGCGCAGAAATTGCAACTGTAATCAGAGATCTTCCAGCAAACAAAAGCCCAGGTCCAGAAGGCTTCACAGCTGAATTCTACCAAAAATTTAGAGAAGAGATAACACCTATCCTACTCAAACTCTTCCAGAAAATTAAAGAGGAAGGTAAACTTCCAAACTCATTCTATGAGGCCACCATCACCCTAATACCAAAACCTGACAAAGATGCCTTTTTCATCTTTTAAAAATTTGGCTCTAATTTTGCCAGTTTTACAATCTTTGTGCTTTATAGCATGGGATGGATGTGTCATGTTTTCTTGAGTTAGTCAGACATCCTCAGAAGAGTTCTCTAATATCCATAATTTTGGAGAAAGAACGTGATTCCCAGAATGTAAGAAGGAGGTCAGACAAGGGTGTAAATTTAATGGTCTCTATTTTTACTGTCAGTATATATATTTCCTCATCTTCCTCTTTCTCAGGGGGCGTCTCCTGATCTCAGCTGTGCCTGGCATCATCAGTTCACAGATTCTCTGAATTATGCTTTCAAGATAGTAAATCTCTAGACATTAACTAGGACGGAGGAAAAGCAGTCATCTTACAAAGCAAAGGCAGGGTAAGGATCTACAAATTTGTCTTTCAAGCAGCTATAAAAACAGTAATACCAAATACAACTGCTAAATTGAAATTTTTAAATTGGAAAAATGTCACGATATAAATAATAAGAATAAAGTGTGAAATGATTCATATAATTTAAGACCATTTATGGGAAAAAAGTTTGGAAAAGAATACTGATCGAGAGAGTGACAGAGTGTGTACAAATTTATGAGAATCTCCATGAAAACCACACTGCTTCAAGAGAGTGGTTATTTTCTCTCTGGAGAAAGTACATCATGGTATATAAAGAGACATTGATCATATCTAAATGTACTTCTTTAAAATTATAAAAGTTTGCAGAGCTAATAAATGAAAATACTAACATTGAACCCAGGTTCTCTAGTCCCTTTGATCTTTCTATTCAGCTGCAGTCCTATCACTAAAGAAATTTCAGGAAGCAGAAGTAATAAGTTTCCAGAGGCAAATATAGCAACTTCCTTAAAGCTATCATCATCTGTAATAAGATATTAAAATATTAACTCAGTTCAGGAAAAAAAGCAAAACCATTTGATTTTTATTATATGTGAAAATATAGCATTTATTAACTGAATATTTTTTCACTGGTTGCTTCCATGTTATGTAGATCACATTTAAAACTGAGAATAATGATTCTCATACTTCTGTAATTTATTCCACAAATGTCTCGAAAAGTATCTTTATCAGATTTTATATGGTTGCTATCCCTATATGTGTGTGTGTGTTCATCAATCAAGTCGCAAAGATCAGAGGCTGCACTGCATCAGTATTGTAAGGCATACATTCTAGGAGAAAATACTTAAATGCAGCTAAGATCTTCCTTTTGAAGAAATGATTCCCCAAGAGTCAATCTTGCCAAGAGGTTTACAGTGAATTGTATAAATAAGTCCTTTGAGTCCTAAAGCCTTCTGAATCTGTCCATGGGAGATGCTTTCTGTTTGATTTTTTAAAATCCATGTTATCTTTTTACATTTTCCTTTTAATTCACTTCGCTTATTACTCAAAATGGGATTCCATAGTGGCTCAGACTGTAAAGAATCTGCCTGCCAATGCAGGAGACACAAGAGATGCAGGTTCAATCTCTGGGTGGGAAGAGGACATGGCAATCCACTCCAGTACTCTTGCCTGGAGAATTCCCATGGACAGAGAAGCCTGGTAGGCTACAGTCCATGGCATTGTAAAGAGTTGGATACGACTGAGTGACTAAACACAGCACACAGCATTACTCAAAGAATTAAAATTGATGAGAAGGAGAAGCAAAGCTGCTCATTTGTATAGCCAATGAGATACAGAGCTTAGCTTGCTCTTATAAAATTATGAAATACCATGCTTTTGTCAATTCTATAACAAATCATTACAGCTATCTTTAAGGCATTGATTTATTTCATATTGCCTTAAAAGTTTAATGACCTCAGATTTACACAGGTTGTAGAATACCCTTCTTGGCTCACTGAGAAATTACCCATCTATCAATCTTTACACTTCAGAGTTATAGAATATTTATATTTCTTCATCTGCATGATAAGTGCTCTGCTAATTTGCTTCAGTCGGGTGGGACTGCTTGTGACCCTATGGACTGTAGCCTGCCAGGCTCCCCTGTCCATGGAATTCTCTAGGCAAGAATACTGGAATGGGTTGCCATGCCTTCCTCCAAGGGATCTCCCTCTCCCAGGGATTGAACTCTCAGTTCCTGTGGCTCCTGCATTGCAGACAGATTCTTTAGCCAATGACAAGTACTAATTCATCTTTAATATCATACCACCCACAAAAGAGGATGAAATATGCATCAGCATCCAATAGTCCTGCTAATGCCAACATAGCACTGTGACAAAAGGGTTTGAAAGTTTCTGAAATGTAAATATTTTTAAGTGTTTAGTAATAAAAGAAGGTAGCATTAACCCCAGGTGCAAGGTGAGGAAAGTATAATTATTTTCTAGCTCTGTAAATAATGAAAAAACCTATGATGATTTAGGTTTTACACAAGAACACAAGTCCATGAGCAATGAATATGGTTTCCAGAACAGTTTTATGAAGGCATATCAATAAATTATTTGTAAAATAAATAAATGACTGATTAATGCATTGGAGCATTGAAAAGAGATGTATTATATTTTTTAAAATAAAGAATTCCTAATTTCCATGGTTGCTCACTTGACTGATTGATTCATTCATTAAATGGTTGTTGAATATCAACTAGTTTCCCGATCCCCTTATGACTGACTGGATGTAAAATAGTAGACAAGATAGAAAGACATTATTCTCTTGGTGCTTGGATTAAACACAAATATATTTTATTGAAATTATGACAAGAATTAAGAGATCTCCAGACATATTTTTGCACATACCATTGTCAACTAACCTAGTTTCAGATAAAGAAAGATCTCTCTGTACAAATGACATTAAAAAGCTTCCTTTAAATGTTAGAGTAATGAACTGGATTAAATGTTTAATATTTCAGTTTCATCTATATGTCTAAGAAAATGTAATTGCTCATATATTTTACCAACTGAAAAAATTAACTCAAAGTTAAATTTCATTCACTATGAAATTTTAAAAATTTTCTTAAAGCTTTTCCATCTCTATCTTGTAATCTTTAAAGTTAAGCAGGTAACATTAAGACATTTTCAAGGCATGTTCTAAGAAATATTGCTATGCAGAAATACTGAAATATTATCCCATAGACAAAGTATTCATTCTGAATATACACCCAACACAAGTTACAGTTATGAATTTTTAATTTTAGTAAATGTATTTTATTAATATATCTACAATATTATCATTTCAGCATATAATCATTACAATATTTAGTAATATTTTACCTTTTCTTATTTTTTCATACTGAATATGCAAAACCCTGCGTATANCCATAGACAAAGTATTCATTCTGAATATACACCCAACACAAGTTACAGTTATGAATTTTTAATTTTAGTAAATGTATTTTATTAATATATCTACAATATTATCATTTCAGCATATAATCATTACAATATTTAGTAATATTTTACCTTTTCTTATTTTTTCATACTGAATATGCAAAACCCTGCGTATATTTTACATTTGCAGCACATTTCAGTTTGGATTAACCATAGCTCAAGAGCTCAAAACACTCAAATAGTATAAAAGTTCTTGGACAAAGAATAGGAATTCTCAGACCTGGACCTTGGAAAAGACCCTGCTGCTGGGAAAGATTGAGGGCAGGAGGAGAAGGCGGCAAGAGAGGATGAGATGGTTGGTTGGATGGCATCACTGACTCAGTGAACATCTGTCTCAGCACACTATGGGAGATAGTGAAGGACAGAGAAGCCTGGTGTCCTGGGGTCGCAAACAGTTAGATGCAACTGAGCGGCTGAACAACAATACTGAGACCGCCAAGTCCCCTCCCCAGATGCATAATTATGAATACTGTCTTGCGAATTCAGCCCAAAAATGTTTGTGTCTATGAAATCATAAGTTTTATACATGACTACAAATATATTGGTGGTGGTTTAGATGTTATGTTGTTTCCGACTCTAGTGACCCCATGGACTGTAGCCTGCCAGGCTCCTCTGTCCATGGGATTCTCCAGGTGAGAATATTGGAATGGGTTGTCATTTCCTTCTCCAGAGGATCTTCCCAATGCAGGGATTGAACCTGGGTCTCCTGCATTGCAGACAGATTCTTTATTGACTTATGTGTATATGTATATATGTATATACACACACACACATATGTACATATATAAAAAACTATGTATATGAACTCAGCTATGGACTTCCCTCATAGCTCAGTCAGTAAAGAAAAACTTTCTTTAACATTTCCTGTAGTGAAGGTCTTCTGGCAATGAACTGGATCATCTATTTCATTTTCATATGTAAAAAATATTTTTATTGGATATGAAATTCATGTTTAACAGCTTTTGTCTCTCAGTACATTAGTACATTAAAGATGTTACTGTTTTTTGATTGCATTGATTTTGATAAGAAATCTGCCATCATACTTATTTTTGACATTTTGTATTTATTAGTTTTTCATGTTTGCTTTAAGGATTTTCTTTTTATCACTGGTGTTAATTTAGTATTGTGTATCTTGGTATAGTTTTCTTCATGTTTTTTGTGCCTGGAGATTATTAACTTTCTTGGAAAATTTTTCTAGACCAACTTTTCCAAATATTTTTGTTCTTCTCACTCTTTGCTGCTGCTGCTGTCACTTCAGTCGTGTCCGACTCTGTGTGACCCCATAGATGGCAGCCCACCAGGCTCCCCGATCCCTGGGATTCTCCAGGCAAGAACACTGGAGTGGGTTGCCATTTCCTTCTCCAATGCATGAAAGTGAAAAGTGAAAGTCAAGTCGCTCAGTCGTGTCCGACCCTCACCGTCTCTATGGACTGCAGCCTTCCAGGCTCCTCCGTCCATGGGATTTTCCAGGCAAGAGTACTGGAGTGGGGTGCCATCGCCTTCTCCGTCTCACTCTTTAAGGGTTTCCAAATATACATTAGGTCATTTGAAGTTATCTCACAGCTCAGTAATGCTCTCTTCAGTTTTCTTTTTCTCTCTCTGTATTTTATTTTGTTTCTATTATTATATCTTTAAATTCACTTTTTTTTCTTTTGCACTGTGTAATATGCTATTGATTGCATCCACTCATGTATTGTATATATTTCAACCCACACACTGTAGCTCTCATCTCACAAAGTTTGTCCTGGATCTTTGTCTATATCACTTATAGTTCTATTTGGACTTCCCTGATGGCTCAGTGGTGAAGAATCCTCCTGCCAGTGTGGGACCCATGGCTTCCATCCTTGGGTCTGGAAGATCCCTGAAGATGGAAATGGCAACCCATTCCAGTATTATTGCCTAGAGATTCCCATGGACAGAGGGGCCTGACAGGTTACAGTCCATGGATTTGCAAAGAATAGAACACAACTTAGTGACTAAACAAGAGGCAACCATAGCTCTATTTAACTTTTTTAACCTATAGAATACATCTATAATAATGGTGTTTAAGGTCCTAGTCTGCTAATTCTAACACAGGACTTAGACTGGGAATGGTTTCAACTGATTACTTTTCTCCTCATTGTGTAACATTTTCTTACCTATCAGGTAAACTTTCAACGTTAGAGGTTACAAATTTCACTTTATTGAATGCTGGGTATTACTGGATGTGGGGTATTCCTACAAATACTTTTGAACTTTGTTCGGGGATGCAATTAATTAGAAATAGCTTGATTCCTTCATGTTTTGCTTAATGAGTGTTGGTTGCTTGTGGAAAAATACTTATCCTAAAAATAACTATTCCTGACTAGTGAGGCAAGATCTGCCCAGTTCTCTATGATTCATGAGATTTTTCAATATGCCTAATGCAAACAGGTGCTATTCTTGGTCCAGTGTAAATGCCAGACACCGTTACTCCTAACCGTTCTCAGTAGTTGTTTCTTGGGGCATTTTCTCACGTGCATGTGCAACCGAGCACTTGAGGGAAACCCTTTACAGGCCTCAGGAGCTCTTTGCACTGTTCTCGCTGGTCATCTATCCTGCACACTGGCTGCCTCTGCTTGCCTAGACTCTCAGATTTGTTTCCTTAGCTCATTAACTGAGGTCCTGTATAGTTTTCTCTTCCATGTATGAGGGCTCTGACACTTTCTTAAATTAGCAATCTGGGGAAATCATTTGGCTCACTTATTAACCATCTCTTAAGGTTTACTGTCCTTCACCCCTTCATGTCCAGTGTTTTTCAAGTATTATTTCAAGCAGCTTGTCTATTTCTTTATTGCCTGAACAATTATCATTTTAACTGGGAAATCACATTGGTTTTCCCCTCACAAGTTAAAACGTAGTTTTTGGCTCTGAAGTCCAAATGGGGTTAGAAAAATAAACTTTTTTTCCCCCATGTCTGTTCTGTAGGGAGGAAATAAAACAAAATAATTACAAATAGGCACTGGATTTTTGTACTTTGGCCCCAAACGTTTGATAAACCTTAAAAAATTATGTGCCATAATTTTCTCATGTATAAAATAGTACATACTAGGCAAGTTTTACTAAGTATTAAAGAAGTTTACATGTTATATTAAATAATGTTCTAAACATAGAGTTTTTAGAATAAAATCTGTCAAGTGGTAAGTTTGTTATAAAAGTTAGAAAACATTTTGAAAATAACAATAGTTGAGATTTGCCTTTATAACATACTTAGTATAATCATGGCAAGCATGTGGGCCTCCCATCAAAACATGGCTAACTTTCATAGTGAATGTCCGCTTATGAATATTAGATATTTAGTTGAACACTTTGAAAATATTTATTAGACCTTAATTTTTTTTCTGATTTTAGTAAGTTTTTATCAATAACCCAGCAAAGCTACTAGTAATCCATATAAAACAAAGCAACCATCAAGAAAATAAGAAAAAATTGAGACAATTCATTTGTGCTGTCAAATCCTTATTTCATCTAAATTTTCCGATTTCCTACAGTTTACACCACAGTGCCACTGCTGATGGGACAGGTGTTTAATTTCAATTCAAAGAGAAAATTGTTCTTTTCAGACCTTCCTATTTTGCTAACCAGCTCCAGATTTCATGGTCTATACTATCATGAAACTATTTCCCTACTTAAAATTCTATAAAATCATAATGAAGCAGAGTAAGAGCTCAAGCTATACCCATGATAATTTGCTGTAACTTCTCTCTGGTAAAGTAGCTCTGAATCACCAGGGTGAATTGAAGCAAAGTGAAGAAAAAGAATTTCTCGACTTCTGTGTCCTTCTCTCCATCCCCTCTCCTTAGCAACTCTCACACAAATTCGTATACTTTCAGACAAATAAATTAAAGCCACTGCTAAGCACTGATACCAGTAATGTTGGCAGGTAAAAGAGAATCAAGACTTATTGCATGTCTATCATATGTCAGACTTAAAAAAAAAAATTGTATGTACTTTCTCTTTCCAGTTCAGTTCAGTTCAGTCGCTCAGTCGTGTCCGACTCTTTGCGACCCCATGAATTGCAGCACGCCAGGCCTCTCTGTCCATCACCATCTCCCAGAGTTCACTCAGACTCGCATCCATTGAGTTGGTGATGCCATCCAGCCATCTCATCCTCTGTCGTCCCCTTCTCCTCCTGCCCCCAATCCCTTCCAGCATCAGAGTCTTTTCCAATGAGTCAACTCTTCGCATGAGGTGGCCAGAGTACTGGACTTTCAGCTTCAGCATCATTCCCTCTAAAGAAATCCCAGGGTTGATCTCCTTCAGGATGGACTGGTTGGATCTCCTTGCAGTGTTACTCTGTCTACAATATCAAAATTACTCCCACTTTGCTGATATTCATTTTCATTTTTTAAAGGAGAAATATGGTTGATTAGATATATGGCACCATTGCTCATGATTACTCGTTTAAGAATTTAGAAGTCAAATAATTTGGATACCAGTAGTGACATTTATCGAGCATTATCTGAGCTAATTCTGTAGAAAATTCTGTGTTATATGTATGATTATCTACATGTCCCTTATAAAACCCTGAGGCTTAGGAAAGTCACTCCAGGCTTATCAATAAAAAGCAGAGAATTATCCTAAAGTTGCCTACATGTGTGCTCATCACTCAGCTCCAACTCTTGCAACCCCATGGACTGTAGCCCACCAAGCTCCTCTGTCCATTGGATTTTTTAGGCAAGAGTACTGGAGTGAGCTGCCATCTCCTCCTCCAAAGCTAAAGCTGTCTACTTACAACTATTTACAACCTGTCTGTTACACTTGAAGGCAAGGCAGGAGTTTCACATTAAGCCTATACATAGCATATTATTAAGACAGACACAACGAGAAAGTTCATTCTGAAAGGAAGCTAGATTCATGTTTCTATTTTAAGATTTCGTATTATATTTAATTTGGATTCTATGTGACAGGTCTTGGACAGTGGGCACTATAATGTTTTTATCATTTAGGACTTCTAGAAGTTTAGGGTGTCTAATCTAACCATGATTTAGAAGCAAAATAGATTCAAATTGAGGCATTGTTTAGAGAGGGACTGGACTGAGGGTGCCAGGAGCAGTGGTGAGAAAGCTATAGTGGGTCACTTCTCTTCTCTATGTTACCACACAGATATCCATGCCAGTGTAGAAGCCAGAATAATCTTTTTCCTTGATTTTTTTCTCCTTAACTTCACATTTTCCATCCCTCCTTCTAAAATGGTCTAAAATATACCAAAATTTTCATTTCTGAATCATTAACAGTCAACTGATACTTGCACCCTCCCCTTAGAAGGAGGGCAGTTTGCCAGATTCATGTTCAATATGTTGCTAGTTTTGAGAATATTTTTTCTTCTCTCTTTCTCTTTGCCAAGAGAGAAAAGGAGGTGAGAAAAGAAGGAATCACTAGACAAATAACTATGGGTATGTTTTTTTTCCTGAAACATCCTCTAAAATCTTATGACATTTAAGGTTATATGGTGAGGCATGGTATCTGACTCAGGAAGAACTGTGCATCATGGTTTAAATCCTTCTGAAATATAATACTTGATATAACCCTACTGGGCTTCCCACGTGGTGCCAGTGGTAAAGAATCTGCCTGCCAATGCAGGAGACACAAGAGACAAAAGTTTGATCCCTGGGTTGGGAAGATCCCTTGGAAGAGGAAATGGCAACCTGCTCCATAATTCTTACCTGAAAAACTCCATGGACAGAGGGCCACAATCCTTGGGGCCGCAAAGAGTTGGACATGACTGAGCAACTGAGCACACACACGTAATTCTACTACAATCGTTGTTTATCCCTTTTCTGGCTTGATAAAGAAATTCTAACTTGTGTCTACCTGCAAGCCATACAAGCAATGAAAATCAAGGACTCTGGGGAGAAGTCTCACATGAATATTTTGAACACTCATTTTTTTTTAAAAAAGAGTATTTTACAGTGATTCTATTCCTTCTGGTCAGTTAGTGACATTATTCTAAGGACTATTGTGGAAGAATTCTAAGAAATTATTCTCAGACTACTTTTGGAAGAAGCAAGGTAGGCAAAGAAGTACTAGATAAACTGGCACAAAGGGTAATTTAGAAAATATGAGCAGTGGGCCAGCAAAGAGACCGAACTGGGGAGTGTGGGGAGCAGGTATCTTCGCCAAGGATGGAATATGACATGAATCATGCCTAAGGCTTGACAAAATTGACTACAAATAAATAATTGCCTTCAAGCATAAGAAAAATAAACAGCAAACGAAATGTTTTGATATCACATATCAAACACCCCCCAGATGTAAATATCAGTAACAGCAATAACAGGTTGAATTTTCTAAGGTTCCTCTCAAAAAGCACATGTTCCTTCTTGAAAAGCACTTCTCAAAAAGCTCAGTCACTCAACTGTGTCCAGCTCTTTTTGACCCCATGGACTGTAGCCCACCAGGCTTCTCTGTCCATGGGATTTTTCAGGCAAGAATACTGGAGTGGGTCACCATTTCATTCTCCAGGGGATCTTCCCAACCCAGGGACTGAACCTATATCTCCTGCATCTCTTGCATTGGCAGGGAGATTCTTTCCCACTGAGCCATCTGGGAAGCACCTGGAAAGCACCTGGGAACACATCATGTTCATATGAGGATGTAGAAATTTAGCTTCAAGGTATTCTAGTGGGTGGTATATTTACATTTTTCAGGTGAGAAAACAAGAGAGGTTGTGGTTTGAATCATCATGATCACAACAGTGATTTTCACTATTATGAGAGTGACGGTTGGCATACTCTGCAAAGCACTGTGCTAAATTTTTTGTAGTCATAATCTCATTTAATATTTCAAATAACCCCATTAACTTGGTATTCATCGCCTCAAAGAAAAGAGTTGGATGTGGTTACAAACCTCACCTAGAGTCAGTAAGTTCTACGAGGCAAGGGCGACATGAACCTAGATCTCTAAGATTCTGAATCATTATTGTTAAGCACCAGGGAGAAGTACTCCCAATGAACACCCTATGTGATGCACACACTTGAGGTCACAGAGTGGACAGACCCACAGAATGCTAAAGTTCAGTCTGCAAATCTATATTCAAGAAATAGAGTACCCCATATTCTCCCAAAGCAGCTGCAACATGCAGTGATGACCACACTGTGGAGAACAGGCTGTCACTCCCTTCATCAGCACAATGTGTCAGGAAAGATGAGTGGGGGCCGGCACAAGTGGTGGATGAAATGGAAGGGTGGTGAGTCATGCTCTCATCTTAACATCTAAAAATAATCTCAGCATATTAAAAGAACACATTTCCTCCCATAAAAATGAATTTTTTTTTTTACCTATATGCCTGTAATTTTCCGTTTCCAAACTGTAGTCCATTGGCACTGAGATATATCCCTCAAAAATATTAACTATCATTCCAAGGAGCCAGGGAGCCAATTTAAATTGTAGCACCTACACAGGCCATTGATAATGCAGGCTGAGAGATCAGCTGGTTGCCAGGAATGTCCTTTGAAATAATTTTAAGAGAAATGGGCATAGTTCAGAGGCCTTTAGACACAGTTAGTATCTTTTGCTCACAAACTCACTCACCAGAGGTCTTTAGGAGGTAAAATAATTTGCCCAGCTCCATCAAAATCCACATCTAGGCCCTCACATTCATATGAAAGAGAAGCAGACAGATTTCCCCATTCCTTGTAATCACAGCAATAAATCTGCCATTATTGAGGAGATCAAACCCTGGGTGGCTTTTGAAGGGGCACCAAAGGGGCAAAGGCATATGCCTGGGAGGATAAAAATACATCTAAGATCTGCATAGTGAATCACTGGTTATTTTTAAAATTGAAACTGAATTGATTTGAAACTTAGTTATATATGCACTCCAGACATGGAAGTCATCTTGAAATTTTTGCTGACATCTGTGGAATCCAACAGAAAAAAAAGGAAGGAAAATGTGATATACCAGTTTGTCTCCACTTCCCGTGATTAGTGGTCACAAATTATACTGATATTCTGACCAATTAAAGCCTCAAGAAGTATAGCTTTACCCCAACACATCGCCATGTGGTAACTTTATCAAAATAGCTGTTTGGGAAATATTTAATCAATAAAAATGAAGGTATTTGAATATGTGGAAAATGTCAGCACCTCGGGGAACAGATAGCAGGATGCAGATGTTTGTTAATTAAGTTTACAAAGACCGTAAAATTAATGAAGCCAATATCTCATATATGTCGTTACTAAAGAAACAGCTGTTTCCCCCACTCTGCCTCCATCTATACATGTCCCACCCCCACAATAGCTGTCCTGTTTTGTGAATATTTGCTTCATCTACAAACCTTAATCCATCTAAGGAGAATTTACAAAAAAAGGCTTTCAGAATTGCATCATGGATCATTGCATTTAATTGGTGACTCAGTTTTTATAGACTGTTACTGTGAGTTATCAGATTCCCATTTCATTTTGGGAAAGCACACAGAGAAAGAGGTGGGTAAGTAAGGAGAGTTACAACCCAATTTCTAACGTGCAGTGGCTCCTAGGACATGCATTTTTTCAGACAAGAAAATAGAAAAACAAAAGATAACACACCCCCCAGGGAATGACAGAAGCAGAGTATCTAGTTATAATCACCATGTAATACTACTGGGCTTCCCAGGTGGTGCAGTGGTAAAGAATCTGTCTGCAGTGCAGGAGACATGGGTCTGATCCTTGGGTTAGGAAGATCCTCTGGAGGAGGAAATGGCAACCCACTCAAGTATTCTTGCCAGGAGAATCTTGTGAACAAAGGGGCCTAGTAGTGCATAGGATGGCAAAGAGTGGGAATATGACTGAGCAACTGTGCATGCACTTTTTCCCCCTTCTATTTGCCAGAAAGTCAGTCGGGAGAGATATCAATAACCTCACATATGCAAATGACACCACCCTTATGGCAGAAAGTGAGGAAGAACTAAAAAGCCTCTTGATCAAAGTAAAAGTGGAGAGTGGAAAAAGTTGGCTTAAAGCTCAACATTCAGAAAATGAAGATCATGGAATCTGGTTCCATCACTCCATGGGAAATAGATGGGGAAACAGTGGAAACAGTGTCAGACTTTATTTTGGGGGGCTCCAAAATCACTGCAGATAGTGATTGCAGCCATGAAATTAAAAGATGCTTACTCCTTGGAAGAAAAGTTATGACCAACCTAGATAGCATATCCAGAGGATCTTCCTAACCCAGGGATCAGACCCATGTCTGAGTAACTTCACTTTCATTTTTCACTTTCATGCATTGGAGAAGGAAATGGCAACCCACTGCAGTGTTCTTGCCTGGAGAATCCCAGGAATGGCGGAGCCTGGTGGGCTGCCATCTATGGGGTCTCACAGAGTCGGACCCAACTGAAATGACTTAGCATGCATGCATGCATACTTAGACCTCACCAGGAGTACTGTGTCCATTTCAAGATATCGTTAGTTATTTAAAACACTGGCTAATTTGAACACCCTCAAAAAGGAGACTAGGGTTGTAACAGACTGAAATCCATCTCTTGTTACTAATTTCAACCATGCTTACATGAGAAGCTATTATAAGGCCAGTCCAAAGTAAAAGATGTGAGAATACTTTTTAAAAATGTAGTAGACTAAATCTCATCATGCTTCTGCTCATCATCATTATTAATAATTATCTTTTAATATTTTATAGATGATTCTTAAAGTTACAGTGAATTTTAGTATTTTAGGTGAGATTATAATTATCTAATAGGTATTGATTAGTTTCTATTCTTAGGAAACATTCAAATCATTTCACAGACTATTTAAATCTTAAGACTCAGTTCCACTTTGGTCCAAAACTGATTTTCTTTCTTTTCTCCTCATTTCTTTCCCTTCCATTCCAAGGCTCAGATCTTACTACAGTTTTTCATGAAGAAAAGTGGTAACACTATACACCAAAGGAACTCACATTTATCTTGACGGTACTGTTGTGACATGGTGACACTGAGAAATAGTGACTCTATGAAATGATACCTATAGCCACTATCATTGCTGTTGTTCAGTAGCTAAGTCACGTCCAAGTCTTTGAGACACCGTGGACTGCAGCACGCCAGGCTTTCCTGTCCTCTGTCTTCCGGAGTTTGCTCAGACTCGTGTCCATTTAGTCAGTGATGTTATTCAACCAACTCATCCTGTGTTGCCCCCTTCTCCTCCTGCCCTCAGTATTTCCCAGGGTCTTTTCCAATGAGTCAGCTCTTCACATCAGGTGGCCAAAGTATTGGAGTTGCAACTTCAGCATCAGTCCTTCCAATGAATATTCAGGGTTGATTTGATTTAGGATTTACAGGTTTGATCTTCTTACAGTCCAAGGGACTTCCAAGAGTCTTCTTCAGCCCCACAATGAGAAAGCAACAATTCTTTGGCACTCAGCCTTTTTTATGGTCCAACTCTCATATCCATACATGACTACTGGAAAATCCATTGCTTTGACTATAGGGACATTTGCCAGCCAAGTGACGTCTCCACTTTCGAATACGCTTTCAAGGTTTGTCATAGCTTTCCTTCCATGGAGCAAGTTTCTTTTAATTTCACGGTTGAAGTCATCATCCACAGTGATTTTGGAGCCCAAGAAGATAAAGTTGTCACTGTTTCCACTTTTTCCCCCTTCTATTTGCCAGGAAGTCGGGAGAAATATCAATAACCTCAGATATGCAGATGACACCACCCTTATAACAGAAAGTGAAGAGGAACTAAAAAGCCTCTTGATGAAAATGAAAGAGGAGAGTGAAAAAGTTGGCTTAAAGCTCAACATTCAGAAAATGAAGATCATGGCATCTGGTCCCATTCAGTTCAGTTTAGTAGCTCAGTCGTGTCTGACTCTTTGCAATCCCATGAATCGCAGCACACCAGGCCTCCCTATCCATCACCATCCCCCGGAGTTCACTCAGACTCACGTCCATCGAGTCCGTGATGCCATCCAGCCATCTCATCCTCGGTCATCCCCTTCTCCTCCTGCCCCCAATCCCTCCCAGCATCAGAGTCTTTTCCAATGAGTCAACTCTTCGCATGAGGTGGCCAAAATACTGGAGTTTCCTTCCAAAGAAATCCCAGGGCTGATCTCCTTCAGAATGGACTGGTTGGATCTCCTTGCAGTCCAAGGGACTCTCAAGAGTCTTCTCCAACACCACAGTTCAAAATCATCGATTCTTCGGCGCTCAGCTTTCTTCACAGTCCAACTTTCACATCCATACATGACCACAGGAAAAACCATAGCCTTGACTAGGCGGACCTTAGTCGGCAAAGTAATGTCTCTGCTTTTGAATATACTATCCAGGTTGGTCATAACTTTTCTTCCAAGGAGTAAGCGTCTTTTAATTTCATGGCTGCAGTCACCATCTGCAGTGATTTTGGAGCCCAAAAAAATAAAGTCTGACACTGTTTCCACTGTTTCCCCATCTATTTCCCATGAAGTGATGGGACCGGATGCCATGATCTTCGTTTTCTGAATGTTGAGCTTTAAGCCAACTTTTTCGCTCTCCTCCTTCACTTTCATCAAGAGGCTTTTTAGCTCCTCCTCACTTTCTGCCATAAGGGTGGTGTCATCAGCATATCTGAGGTTATTGATATTTCTCCCGGCAATCTTGATTCCAGCTTGTGTTTCTTCCAGTCCAGCGTTTCTCATGATGTACTCTGCATATAAGTTAAATAAGCAGGGAGACAATATACAGCCTTGACGTACTCCTTTTCCTATTTGGAACCAGTCTGTTGTTCCATGTCCAGTTCTAACTGTTGCTTCCTGACCTGCATACAGATTTCTCAAGAGGCAGGTCAGGTGGTCTGGTATTCCCATCTCTTTCAGAATTTTCCACAGTTTATTGTGATCCACACAGTCAAAGGCTTTGGCATAGTCAATAAAGCAGAAATAGATGTTTTTCTGGAACTCTCTTGCTTTTTCCATGATCCAGCGGATGTTGGCAATTTGATCTCTGGTTCCTCTGCCTGTTCTAAAACCAGCTTGAACATCAGGGAGTTCACGGTTCACATATTGCTGAAGCCTGGCTTGGAGAATTTTGAGCATTACTTTACTAGCATGTGAGATGAGTGCAATTGTGCAATAGTTTGAGCATTCTTTGGGATTGCCTTTCTTTGAGATTGGAATGAAAACTGACCTTTTCCAGTCCTGTGGCCACTGCTGAGTTTTCCAAATTTGCTGGCATATTGAGGGCAGCACTTCACAGCATCATCTTTCAGGATTTGAAACAGCTCAACTGGAATTCCATCACCTCCACTAGCTTTGTTCTTAGTGATGCTTTCTAAGGCCCACTTGACTTCACATTCCAAGATGTCTGGCTCTAGGTGAGTGATCACATCCTCATGAGTATCTGGGTTGTGAAGATCTTTTTTGTACAGTTCTTCCATGTATTCTTGTCACCTCTTCTTAATATCTTCTGCTTCTGTTAGGTCCGTACCATTTATGTCCTTTATCGAGCCCGTCTTTGCATGAAATGTTCCCACTTCATGGCAAATAGATGGGGAAACAGTGGACACAGTGTCAGACTTTAGTTTTTGGGGCTTCAAAATCACTGTAGATGGTGATTGCAGCCATGAAATTAAAAGACGCTTACTCCTTGGAAGAAAAGTTATGATAAACCTAGATAGCCTATTCAAAACCAGAGAGATTACTTTGCCGCCTAAGGTCCGTCTAGTCAAGGCTATGGTTTTTCCTGTGGTCATGTATGGATGTGAGAGTTCGACTGTGAAGAAGGCTGAGCACCAAAGAATTGATGCTTTTGAACTGTGGTGTTGGAGAAGACTCTTGAGAGTCCCGTGGACTGCAAGGAGATCCAACCAGTCCATTCTGAAGGAGATCAGCGCTGGGATTTCTTTGGAAGGAATGATGCTAAAGCTGAAACTCCAGTTCTTTGGCCACCTCATGAGAAGAGTTGACTCATTGGAAAAGACTCTGATGCTGGGAGGGATTGAGAGCAGGAGGAGAAGGGGATGACCGAGGGTGAGATGGCTGGATGGCATCACTGACTTGATGGACATGAATCTGAGTGAACTCTGGGAGTTGGTGATGGACAGGGAGGCCTGGCTTGCTGCGATTCATGGGATCACAAAGAGTTGGACACGACTGAGCTACTAAACTGAACTGAACTGAACTGAATGGGACCAGATGCCAGGATCTTAGTTTTTCATGTTGAGTTTTAAATCGGCTTTTTCACTCTTCTCTTTCACCCTCCTCAGGAGGCTCTTAGTTGCTGTTCGTTTTCTGCCATTAGAGTGGCATCACCTTCTTAATATTTAATTTTCATTAAAAATCTCAGTGACTCTTATTTTCAATCTTTTCACTATTCTTCGATTCAACTTTTTTCAAATTTTGGAAAACATTTATCTTCTGCAGTCAAATTTATGTACCAAGATTTTTATTCATAAAAATCTCACTCTCATTTCTTTCCATTCTGCTCTTTTCCTTTCTCTGCTACAAGTGACAATTTTCATTAGTTTTCTGTTTTATCCAGCCACTCTGTCTTTTAAAAAAGCAAACCTATGTTTTTGTTTATACATATATATCTTTTATATACATATATACATATCAACTGATATATATGTATATCTATTTCCTCTTATGCAAAAAGATATATTATATCTTGTATATTAATTATATATAATCTTCTGTATATATAATTGGGGAAGGCAATGGCACCCCACCCCAGTACTCTTGCCTGGAAAATCCAATGGACGGAGTAGCCTGCTGGGCTGTAGTCCATGGGGTCGCTAACAGTCGGACAGACTGAGCGACTTCACTTTCACTTTTCTCTTTCATGCATTGGAGAAGGAAATGGCAACCTGCTCCAGTGTTCTTGCCTGGAGAATCCCAGGGATTGGAGAGCCTGGTGGGCTGCCGTCTATGGGGTCACACAGAGTTGGACACGACTGAAGTGACTTAGCAGCAGCAGCAGCAGCATATATATAAGTATATGTGATCTTATATATATTATATCTTATAATATTAAATAACAAGCTACTCTAGCAATCATTCCATATCAGTATTCACAGATCCCCCTGTTACTTTTCCTGCTGAATAGTGCTCCAGTGTGTGGAAAGAGCATAGTCCATTCACAAGACACCTTACTGCTAGTCCTGTGTGTTGCTGCCAGTCTTTTGTAAAATCTAGAGTACTTTCTCTATTTGTTCCCCCCTCTCCTTCCTCAACTGTGTCCACAAGTCCATTCTCTATGTCTGTGTCTCTATTCCTGCCATTAAAATAGGCTGACATGTATACACTGCCATGTATAAAACAAATAGCTAGTGGGAAGTGGCTGCATAGTACAGGGAGTTCACCTCAGTATTCTATGATGACCTAGATGTGTGGGATGGGGGCGGTGGGAGGAAGGCTTAGAGGGAAGGGATGTATGTATACATGCAGCTAATTCATGTTGTTGTACAGCAGAAACTAACACAATATGGAAAAGTGACTATGGGTGTTTGTGCTCAGACATGTCTGAGTCTTTGTGACCCATGGACTGTAGCCCACAAGGCTCCTCTGTCCATGGAATTTTCCAGGAAAGAATAGCAGAGTGGATTGCCATTTCCTACTCCAGGAAATCTTCCTGACCCAGGAGCTGAACCTGTGTTTCTTGTATCTCCTGCACTGGTAGCAGGATTCTTTACCACTGTGCCACCTGGGAAGTCCACTCCCACGGGCAAAAAAAAAAAAAAGAAGATTTAAAATCGAGCAGCTATCTGTAAATAACTTGCTTTTATCACTCTGCTTTATTGTTCTTGAAGCCTGAACCATTCCAACAGTTACCTTGATCATTAACTTGTTCATTTCCTGGTATAGACACCAGGAAGCGAGATATTTTGTGTGTGTGACTATACCTGCATTACCTAGACTAGTGCCTGGCATTTTATAGAGCTCCCTCATTGAATGAGTGCTTTTGCTCTGCCCCTTTAAAATATCTTGGTGGTTAATGGCTTTTGAAAAGGAAGATGAGGAAGTAGTACTCATTATGGTAAAAGGAGAAAAGCTGCAAAGGTGGTGATTTTCCATTTCATGAGATGAAGAGGTATCTTCTGCCTGACATAACTTAGCAACAAGCTGGGGCAGACAGTGTGTGGAGTGGGAGGAAGAGAACACTCGAGGAATCATAGAAGCAAAGTATCATAAACATTCAGAGCTGGGATTTTGATTCTGTTACTTAGTAAGTAGCCTATGACCTTGGACAGATTAGCTAACTTCTCTAACCTGTGGATTCCTATCTATAAAACTGCAGCAATAATAATTACCTCATAGAATTGTTGTAAGGATAAAACAGGATCATCTATAGAAAAGGCTTAACCTATAGCATATGATATCAATGAATATTAATCATCCATGCCATTACTATTAGAGGAAAACAATATTTAAGTCCTTCTAGAATCTGGATAAACACAGTGAGAATATTATACTTTGCTGTTGTTGAGGATGTAGGGTCATAATGAAACTAGACATTGACTCAACATTTAGAAAACAAATACAAATCAGAGTTAATAAGCACTGGAGAAGGCAATGGCACCCCACTCCAGTACTCTTGCCTGGAAAATCCCATGGACGGAGGAACCTGGTAGGCTACAGTCCATGGGGTTGCACAGAGTCGGACACTGTCGGACTGAGCGACTTCACTTTCACTTTTCACTTTCATGCATTGGAGAAGGAAATGGCAACCCACTCCAGTGTTCTTGCCTGGAGAATCCCAGGGATGGGAGAGCCTGGTGGGCTGCCATTTATGGGGTCGCACAGAGTCGGACATGACTGAGTGACTTAGCAGCAGCAGCAGCAGCAGCAGCAGCAGCAGCAGCAGCAGTTAAAGAAGTCAGATCTCAAAATGAGACCTGTTCCCAACGTGTTGGCCCAGTGCTCTTTATGACAGGAGAACAACAGTAACGTTAGCTACCTTATTATTTGTTAGACATGATATGCTAGATGCTTGCAATGCAATATCTCATGCTATCTAAGTACATTTAAAAACTTCTTTTCAGTACCAGTGCTATTTGAAAGAGAGAACTGGTTAAGTCATTTATCAGCTACTAAGACCAAAATTTGATTTCCCTCCCATCCCCAGCTAAACTGTAGTCACATAAGTAAATCTTGAGGTAAAATAAATGAGCAATAGTAAATTTTGATATTCAATAAGGAGAGCAGGACCTGGAAAATCTGCCTAATGATGGCTGTTTTGGAGACTGGGCTCTCAGGAGGACCACACTGGAAAAGCCCAAGTGAGATTATATGAACTGGGAAACAGTAAGGCTACATAGACCCTCAAAGGTGCTGGAATATAATAGGGTGTCCAATAGGAGAGGTTACAGACATCAACTTTGCAGCTTCATCCTGAGAGTGGTCACCACAACTGTATTCAAATACTCTGCACTTGTGAGGCCTATTCTCATGTGTCTTCCCTCATACACTCTTTCCTAAAAACAGCAGAGCACAGGATAAAAGGGTTTCTGTGTCTGCAATGTTTACATAGAATCTACTAAAGCTGCAATGCTTGATTCATATTTAATCACCAGATAAAAGTCAGTCTTGTAACTTCCAGAAGCTAGACAATGCCCCAAGTGAAAAAATTTAATGAGACCCACTTTTTACTTTTACTAGGGGGACAAATGATTTTTAAATGTATATATGCACAGTGGCCTCTGAGTGAAAAACTTAGGACCCACTGCTCTGATTACAAGATGCAACCCTCGTCAAATGCAGGGTTTGATGAATAATGCATCAGCACTGAGGGAGAGGTGGTAAGAAAACAGCTGACAACAGTCAAGGAACCAAGGGAGTGAAGGGAGAACAGAGCAAATGGGCTGTATTGTCCCTGATTGTAGGAAGAGATTGTATCACTCTTCCGTGAGTGTTTTAGGATTGAAGTAGAACTGCAGAGTCCTAATGGCCTTTTAAAAATATTTTATTTAACACTGTATGTTCAAACACTTAATTAAATGTTTACTAGTAAATAGACGTCAGATGCTTCAAAAATCTCACTTAATGTAATTAAACTACATATATTGTATGCTCAGACAACTGTGTCTTGGCTTTGAGAATTCTTTAGATACTCATGAAAATCCATATTTAGCATTCTAGCATACTTTTTAAAGTAGTCTCTTGGTAGCAAGAAACTACTTTCATTTTTTAATGTCTCCCTAAGAGAGAGAAGAATGATTAAGAGAAATTGAAAAACACAGGAAGGACCATGGAAATGTAGATTTCATCTGTATTCACTATTGGTGTTCTATCTATACCCAGATATCTTTCTTGGCATTTCCTGTGTAATGTCATTAGGACTTTGCCTCGCAGTCATTACAAGTGGGAATGTTATCTATTAACTTTGAATCTCTTTTATTATTATGTGACTAAGTATTTGTACAAATGCCAACCCCTTCAATATACCACTAAAAAAGCAATATTATATAAAACATCCACATTATATTAATAATAAAAATGAGTCATCTTTGTATTTGGTTTTTTATTCTTATTCATATATTCCTCTCTTTTAATTATTCAAGTAATGCAGGAATAAATTCTTTATGTAAAAAATTGAAACAAATTTCAGCAATAGGAAAAAAGCATAGGTCTTAAATCTTTTTATCTTAATTCCTTCCCCCCAACTGCCACTATAATTGTTTTGTTGTGTATTTCTCTAGACCTTTCCCTTTACTTTTACAAAAACAAAACAAACACATAAATGTGCATACAGTCTGGACTTCCTTAGCAGTCCAGTGGTTAAGACTCTGAGCTTCAAAGGCAGGGCACAGTTTTGATCCCTGGTAGGAACTAAGATCCCACATGTCACTTTTGGCAAAAAGTAAAATGCATATATGATATAGTATACTGATAGCTTATTTTATTTAATAGACAA
This sequence comes from Oreotragus oreotragus, assembly GCA_006410675.1. Lineage (NCBI taxonomy): Eukaryota > Metazoa > Chordata > Mammalia > Artiodactyla > Bovidae > Oreotragus > Oreotragus oreotragus. The sequence continues at coordinate 783,016 of SJYX01014312.1, forward strand.
ATAGAATTCTACTATATATATTTCTCTGTAACTTACTATTTTTATTTCCTAGGATGACTTATGATCTTTTTGTATCACTACACATAATATCTACTGCCAGGAGCCAGCACGGGAAATCCCACCCATGACAAAGTCATGCAGCGAGAACTGACGGGCAAGGCAAGTCAGGTCTCAAGGGGTCCTCTGCCTGAGCATCTACCCCGAAACCAAAATCTGTCTGTTTACTGTCTGCTATACTATATTCTTCTGACATTACAGGGGGCTTTCCCTGACCACCTTTCTCTGGAAAAAGTTAACTTAGAGCTCCAACTGATCTCCTGCATATGAAAGGAATGTCTCAGCTTAAAACCCTCTGATGGCTTTCTAACTTACCTGACTGGTCCGCCTGGACTTTTACAACTTGTGGATTGTTTACAACCCCCAACCGTGAGAGGCACGAAGCTAAAACATCTTAAGGATATAGAGCCTTTTAGAGCTAAGAATTAGTTTGGTGGAGGGTTCCATTGTTGACTTAATGCTTGCTGCCAGGCCTCCATATCCTTTATCTTTTAGGCACCTGGGAGGATATTAATCAATGTAATCAGGATGCAGAAATAGGAATATAGTAGTTTTGATGTTAGCAATACTAGACTTTTGAGTTAATTAATTTTCTCTGTTATAAATTCCTGTAATCCTTTTCCTTGTTATAAATTGTTGTGTCCTTGCTATGTAAGAATGTAACTTTATTTAGTGCTTTCTGAGAGTGGCACCAGACTTTGGGAAGAACAACACTATTATCCTTATCAGAAAAGGGCTGTAAAATGTTAATTGGCCCTCTGGCCAGAAGATGATGTAAATCACCTAAGACTTGTGTATACAACTAGGTATGCAGAGAGAAAGCCTGGTCTCGATGAGTCAGGCCTGCTGACGCTGCATAATTTATATTATCGATTGATCTCTATGTACAAAAAATGTATAAAAAGCCTTTACGAACAACAAAGGAGGGGTCAGTCATTGGAAAGACTGGTTCCCCCCGTGTCAAATCTCTCTCTCTCTCTCCCTCCCTCTCCTTTTCAGGCTGAATTCCCATCTAGGGCGTGGAGACTCGCCAAGTCTACTTACTTGCCCTGGCTTCTAAGACCCACGCGAGAGGGAGACCAAGGCGGGGCACCCTTTGCTATTCAAGTGGGCACCGGTGGCCTAACATAGATGGTGCAAGTTCCTTGTCTTGGAAATCTATTGGTTTTTCGCGTAAACCAATTTATTCAGCCTATTTTCTCCACTAAATTTCTCACTACACTATTCTTTCCTAATCTCTCTTTATATTTCCAAATAAATAAGCTTTTCCTCACCTATGGTAATCATTTTTAAATGTTTTGTTATATATTGCATTTTCCTAAATAATACTGAAGTTGAAATTATTTCTATTTTTTTAGCCAATTCTCCTATGAATTGCTTTATTATAGGTTTTTGGAATATTTAGATATTTCTCTGACCTTTCTTTTTAAAATTTTATTTGAGGAATTTTTTTCTATAACCTAGATAGCTATGCTATGTTTTATTTTATTTTGGTATGTATTTTCCCAGTGTACAACATGTCTTTCATTATTTTTCATACTGTGGAAGATTTCAGATTGGTGAAACAAAATTATCTTTCTTTATGCAATTTACAAATTCCCTAGGAAGGCATTTATTTCAAGGTTATAGCCATATTTCTCTACATTTTCTGCTAACACTTTTTAATGAAATATAACATGTAGACAAAAACTTAATAAATCATTAGGTATATAGTTCAATAAATGATCACAGAATGAACATAACTATGTAACCACAACCCAAGTTGTATCTTTGATAAAAGTTATTTATTAATTTTACTTGATTATCTACAAATTCTTTGGGGACATTTTAATGTACAGAATCATTTCTGTGAATGAATAGTCTAATTAATTCCTTTCCAACCTGCATACATTTTATTTATTTTCTTGTCTTGTTTCACTGGCATGGTTATGCAGTACAATGTGCAATATGAATGATAGCAATGGGCATCTCATCTCTCCTGCCTGAATATAGGGGATGAATTTTCAGCATCATTTCATTAAGTAAGATACTTATTGAAAGATACTCAGTATTAGATAGAGAAGCTCCTTTTATTGTTAGTTTTCTATTTTTAAAGTGTGGATTTATGATATTTTTGCTTTAGTGCTTCTTTTGAATCATTTAAAATTATCATTGTCCTTTGTTCTATTAATATGTCATTCCTGTCTCTTATACACATCTGAATGTGTATAAGAGACAGGCCCCTTATNTAGAGAAGCTCCTTTTATTGTTAGTTTTCTATTTTTAAAGTGTGGATTTATGATATTTTTGCTTTAGTGCTTCTTTTGAATCATTTAAAATTATCATTGTCCTTTGTTCTATTAATATGTCATTCCTTATATTCATTTTCAAACATTAAATCAACCTTGCATTCATGGATCAATCCATCTTTATCATAATACCATATGTCTCCAAACTTTAAAAAATATATTTCATTGGAATTCTCAAGTACTTTGTTTAAAAGCTTTTTATGCTTTTGAGTTTGAGAGGGACTATGATATCTTTTATTGCAAGATTTTTGTCAGGTTTAGTATCAATATTGTGATGGCCTAATGAAATTGCTCTGAATTTTTTTATTTTCAGAAAAATATTTATATACAATTGCTTTCTATAATGGCCAATCTAAGTTTGGAATTTTATTTTTAGGAAGATTTTAAATTACAGATTCAATTTATTTAGCTGATAATAGTAAGATTCAGATATTCTCTATCTTCATACATCAGTTTTAGCAGGTTTTATTCTAGCAGACATATGCTCATTTCCTATAAATTTTTAAAATTATGATCATAATTTTTTTATAATATCTTTTTAATAAAATTTTCTGTGTGATCTATAATGTTTTTGTTATTTTTTATATATATCAGGTCTTTTTTGATCAGACTCACCATGAAGTTAACTTTTTGTTATGTAACTTTTCAATTTTGAGCAGTACTACCTCTCTAATTAGGTTTTATAGTTTGTTATATAATAAATATATCTGTCTGTTTGTCTTTCTACCTACCTATGTATGTGTCCATCCATCCACCCTCAGTCTAGATTTTTATCCATTTGTGCAAACTGGGAGACTTTTAAAACTTGTCTATCACTTTTTTGAATAAATTGTTAATATCCTTTCTTCTTATTTACACTTTTCTCACTTAAAGGTATTCTCTTTTTTTTTTTTTTTCATTTTTCTTGATGTATTCATTACTCAGCAAAAAATGCATACATTTCTTTTAATTATTCACAGAGTTACAGTGCCTTAAAATCTTAACAATGGATTAATGCCTTTGATGTTGCTATACACATTAAATAAAGTTATATTTAATACAACTACACAGAAATAATATATGAATCTTTCTTTTGATCCTGAAAATAGGAAATAAAACTATTTCTTTGGCAATTATAGAATTTGTTCACAGATTCTTCCTGAAGTTTTGCACTTTTCTGCTTTTTTGCTTGCTGGTTTATTGGGTAAGTGAAGTAAAGTTTCTGGGTGACTTTTAAAACTATATACATGTTTTAAAGTTAATAAACCTGGTTTTAAAACAAGTAATGTTATATCAAGAAAGAACACTTATTTTTTAAACTTTTTCTCTCCAGTTAAACTAGTTCCTGTTCGTTGACTAAGTCATGTCTGACTCTGTGACTCTATGGACTGCAGTATGCCAGACTTCCCTGTCCTTCACGATTTCCCAGGGTTTGCTCAAAGTCATGTCCATTGAGATGGTGATGCAATTCTTCTCCTCCTGCTTCAGTCTTTCCCAGCATCAAGGTGTTTTCCAGTGAGTTGACTTTTCCCATTAGGTGACCAGAATATTGACTGGACCTTCAGTTTGAGCTTCAGTCAAAGGTATTCTCAATTAAGTATTTCACCCCCTAAATTGATTGTCTTATTTTGTTATCTTATCTCTTATTTCTAATTATCTAATATCGCCCAATCAGGGTCCCAGTAGGAAATAAGTATTGAATTATAATAATTCAAGGAGATGTTAATATAGAAATGTTAACATGTAGCACCCTAGAATAATAACATTCAAACTATTACCACTGTTAGGCCCAAGGGATCAAAGAGGGAGTGGCTTATTTAAAAGGTCTTTTCTTTGTTGAGGTCTTTTCTTTCTCTTTTTCAACTATTTTTAAAACTCAACTGTACTTTTTATTCAGATTCCATGAATATGTCCACTAATACTGTTTTAGGACATATCACTAGATTACACATTAAATGCACTTGTCTCAGTCTCCTCAAATCTGTGACAATTCCTCATTCTTTCCTTGTCTTTCATGATTCTGACAACTTTGAGGGTTTGCTCAGATATTCTGAGAACTGTCTCTCTATCTGAGGACTTGCTTGATAGTTTCTCGTTATTGGACTGAAGTTACACAGTTTTGGAAAGGTAACAAAAAGTGATTATTTTTTTTTCCCAATACATAGCAAGGGCCACAAATTGTCGCTATGTCATTTTACTAGTGACAGTAACACTGATCACTTCATTACGGTGCTGTCTGTCAGGTTTCTCTACTATAAAATGATTCTTCTCCTTTTATAATTAATGGATATCCTGAGGGAGATACTTTGAGCCTATACAAATATCCTATCTCTCCTCACACATTTCCTAATATTATATTCCTTTGGTAGACCTTGATTGACAATTATTACTGTAAAGTTCTAATGAGATTTTCTATTTCCCTCATTCCACCTACATTTTTTAATTGGATTTCATTTTTAAGATAGTTCTGTTACCCCCAATTATATTTAGTCAATTATTTATTTATATCAGCACAAAACCATGGATTTTTTTTTATATTCTATGAGTTATAATCCAATATTTCTGTTGTTAATTTTACTCCTCCAATTATTTCAAATTAGCCACTGGGAAAAATAAGAGATCTTTGGCCACTGAGAGAGCTTTCTGACTTGTTTTGCAGCAATATCCAAAGGGTAAAAAAGAATCTAAATAGCTTTGAGGAAAATTTCATTATAACTAAGTTTTATGCCATTCTATCATCATTAGTGCATGAGATAAGAGAAAAATATTTGCTATAAAGTTCTCAAAATATATATTACCTAAGGTCAATTTCTTTATGTATTACTCAGGTATTCTGCAGATAACTGACATAATGAACTTAAGCATGAGTTTGTCTTGACTGCTAGTCAACAGTATCAGTGAACATGGAATAAGTTAACATGATAAAAGGAATAAATAATGTAAATAATCATTTACAAGGTAGCAGTAATTTGTATTTGGAAGAAAAAAAAATAATCTGCATAGTTCCAAAATTGTAAGAAAGGATAGATTTGGTTGGGAACAAATAAATGAAAAATTACAGGAGGAGAAGATCAAGATGGTGGAGTAAGATAACCACATACAACTCTATGTGGAACAATTCTCACTAAAACTCATTCGAAACTGGAAGGAAAATTCCTATGCAACTCAGGGTGTAAGAAAGACACACACATAATCAGGTAGGAAGGGAAGAAATGTGATCAGGTCAAGATCTGTACCCCTGGGAAAAAATCTCATAAAATTGGAAATTATACAGGCAGACACATACCTTGGGGAGTGAACAGGTTGAGCCACAGATTGGGTGTTCCAGTCCTGGGATCCTATGCTAAGGAGACAAACTCCTTTGGCTGGTTGGCAGACAGCTGGGGAAAACAGAAGGGCTAGGGCAAGCTGGACTTCATTAGCGAGGAGCACATTTGTTGGCTAGCCCTCAAAGTAGGACAAAGAGAGGTCTGCTCTTTAGCAGTTGCCTGGTTTCAAGAGACTGCTTCATTGCTCTAGTCCAAGTGCTCTAGTCCAAGCCAAGTGGACACTCCAGCCCTGCTCACTCCACACCACAGCAGGGCACTGGATCTAAGCAGCCATGACCAGGGAAAAAACTAGACCACTGGAAGCAGATGTACCCTGGTCCCAGTGCAGAGCCTGGGTTGGGTGGCACTATCTATTGTTGATGCTTATGCAAGAGTGCCCAAGAAGCTATTCAGGTTTCAGACACATCCTGCTCCACTACACTTCACCCTTGTAAATGCAGAGAGATCACAAAGACTCTGGCTGCCCTGCAGAGTGGCTCCACAACAAGGTGGGAGTGGCAGAGGGTGGAGAGAGTGATCAGCTGTGAGAGACAAATGGGACTTGCCCATGAGAGCTCTGCCCTAGCAGCTGCCAATTTCCTGTGACAGCTTTGCAGTGAGCCCCAGCCTGAGCTGAGCTAACACTATGGGTTATTCAATCCCATCAGTTCAGGTCAGTCTCTCAGTCGTGTCTGACACTTTGCAACCCCGTGGACTACATCACACTAGACTTTCTTGTCCATCACCAACTTCTGGAGCTTACTCAAACTCATGTCCATCAGGTCAGTGATTCAATCCCATCAAGATCCCATCCAATCTATGCCTCAGCCCAGTACTGGCTCTAGAGCACCTACAACCAAAGAAGAGACTCTCTGTTTAAAACCTTCCCCAGTTTCTCTGTATGCCAAACTCCTTTATATTCTATAGATGTTGGCTTAGGTACCATATAAGAATTTTTCCCTGACCACACAAGTTCACTTAGGTACCATGATATACTCTCTATCCCAGGAGATATTTTTTCAACTTCACTTATCATAATCTGTAGCATTTTTTTTTTTTTCTGGTCTATATGTTCCTAATTAGAATAGAACTTTCAGTAGGGCAGGGACCTAGACTGTCTTTTTCATCTCTGTGTCCCCGAAGGATAGTGCTTCTTGGAAGGTACAAAAAAAGTAGTCAATATTGGAATAAAAGAATATGTGGATGAATGGTCAGGTATTAAGGTAAAAGACATATGAGGGTTTACTGATAATTAAATACAATATAACCTTGATGATCATGATGATCATGATGACCAGCATCCAGTGGATCATGCTAAAAACCTAGGACTTCTGCTTGATTCCTTTATATTCCTGCCCTTGAAAGTCCAATACAACAGTAAGTTTCTAATTTTAATACATCTCAAATTTCACCACTTCTTCTCTGCCATTGATGTTGCCAAATAACCAAATTACTACTATGATCTACCAAGTCTTTTTTCTTGCATAAATCCTTCCAAATTCTTTGATATAAATAAACCCCAAACTCTCTACCACAGCCAAGAAGGCCTTGTAGAAAATCCTCATTGTCTAGCATTCTCTTGTATATTCATTCTCTCTGTATTCACACCAAGTTCTAAGTGTGCTGGTCTTTAAAAATATAAGGTGCCAGCACCTTACAATTATTACTCAAACCTTGTGTACCCTCCTTGCATTCCTCCTTACACTAATATTCTCTCACGAATCTCTAACGAATTACCTCCTGTCACATTCACTCTCTAGCCCTTACCCAGGTTTATTTTCTATACAGAATTTAATTAATGTATGAAATTATTTCTTTATTGGTTAATCTGCCTTGGGTTACCAGATGTAAAGCTCTTCAAGGTGAGGAATTTTGTTTTCCTTGGTCATTACCACATTCTAACATCCAGATGACTTCTTGCTACAACTAGAAAATATTTACTGAAACAATAATGAAAAGAAACTCTTCAGATGGGACTCTTTTTACCACTTTAAAAGTTATCATACTTTCAGTCATGTGTATTTTTTAGTACAGATGAAAATACCAAAGAAGGAATTTTAAAGCTTGTCTTATATTGTTGGCCATGCTGTGAAGCCTGTGGGATCTTAGTTCCCCAACCAGGGATCAATCCAGGCCCTGGGAAGTCAAAGCACAGAGTCCTAACAACTGAACTTCCAGGGAATTTTCTAAAGCTCATCTCTTAAGAATTTTTTCTCTTCTTTTTTAAACTAACAGTTGAATCATTCTTCATCTCCTTGTCCTTTGTTGAGAAAACTTTCACTTACTTTCTTAATTAGGTCAAATGACCCTACTGCATACTCTTAAAGCATCATGTAACTTTCCATATAGAGCTTAACTGAGTTTTAATTTACCTAATTCTTCAAAATAAATTTTTCCTACGCCTATGTCCTTCACTAGCCCCTAGCTCTATGAAGATAGAGATGATATATGTTTTAATTCACTGTTTAATCCAATGGTGATATGCTCAACATCTGGCCTATCTTATGTACTCAAAATATTTCTTCAAAAAATAAAGCACCTCAAGTGTCATTCCACATTGTCTAGTATAGAATACATAAATATGCTTTTAGTAGTATAGATTTACACCTTAGGAATAAACTACTGATCAACAGCATGAACCATCAGCTCAGTTCAGTTCAGTTGCTCAGTCGTCTCCGACTCTTTGCGATCCATGGACTGCAGCATGCCAGGCTTCCCTGTCCATCACCAATTCCTGGAGCTTGCTCAAACTCATGTCCATCGAGTCAGTGATGGCATCCAACCATTTCATCCTCTCTCATCCCCTTCTCCTCCCACCTTCAATCTTACCCAGAATCAGGGTCTTTTCAAATGAGTCAGTTCTTCATATCAGGTGGCCAAAGTATTGGAGTTTCAGCTTCAGCACCAGTCCTTCCAATGACTGTTCAGGACTAAATTCCTTTAGGATGGACTGTTTGGATCTTCTTGCAGTCCAAGGGACTCTCAAGAGTCTTCTCTAGCACCACAGTTCAAAAGCTTCAGTTCTTTAGTGTTCAGCTTTCTTTATAGTCCAACTCTCACATCCAGACATGACTCCATATAACATCATATCCAGACATGACATCCAACATGAACCATACACATATTATTTAATTGGTTTGTCATTTTTTCTCCATGTAAAACTGGGAACATAAATCTGATTAACTGAATGTCTCTCATAGTTGAATTCTATGTAAGCCTGGTTATTACTTCATGTAACTGAAGCTCATAGATTTACAAAAGGAATGAGTTTGTTTTTTCCTCCCATATTGAATTTAATTCCTTTTGAAGTATGTAATGAGTGCCATCATTTCACTTCACAAGAAATCTTTCATCTCTTAACTAATGAAGAACCTCCCCTTCCCATCCCCTCTAAGTACCATTTCAGTCATCAATATTTGGGTCGATTGAAGGAGGAAACAGACAGAACAGGCTCCATCTTGAAAGCAGGACTCCATCTTGGGCCAGACTGTGGACTTTGAGCTCTATTCCCAGTATCTATGGAAACAATATACCAACTGGAAAGCTAGGCCCCCAGATGGAAGAGCCCCAGGGCTTGTACCTAGCCTCCTGTCACCTAAAAGAATACCATAATTATCTGTGTAACAGAATAGAATCATAAAGCCTATTATGCTTATTGGGGTATGACCACAGACCTATTGATAATTGTCCACTGTTAACTACCTAGGCTTCAGTCATACAAATCAAGGGTTAACTTTAACTATATCCTTCTTTTCCTTTGTCCAGACTAGTTTCAGAGAATTTGGGGAGGTGGATTTGAGCACATACACTTAGGGTATATAAGGTTTTCGCAAAAACTGGTCGAGGTCCTTGGCTAAGAGGAGACTGCCTTGAGTCTGCCAGTGTAATAAACTGCACTCCACTATCTGCATTGTCCTTCTGAGTTTGTTTCCTGGAACGTGTGGCTACAGTACTATAGCTATGCAAAATGTTTTTATAAATTAATTCCAACAATTGACAAATACCTTTTCAGTCTTATTATATCCTATCCATTGAAATATATTCTATATATCAAAAAATAGCTTTAAAAAATAAATGAAGCACTGGGAAAGGACAGTTGATTAAATATTTTTGCATTTAGTCTTCCTCTCACATTTAATGATTCATTATTAGCAGTGTCAGCATTGAATACAGGAATATAAAGTTAAGTTTTCTCAAAAGGTTGAACATTTTGTCATTTCCTGAAAGACTAAAGAAAATCAAGCCCACCTGGCCACACTCACTTTCTAGCCTGGAAATATATTAACTTGTACCTGAGTCTTCAAACCATTTGAGAACTCAGAGAAATAAAAATATTTAAAGAAATTAAAGATCCATTATCATTGTTTAAGGTTTTTTTTTTTTTTTTTTTTAATGTTCAGTCTGGGAAGGGCTTACTCATCTCACAAGTATTTCTTTGGTCTATCCTATGAAATAAAGTCAATTGAAAATATGAAAATAGTTTTTTTTTATATATATAGGTACAAGCTCTTGTGTATTGTGACACTTGTGTATAGTAGAAACAAATGATTAAATCTAATTGTCCAAAGATTTTGGAAATGGCAACATAGTCATGTAACTAGAGAAAGCCATGAGGCATATCCTGAAATCTTGGATATAGTCTCTATTTTCAAATCAAAACAGGGATATAGAAAGTCAGCTCAAAGAGACTATTAATTCTAAGGCAAAAAGCTAATTTGAACATGAATCTGAAGATTTCTAAAAACACAGCCACACACACACACACATACACACATCCTACATATACATACATGTCTGTATGTGGATGTATATGTATGTTCATCTTAGTAAGGAAAGGGCAGAAAATATTATGTTTAAAAATGCAAGTAGAGAAAAAGTCAGAGAAAGAAATTAGTATGATTTTAACACATATCTAATAAATGCCAAGTACAGAGATTGGTACTGAAGTCACGGTGGTAAATAAGAGAGATATGGTCCTTGACCTTAGGTAACCTACCACACATATCTTTCCCCTATTCATCATTGAACAATAGAATGGCATCTTCAAAGGCCATGATGTTGAAAAGAGTTTGCTGAGTTCCAAAAGTTACAGCATATGGATCATCTTGTAGGGCAAGTTAGGAGTGGTAGGAAATTAGACAGATGAGTGGTTAAGAGCACAAAATCAGATGTTATATATTAAGCTAACAGTGATAGGAAAGCACTAGAGTTTTAAGCAAAGAAACAACAGCTTTCTTGGTAGACAATATTCAAGTCTGATCTGTTGGGCAGGCATATTCCATGACAGCACCATTACCATTACACAGCTAGCTCTGATAGCTTAGAATCCAAGAGGATCAAAATAAATAATCTGTGTAAAGTGCATATAGTCTTTCCGCAATGACTCAGCAGTAAAGAATCTGCCTGCAATGCAGGAGACCCAGGTTCAATTTCTGGGTCAGGAAGAACCTCTGGAGAAGGAAATGGCTACACATTGCAGTATTCTCGCCTGGAGAATTCCATGGACAGAGGAGGCTTGTGGGTTACAGTCCATAGGGTCTCAAAGAGTCAGACAACTGAAGCGAGTGAGCATGTGAAGTGCATATATTATCCCTAGTGCATAATATTCCCTCAATAAACATTAGTAACCAGAGAAATAGTTTCATAGGTTATGGAAGATTGGGCTTCTTGGAAAGAAAATTCTGTATTGGAGATTAACATGCAAAAAGTTTAAGGCACTCAGGATCTGCACATAGGGAGGGCAAGGGACAAGAAGGAAGCAAAGTTGGGCAGAGAGAAGTTGATTCTTTTTCAGCAAATGGTGCAATAGTCCCTACAGGGGAGCTGTGAAAGCCCTCCAGAATAAGCCTTCCCTTCGTTAAGGAGCCCTGGCCTCTAGCCTCAGGGATCAACAAGTTGTTTATGTTCAATCACTAAGTAGCATTCACCTCTTTGAGACCTCAAGGACTACAGCACACCAGGGTTCCCTGTCCTTCACTGTCTACCTGAGTCTGCTCAAATTCATGTCTATTGAGTCAGTGATGCCATCAACCATCTTAACCTCTGTTGCCCTCTTCTCCTCCTGTCCTCAATCTTTCCCAGCATCAGGGTCTTTTCCAGTGAGTTGGCTCTTCATATCAGGTGGCCATAGTATTAGAGCTTCAGTTTCAGCATCAGTCCTTCCAATGAATATTCAGCTATTCTGCGTGGATTTCCTTTAGATTGACTGGTTTGATCTCGCAGTCCAAGGGACCCTCAAGAGTCTTCAACACCACAGTTCAAAAGCATCAATTCTTCGGTGCTCAGCTTTCTTATGAATCCAACTCTCACATGCCTACATGACTACTGGAAAAATCATAGCTTTGACTAGACAGACCTTTGTCAGCAAAGTGGTGTCTCTGTTTTTTAAGGCACTCTCTAGGTTTGTCATGGATTTTCTTCCAAGGAGCAAGAGTCTTTTAATTTCATGGCTACAGTCACTGTGTGCAGTGATTTTGGAGCCCCTTAAAAATAAAATCAACCAGTCACTGGATATAGGCTGCTCTACTAGAAGCAGCCTTCTCTGGCTTAAGGTGATTTTGGGAAATGGGTTTTCAGGTAAGAGCTGTCAACAGCCATATCCCAGCAACTGAGGGCATCAGCCCTGAAGAGGGACCAATGTGGCTCATTACAATATCGTTTACATTGATTGAAAAGAAAGGTAATATGTCCTGGCATTTCTCTTTTCTCTGGATTCCTCTCCAAATTCAGCCTTCTCCAAAGGGACATTTCCCACAATTTAAAAAAGACCCTTTGTCACACTTCCACTGCGTTTTCTACACGATTCATCACAACTATTTTTTATTCTTTATTCCTTTCATGTAAAGTTTTCTGGACTTGGTTTGCTACCATAATTTACACACAATGAAGAGATGATGTGTCCTTTTCAAAAATGTGCTTTTTCTTAATAGCTTCTCACCCTTTTAACCAACTTGACAAACTGCCTCAGGATATTAAAAATGATACATTCTCACCTGGAGGGAAATGTTTAAAATGTAATTTGAATAGGTAGTTAAGCATGTTTCCCTGAAGGTGTTATCATTTGGTAATTTGATATTTTAATATCAAATGTAAGTTCTTGACATGGCCTGCCCTTTCCAGAGGAGACCCATAAAAATAACATGTGTCTCTGAACAATTTCCTGGCTGAGGCAGGTTGTATTTTGTGTCCCCGATTATAATTATCTTCACTGCATTGTAAAGAATGTGTTGTACACCAAATTCTCTATTAACAATCACAATGTGTAGAAATTATCTTCATCCTAGAACATCTCAAGGGTCTGGGCTGTTTGTATATGATAACAGCTCATTGAGATCCAAATTATGGAAAATTCAAAGAAATGAACAGGAAAAACACTGCTATTTTACCATCAGTTTTTAAAAGAAATGTGTTGTAATTAAAATGTAAAACAAGGCTCTTTGAATCAATCTAGTCAGATGAAGAAGGAGGAGGAGGGGGAGGGAGAGTAGGAGGAGAAGGGAAGGAATAAAACCAAGGGAAATATGAATAGAAGTATCCTGAGGTTTTGCCTCAAAAAAGCAGAATTAGTGAATCCAAAAAGTAGACACCCTTTTACGCNAAGAAGGAGGAGGAGGGGGAGGGAGAGTAGGAGGAGAAGGGAAGGAATAAAACCAAGGGAAATATGAATAGAAGTATCCTGAGGTTTTGCCTCAAAAAAGCAGAATTAGTGAATCCAAAAAGTAGACACCCTTTTACGCCATTAAGAATAATTAACAATTAGATAAATAATATTTAAATGTTTTAAAATATATGATTAAACTATAAAACTTTTAGTATTCTGAAATTTAATTTGAAGGGAACTACAAATTTTAAATGAGGTGAAAGTGGTGGCAGGTGAGGAAATCAATTCTTGATATTAGGACACTGAGCTTCTAAAGCCCCCCTCACTCATAATGCAGATATTGATTTTAATTTCCTTCCCAATTAACAAGGCCTTTTTTTTTTTACATTATATATAAAACTTAGAGTAAAATAACTGAAAAAGGATATATAAATAAACTAAAAAGGGATATATAAAAAAGATATATAAATCAGATAACTAAAAAAGGATATATAAATCAGATAAATAACTTTGAGCAGTTATATGATGAACTAAAGGCTACGTGAGTGGAAAAATTCCAATATATGAAATACAGAAATGTGAAGGAATGTGTACTATTATTCTGTCAATTGCTTTTCAGGGTCCAGGGAATACAGTAATCCCTCTTTTAAAATGAGCATGACATGAGAATGAAGCTAATACGAAGAGGCAATAGAGACAAACAAGTCTCTAAGTGTACTTTTATTTTACAAAGTTGAAAAACAAATAGCAGATAAATGATGTTTTTCAATGTTCAGGAAAATGAAGATGTTTTGGGAGGAAAATTATGTATAAGACAGGACTCTTTCACTTTTAAGAGACAGGAAACCTTCCATTTCCAAACCTTTAAACAAAAAATAGTACTTTAATATATTATGTAGCTCAAGATTCTTAGAAATAAGTGGCTTTAGGAGTAGCTGAATCCAGGTGCTCAAAAATCCTCATCCAGACTAAGACTTGCTTTTCTGATCCCTAGGCTATGCTTTGCTCTTCGTGGGCTTCCTTCTTCTACTCCATACCTCCTCTTGCCAGCAAAATAGATGTTAAGGCTTCTGCTGCTGCTTCTAGACTTGAATTATACTGTCTTAGCAACTGCATAAGAAAGAATGTTGCTCCTCTAGTCTTTCTATCAGAAGCCGCCAGTATTAGTTCTAAATGGACCAACTTCAGTTAAGTGTCCATCACTATACCAATCTCTGTAGGTAGAGGGAAGCCATTCCTATGTTCAATGTTCATCTGTATCCTATTGAGTAAGAAAATGCGAAAGTGGAACTTTCTCAAGAAAAATCAGGATACAATAACAAGAAAATGGGAACAAAAGAGTATCTGTTTACTACCAAAAGTTAGAATAAAATAATTAAATCTGAAATCAGTGAAGGATATTTGGGAAGAAAGGGAGGTAAAAATCAAGTACCATCTTTCCTAGTGTTGACTCTTCACTCATTTTCACTCAGAAAAACTAGACCCAGATTTTTAGCCGGGAAGAAGTATGCCTAGAAAATATTTCTTCTCTTTTTTCTTTTCTTTCTGACCAATTTGCAGATAAGTTTTGAAGACAGGGGCTTCCCAGGTGGCACAGTGGTAAAGAATCTACTTGCCAATGCAGGAGGTGCAAGAGATATGAGTTCAGTCCCTGGGTTGGGAAGATCCCCTAGAGTAGGAAAGGGTAACCCACTCCAATATTCTTGACTGGGAAATCCCACGAACAGAGAAACCCAACAGACTACAGTCATGGAATCTTAGAGTCTGACATGACTGAGCACACACACACGTGCATGCGTGCACGCACACACACACACACACACACACTCGGATATAACCCATGCTGATACTTTGTATTCTCTATTTGATGCTTTATTTGACTGTATCAAAGCTTTAAACTTCCAAGCAATGACAATGAGTGACATTATACTTGTGTGCGTGCTGTCACTTTAGTCATGCCCGACTCTTTGTGACCCTTTGGACTGTAGCCCACCAGACTTCTCTGCCCACAGGATTCTTCAGGCAAGAATACTGGAGTGGGTTGCCATGCCTTCCTCCAGGGGATCTTCCTGACTCATGGATCGAATGTGGGTCTCTTACATCTCCCTGCATTGGTAGGCCGGTTCCTTACCACTAGTGCCACCTGGGAAGCCCAGCATTGTACTTGCCCCCTTGTGTAATCTGTGGAGGAGGGGAAGCAAGCAGAGGTGAAGGAGGTTACAATAGAAGCAGCTCTTCCCCCTCTTTCCTGTTTGCCCGTTTCTGTTCCCCTCTAACCTTAAAAGAACACAATAAGGAATATGATCACTAAGCTACTGAAACTGACTCCAGACTTATGCTCTTCTAAATACACACAATGCCTTGGCTAACCTGTTGATTCTTTTCCTAGAAATGAAGAAGTAACCCTCAAAATCCCCCCAAAGCAATGCTGCAGGCAGATCACTGGGGCAAGATAATATCTGAGGAGACAGCCAGTCAGTCTGCACACAGTAGACATGCAGAACCTAACCGCCTGCCTCCATGATTCACTGGGATCCTTTTCCCTCCATTTTTCCCTTTAAAAATTGTCATAGATTGCCTGGTGGGCTGCTGTCTATGGGGTTGCACAGAGTCGAACACGACTGAAGTGACTTAGCAGCAGCAGCANCTGCACACAGTAGACATGCAGAACCTAACCGCCTGCCTCCATGATTCACTGGGATCCTTTTCCCTCCATTTTTCCCTTTAAAAATTGTCATAGATTGCCTGGTGGGCTGCTGTCTATGGGGTTGCACAGAGTCGAACACGACTGAAGTGACTTAGCAGCAGCAGCAGCAGAATCTTTGGACTTGGTCTCTGGACACAAGTCTCCATCTCCTCGGATTGCCAGCTTTTCTGATTAAAGCATCTTTCTTTTCTACCAACACTTGCCTCTGGAGTTGGTGTGTGAACAGTGAGCAGCTCAACCTGGGTTAGGTTACAAGATACAAAGAACATAATAATGAGGGGTAATTGTAATTATCCTGAACCCCATTAGCACCCATACCAGGCCACCTAAAAGGATAAAGGAAGAAAAGGGGGAGGGGAAGCACACAGTCTAATGGACAATAAAAAGTTATCATTATCCTTTCTTAAGATAACTTTAATATATGACTTTGTTGAGTTGTAATTTCATTTTTTCCCTGTTAGCTCTCTAATATGCACTTAACTTGATTAAAAAAAAAAAAAGTGTCCTATACGATGAAATACTCCTGTTACTGAGATGTCTGAGGCACCTAGCCTAGACATAGAGACAGACAATGTATCCCTCCCTCCCCCCACCCAACTAACTTGATAAGGTTGTTGACTTAATATCATGCAAGGCAAATATGTGATTCAATTATGAAAAACATTTAAAAAATTGAAAACAATAGTGCCTTGCTGCTGCTGCTGCTGCTGCTAAGTCGCTTCAGTCGTGTCCAACTTTGTGCAACCCCATAGACGGCAGCCCACCAGACTCCCCCGTCCCTGGGATTCTCCAGGCAAGAACACTGGAGTGGGTTGCCATTTCCTTCTCCAATGCATGAAAGTGAAAAGGGAAAGTGAAGTCGCTCAGTCGTGTCCGACCCTCAGCGACCCCAGACTCCTCCATCCATGGGATTTTCCAGGCAAGAGTACTGGAGTGGGGTGCCACTGCCTTGTTCGACAGTGTCTTAAGGAATACTAATAAATTAGGAACTGTTAATGAACAGAGATTGATTATAACTATTGACCGTATATATGAATATAGGTGTCTCTAAGGTAAAGCTTCATTTGACAAACTCAGAGTGACTTTAATAAGAGCAAGGAAGACTATATTTGTCTAAACTCTATCTAGAATAATCAAATGATTAAACTGGATGTGGAGGGAAAGGGGAAAAATACACAGAGAAACCTCTGAGACTGCTTGCTATTATGGAGGATGGCAGGTCTGACACAAGAACAAAGTGTAGGTGGTGCCCAGTGATTCACTCATGAAACCAATTGAGAACAAGCAGGGAATGACATTTATAACCCAGATGCATGAATACCAATTTCCAGAGCAAGGGTAATAAAATAAACATGAAATTTTGACACATAATGATTTCTTTTATGAACTAATAAAATTATATACATATTCATATATTTTATATATACATAATTTTTATGTATTGAGAATTATCTTCAGAATAAAAATATGCATAATGAGCATTATTGGTAAGAGGAGCTTCCCATTATGTGTAGTTGGATGAATTATAGACAAGCATCGGCTGAATTAAATGAGGCTACATTTCAGGCTACTAAAAACTTGTGTTTGAAATTACTGTGCTGTTTTCAGTGGTGTTGAGCCATCATAGACAAATGGGCTTGGGGCCTCAAGGCTGCAGGTAAACAGTGGTGGTTCTTATTTTGTTCTTTTAAAAAGACAGTGATTAGCTACACACAAACTTTCAAGTGTGACATGGATCTTAAGCACAATTTCATAATTATTAAGGAAATGCTGCTCTTTGTTCTACCTTCTTTGACAGATAGCTGCATCTTCTTGTACGATACTAGCTACATCTGTGAGACATAGTCATTAAGGTCAGAGTAAATGGATTTGGATATACAGGGTGCCTGGTCATCAGGACGCTTTTAACTCTGGCCAAATGGATACTGTCTTATCAGTGATTCCTTCGCTGACCCAGCTACATGGTCTCAGTTCAGTTCAGTTGCTCAGTTGTGTCCGACTCTTCACGACCCCATGAATTGCAGCACGCCAGGCCTCCCTGTCTATCACCAACTCCCAGAGTTCACTCAGACTCA
>SJYX01014316.1:0-12410 GCA_006410675.1 Oreotragus oreotragus
AAAAAAAAACAGCCCAAGCCAAACTATGGTGTTTGCTGTATCTGCTGGGGTGATAAAAAATAGATAAATAAAAGGAGAAGCAAAACAAATTCCCATAGAAGTCAGAAAACCGGCCCACTGCCTGTCTGACTTTCTGCTCCAAACCTATTGGAAAAATAATTACGGGGGTTGGGCTTGGCAATGTGCATTTGGTGGTCTTCCCTGGTGGTCCAGTGGTTAGGAATCTGCCTGCCACTGCAGGGGATGTGGGTTCGATCCCTGGTCTGGGAAGATGTCACCTACCATGGAGCAACTGAGCCCACGCACCAGGAAAGAAAGAAAAAACCAAATGTGCATCTAAAAATTAACACTCCCTGGTGATTCAGTTGCTGCTGTAGGGAAGGAGAAGAAAGATGCAGGGTGGGCCGCCAGCCCCTGTCTCAGGGATGATGAGGGCTAGTCTGTGGGCTCAGCATATGTCCAGGAGCATTTTAGAACTCTTATTATTATTTTTTTTTACATTTTTAAAAAATTTATTTTTTGAAGTATAGTTGACTTACCATGTTGTGTTAATTTCTGCTGTGTGGCAAAGTGATTCAGTCATACATATGTGTACATTCTTTTTCATATCCTTTTCCATTATGGTTTATCACAGGGTATTAATACCATTCCCTGTGCTACACAGCAGAGCCTTGCTATTTATCTATTTCTATATATGATATTTTCCATCTACTAATTCCAAACTCCCGATCCATCTGTCCCCCCAATCCTCCCTCTTTCCCACCCCTGCACTAGAACTCTAGGCTGACATAATTCCACTTTACTCCTAACACACATATAGTTCCAGGTCCCCGGAGCTTGAAGACCCTCCTCTCCTCAATGAAAGGCCCTAAAACAACAGTCATCCTCTAGAAATTCATGACTGCGCTTCCCACCAAGCCAACTGCTTGCCTAAAGTGAAGTGAAGTCTCTCGGTCGTGTCCAACTCTTTGCGACCCCATGGACTGTAGCCTACCAGGCACTTCTGTCCATGGGATTTTCCAGGCAATAGTACTGGAGTGGATTGCCATTTCCTTCTCCAGGGGATCTTCCCCACCCAGGGATCGAACCCAGGTCTCCTGCATTGGAGGCAGATGCTTTAACCTCTGAGCCACCGGATTGAGAGAAACTGAGATACAGATATGTTTTGAAGGCTAGACACAGCATCTGCTAGTCCCCAAGTTACCCTGCTGCTATTAAGTTCTAAGTTTTCCTGGGAAACCAACATAATTACTGTAATATTTCCTATTCCATTCATAGCACTTATTTTATTTTGAAAACAGCTCCCTAGGGAAAGTCTCATAAATTCTGTGAAAACAATTATGAACTTACTGTTTGAGCTTTTCATGTACAAAAGTTGAACAATTTACCCTTTTATGACAAATTGGGGAACAAACAAATCACTAAAGACAATGAGAAAGTCCAACTTGGGTTGATTTAATGGGATTTTTACTGTTGAGAGAGTGGAAAAGGGGAAGAAAAGAAGCCAAAATTGAAGAAGTTAAATGAAAGCATGAGTGAAAATCCCTGCAAGCCCATAGGCTGTGGCTTATAAACCCCATAAGCTCATACATTGCTTCTTATACTTGCTTTCTGTAGGATGGCATTGCCAAACTGCTTTGCTGGCAGGGCCGAGCTCCAGGAGACCACAGATGCTAAAGGTGAGTGCAGTGTGATCGGTTCTGAGCACAGCCGTTTTGCCAAGGTTGCTGCCTTGCTAATTTTTATGTTCAAGACTGTAATCTGAACAGTTTCCATACACCTACTAAAGGCAAGGCGCCTCTAGCATGTTCCACTCTGGATCAGTCGCTCTTAAAAATAATAGTTATTCCAGGGCAAAAAACGTCCTCCTCAGAAGGTACCTTCTCCCAGAGCTTGGAGCTCTCAGTAACAGAATGTGAGCTTTACTGGGTATGTCAAAGAATTAGGAAGAGAAACCAAACCATTACAAACCACCAACCAAGAAACTCCATTTACTAATCGATACCACCTCCACCCCACTTCAGTTAAATCAGGATAACGCTTGCTGCTATAATAGATAAACTTCCAAATTCCAGTTGCTTAACATGATAATGGGCTTCCCAGGCGGTGCTAGTGATCAAGAACCCACCTGCCAATGCGGGAGACATGAGAGAGGCAGGTTCGATCCCTGGGTGGGGAAGACCCCCGGAGGAGGGCATGGCAACCCACTCCAGGATTCTGCCTGGAAAATCCCATGGACAGAGGAGCCTGGCGGGCTACTGTCCATGAGGTCACAAAGAGCCAGACACGACTGAAGCAACTGGGCATGCAGGCAACATGATAAAAGATAGTTTTTTTCTTCATACAAAGGCCCCTTCATACAAAGGAAGGTGTTTTGCAGACACAGACGTCATTCATCTGGGAGTTCTACCATCTCCTGGGGCCCCAGAATCTCCATTTGGCATGTGGAGGAGGATAGAGGGTTGGGATGGCACATGGCTTTTCCACCATTTCAGCCTGGAAGTGACTCACATCTCACATGCTCACATTCCTGTGGGGGAAGTGGTCACAAGGCCCACCTACACGAGAGTTCAGATTCCTGTCCAGTAACAACTGGGCCTGGCAGAGGGGGACAGCCAGCCCTCCTACCCCACACTCTGATTTTGAGGAAGAAACACAATAGGTTTTTCCCATATAATTTCCTGGAGAAGGCAGTGGCACCTACTCCAGTACTCTTGCCTGGAAAATCCCATGGACGGAGGAGCCTGGTAGGCTGTGGTCCATAGGGTCACTATGAGTCAGACACGACTGAGCGTCTTCACTTTCACTTTTCACTTTCATGCATTGGAGAAGGAACTGGCAACCCACTCCAGTGTCCTTGCCTGGAGAATCCCAGGGACAGGGGAGCCTGGTGGGCTTCCATCTATGGGGTCGCACAGAGTCGGACACGACTGAAGCGACTTAGCAGCAGCAGCACATAATTTCCATCTCTCTGGGTGCAATCTTTGAAGGTTTAATAAGACCAATGAGAGTCATCTCAGGTGAGGATATTAAAGCACTTTGTAACATATTCTGTTAATACTTTCTGTTACATTTGTTATTCAGTATGTGCCTGTGTGTTTTCTGTATGGTGTCGAGAACCATCCTGCAGCCTCAGGGAATTCTCCTGAAAAATGCAATCAAGGTTTTTAACCACTGCCTTGGATGATCACTATTCTGATGGCTTTCCTAGTAAAATTGGACTGTATGGGAATAGTACATTTGAAATGGATCTGATGCATCCCTCTATGGTTTGTTGAGGCAAGAGGACAGGATGGTGAACCATTTGCACTATTAAAATCAAGAAAAACTTTCCTTTTCCCTTTGCAGTGAGAAACATGAAACTGAAACACACTACCTAGCTTGGCTGGAGAAGGGACTGGCCCCCCACTCCAGTACTCTTGCCTGGGAAGTTCCACAGACAGAAGAGCCTGGCAGGCTGCAGTCCATGGGGCTATAAGAGTCACACACGACTGCACACACACACACACATGACTGAACACACACACACAGAGACTGAATACACACACACGACTGAACACACACGCACACACACACACGACTGAACACACACACACGACTGCACACACACACACACGACTGAACACACACAGAGACGGAACACACACACACAGAGACTGAATACACACACACGACTGAACACACACACACACGACTGAACACACACACACACGACTGGACACACACACACATGACTGAACACACACACACGACTGAACACACACGCACACACACACACAACTGAACACACACACACGACTGAACACGCACACACATGACTGAACACACACACACATGACCGAAGACACACTCACACACACGACTGAACACATACACACACGACTGAACACACACACACACGACTGAACACACACACACAACTGGACACACACACACGACTGAACACACACGCACACACACACACGACTGAACACGCACACACACGACTGAACATGCACACACATGACTGAACACACACACATGACAACACACACATACACAACTGAACACGCACATACGACTGAACACACACTGTCTCTTATACACATCTACATGTGTATAAGAGACAGCTTGAGCTCATCCTGTGTCAGNGGCCCACATCCCATCTTCCTCTTCAGATGTGTATAAGAGACAGGAACACACACACATGACAACACACACATACACAACTGAACACGCACATACGACTGAACACACACACACGACTGAACACACACACACACGACTGAACACACACACACACATGACTATACACACACACGACTGAACACACACACACAACTGAACACACACACAACTGAACACACACACACGACTGAACACACACACGCACACACACAACTGAACACACACACACGACTGAACACACACACACGACTGAGCACACACACACACACGCACACACACACACCTGCCCTGAAGACAAGTCTAGGGCTGCTACTGCTACTGCTGCTGCTAAGTCGCTTCAGTCGTGTCCGACTCTGTGCGACCCCACAGACGGCAGCCCACCAGGCTCCCCCGTCCCTGGGATTCTCCAGGCAAGAACACTGGGGTGGATTGCCAGTTCCTTCTCCAATGCATGAAAGTGAAAAGTGAAAGGGAAGTCGCTCAGTCATGTCTGACTCTTAGCGACCCCATGGACTGCAGCCCACCAGGCTCCTCTGTCCATGGGATTTTCCAGGCAAGAGTACTGGAGTGGGGTGCCGTCGCCTTCTCTGAGTTTAGAGAAGACTAAACTTGGAGACTTCTTCTCCAAGTCTAGGGCAGGGGAAATTAAATAATTTACCACTGTATGATAGATATTGCTTTTTTCCTGTCTTCTCCTGTCTTTATGGTAAAGTATGGTAGGAGAAAGGTAGAAAAGACGTAAGTGTACAAATGTATTCATAATGATGATTTACTAGCGGAGACTTTGC
This sequence comes from Oreotragus oreotragus, assembly GCA_006410675.1. NCBI lineage: Eukaryota > Metazoa > Chordata > Mammalia > Artiodactyla > Bovidae > Oreotragus > Oreotragus oreotragus. The sequence continues at coordinate 4,956 of SJYX01014316.1, forward strand.
CATGTGGCTTTTCTCGTTTTCCTCAAATGGTCATTTTAGTTTAACTGATGCCTACTCTCGTCATTAAGAGGTGACAATATATCAAGGTAGAATTATTTAATTTGGCCTCTGTGCTTCTTTGAAAATTTCCACGTCTAATTTTGGAATTATCAACTGTGTGCTCAGTTCAGTTCAGTCACTCAGTCGTGTCCGACTCTTTGCTACCCCATGGACTGCAGCATACCAGGCCTCCCTGTCCATCACCAACTCCCAGAGTTTACCCAAACCCATGTCCATTGTGTTTGTGATGCCATCCAACCATCTTATCCTTGTCCCCTTCTCCTCCTGCCCCCAATCCTTTCCAGCATCGGGGTCTTTTCCAATGAGTCAGCTCTTCACATGAGGTGGCCAAAGTATTGGGGTTTCAGCTTCAACATCAGTCCTTCCAGTGAACACCCAGGAATGATCACCTTTAGGATGGACTGGTTGGATCTCCTTGCAGTCCAAGGGACTCTCAAGAGTCTTCTCCAACACCACAGTTCAAAACCATCAATTCTTCGGTGCTCAGCTTTCTTTATAGTCCAACTCTCACATCTGTACATGACTACTGGGAAAACCATACCCTTGACTAGATGGACCTTTGTTGGCAAAGTAATGCCTCTGCTTTTTAATATGCTGTCTAGGTTGGTCATAAGTTTCCTTCCAGGGAGTAAGCATCTTTTAATTTCACGGCTGCAGTCACCATCTGCAGTGATTTTGGAGCCCCCCAAAATTAAGTCAGCCACTGTTTCCACTGTTTCCCCATCTATTTCCCATGAAGTGATGGGACCAGATGCCATGATCTTCGTTTTCTGAATGTTGAGCTTTAAGCCAACTTTTTCACTCTCCTCTTTCACTTTCATCAAGAAGCTCTTTAGTTCTTCTTCACTTTCTGCCATAAGGGTGGTGTCATCTGCATATCTGAGGTTATTGATATTTCTCCCAGCAATCTTGATTCCAGCTTGTGCTTCCTCCAGTCCAGCGTTTCTCATGATGTCCTCTGCATATAAGTTAAATAAGCAGGGTAACAATATACAGCCTTGACGTACTCCTTTTCCTATTTGGAACCAGTCTATTGTTCCATGTCCAGTTCTAACTGTTGCTTCCTGACCTGCATACAGATTTCTCAACTTTGTGCTAGAAGCATCTAGTGAAGGGAGTTAAAACGTGAAGCCAAATCAATACAAGCACACTGGATAAATTTGCTCACCACTTGTGGACAAGGATCTGTTGATGGTCTCCTTGTAGAATGTGTCCCTCCATAGATATACAAAAATCAGATGGACTGTTCCTAAGTGTGATTCACAACCATGAGAGGAAAAATGTTCTCAGATTTTTTCAAGACTGCCTTTCAGAGAATTCGGTCTTATTCTGCCGATCTAAGGTGGATTTCCTTTGGATTTACTATTAATTTTCTTTCCAAGTGACGTGGCTGTGGCTTTTCCTTCCTTTGGCGACCCACCCCCCACCACCGCCCCATCTGCTCATCTCTCAAGTTCAAAGAACAAAGCAATAACTAAGAAAAACTAAAATTGAGGGTCTTAAAACTGCAATACAGACAGAAACTGGTCAGCAGTTCCTCTCTCTTTACATTCTGCTAAGACAGAAAAAAAAAGAAAGCTCCTCTCCCGCAGAAGCGATTTATGAAGAGGAAGATGGGATGTGGGCCCCGCTGCCTCTGGGGCTGTGCTCAAGGCGGTCCCTGCCGCTTCTTGTCCTGAGTACCTCTGTGCATCCCTCCAGGATGAGCGCAAGTTACTCTTGCAAAAGGGTACACTGGCCTCTTTGATTCTAGCTGTAATATGAGATGTAATATGTACCAGGGAAGAGGTTATCTCTAGACTGACATCATCAGAGCCCAGATGTGACAGAATGTATGAGAATGTGCTTTCTTTCTTGGGATATTCCCTAGTCACACATAAGAAATTCCAAGTCCCTAGAGAGCAACCTGGAATTGTCTTTATGGCATATGGCCTTTTCAAACACACACACACACACACACACACACACACACACACAATATTTATTTATTTACTTGGCTGCACCAGGTCTTAGCTGATGCACGTGGGATCTAGTGCCCTGACCAGGGCTCGAACCTGGGCCCCCTGCACTGGAAGCATAGAGTCTTCGCCACCGGTCCACCAGGGAGGTGCCACGACATTATGGCCTTTTACAAGGATGACAGCATCCAGGAGAATACGTATAGGAACCAAGTAATATTCTGAGAGGGCAACGTGAAGATGACTTGTCGTGTTCCTTCAAGAGTGTGTTCATTTTCAACATCATCTTTTCCTCCTGTTCTTTCACTCTCACTTCTCCAAACCTCAAAAGACTTATGAAAGTAAAAGGAACAGCCAGAATTCCCATGAGTCCTGTCTTCACACCGGGAGGCCTTCAAGCTGTCTCTTATACACATCTAGATGTGTATAAGAGACAGCACACGCACACACACACACGACTGAACACGCACACACACGACTGAACATGCACACACATGACTGAACACACACACATGACAACACACACATACACAACTGAACACGCACATACGACTGAACACACACACACGACTGAACACACACACACACGACTGAACACACACACACACATGACTATACACACACACGACTGAACACACACACACAACTGAACACACACACAACTGAACACACACACACGACTGAACACACACACGCACACACACAACTGAACACACACACACGACTGAACACACACACACGACTGAGCACACACACACACACGCACACACACACACCTGCCCTGAAGACAAGTCTAGGGCTGCTACTGCTACTGCTGCTGCTAAGTCGCTTCAGTCGTGTCCGACTCTGTGCGACCCCACAGACGGCAGCCCACCAGGCTCCCCCGTCCCTGGGATTCTCCAGGCAAGAACACTGGGGTGGATTGCCAGTTCCTTCTCCAATGCATGAAAGTGAAAAGTGAAAGGGAAGTCGCTCAGTCATGTCTGACTCTTAGCGACCCCATGGACTGCAGCCCACCAGGCTCCTCTGTCCATGGGATTTTCCAGGCAAGAGTACTGGAGTGGGGTGCCGTCGCCTTCTCTGAGTTTAGAGAAGACTAAACTTGGAGACTTCTTCTCCAAGTCTAGGGCAGGGGAAATTAAATAATTTACCACTGTATGATAGATATTGCTTTTTTCCTGTCTTCTCCTGTCTTTATGGTAAAGTATGGTAGGAGAAAGGTAGAAAAGACGTAAGTGTACAAATGTATTCATAATGATGATTTACTAGCGGAGACTTTGCCATGTGGCTTTTCTCGTTTTCCTCAAATGGTCATTTTAGTTTAACTGATGCCTACTCTCGTCATTAAGAGGTGACAATATATCAAGGTAGAATTATTTAATTTGGCCTCTGTGCTTCTTTGAAAATTTCCACGTCTAATTTTGGAATTATCAACTGTGTGCTCAGTTCAGTTCAGTCACTCAGTCGTGTCCGACTCTTTGCTACCCCATGGACTGCAGCATACCAGGCCTCCCTGTCCATCACCAACTCCCAGAGTTTACCCAAACCCATGTCCATTGTGTTTGTGATGCCATCCAACCATCTTATCCTTGTCCCCTTCTCCTCCTGCCCCCAATCCTTTCCAGCATCGGGGTCTTTTCCAATGAGTCAGCTCTTCACATGAGGTGGCCAAAGTATTGGGGTTTCAGCTTCAACATCAGTCCTTCCAGTGAACACCCAGGAATGATCACCTTTAGGATGGACTGGTTGGATCTCCTTGCAGTCCAAGGGACTCTCAAGAGTCTTCTCCAACACCACAGTTCAAAACCATCAATTCTTCGGTGCTCAGCTTTCTTTATAGTCCAACTCTCACATCTGTACATGACTACTGGGAAAACCATACCCTTGACTAGATGGACCTTTGTTGGCAAAGTAATGCCTCTGCTTTTTAATATGCTGTCTAGGTTGGTCATAAGTTTCCTTCCAGGGAGTAAGCATCTTTTAATTTCACGGCTGCAGTCACCATCTGCAGTGATTTTGGAGCCCCCCAAAATTAAGTCAGCCACTGTTTCCACTGTTTCCCCATCTATTTCCCATGAAGTGATGGGACCAGATGCCATGATCTTCGTTTTCTGAATGTTGAGCTTTAAGCCAACTTTTTCACTCTCCTCTTTCACTTTCATCAAGAAGCTCTTTAGTTCTTCTTCACTTTCTGCCATAAGGGTGGTGTCATCTGCATATCTGAGGTTATTGATATTTCTCCCAGCAATCTTGATTCCAGCTTGTGCTTCCTCCAGTCCAGCGTTTCTCATGATGTCCTCTGCATATAAGTTAAATAAGCAGGGTAACAATATACAGCCTTGACGTACTCCTTTTCCTATTTGGAACCAGTCTATTGTTCCATGTCCAGTTCTAACTGTTGCTTCCTGACCTGCATACAGATTTCTCAACTTTGTGCTAGAAGCATCTAGTGAAGGGAGTTAAAACGTGAAGCCAAATCAATACAAGCACACTGGATAAATTTGCTCACCACTTGTGGACAAGGATCTGTTGATGGTCTCCTTGTAGAATGTGTCCCTCCATAGATATACAAAAATCAGATGGACTGTTCCTAAGTGTGATTCACAACCATGAGAGGAAAAATGTTCTCAGATTTTTTCAAGACTGCCTTTCAGAGAATTCGGTCTTATTCTGCCGATCTAAGGTGGATTTCCTTTGGATTTACTATTAATTTTCTTTCCAAGTGACGTGGCTGTGGCTTTTCCTTCCTTTGGCGACCCACCCCCCACCACCGCCCCATCTGCTCATCTCTCAAGTTCAAAGAACAAAGCAATAACTAAGAAAAACTAAAATTGAGGGTCTTAAAACTGCAATACAGACAGAAACTGGTCAGCAGTTCCTCTCTCTTTACATTCTGCTAAGACAGAAAAAAAAAGAAAGCTCCTCTCCCGCAGAAGCGATTTATGAAGAGGAAGATGGGATGTGGGCCCCGCTGCCTCTGGGGCTGTGCTCAAGGCGGTCCCTGCCGCTTCTTGTCCTGAGTACCTCTGTGCATCCCTCCAGGATGAGCGCAAGTTACTCTTGCAAAAGGGTACACTGGCCTCTTTGATTCTAGCTGTAATATGAGATGTAATATGTACCAGGGAAGAGGTTATCTCTAGACTGACATCATCAGAGCCCAGATGTGACAGAATGTATGAGAATGTGCTTTCTTTCTTGGGATATTCCCTAGTCACACATAAGAAATTCCAAGTCCCTAGAGAGCAACCTGGAATTGTCTTTATGGCGTATGGCCTTTTAAAACACACACACACACACACACACACACACACACACACACACAATATTTATTTATTTACTTGGCTGCACCAGGTCTTAGCTGATGCACGTGGGATCTAGTGCCCTGACCAGGGCTTGAACCTGGGCCCCCTGCACTGGAAGCATAGAGTCTTCGCCACCGGTCCACCAGGGAGGTGCCACGACATTATGGCCTTTTACAAGGATGACAGCATCCAGGAGAATACGTATAGGAACCAAGTAATATTCTGAGAGGGCAACGTGAAGATGACTTGTCGTGTTCCTTCAAGAGTGTGTTCATTTTCAACATCATCTTTTCCTCCTGTTCTTTCACTCTCACTTCTCCAAACCTCAAAAGACTTATGAAAGTAAAAGGAACAGCCAGAATTCCCATGAGTCCTGTCTTCACACCGGGAGGCCTTCAAGCATAAACAAGATGATGTCACTTGGTTTCCTGTGATGCTTGCAATCAAATCCTCTGCTCCCATTTCATGCCTTTTGCTTTTTGATCACTCTGTTCCAGTTAATTGGCTTCTTTCAGGGACTTGAAGCTGCTAAGCCATTTCCTACCTCAGGACCTTTGCACACACATTCTCTTTGCTAGAACCCAATTATCCCAGCTCTGCTGAACTGTACGCTTCAGGTTTGAATGTAAATGTCACTTCTTCAGAGAAGTTCTCCCTGGCCACTATATTTAGTCAGTGTTTCACACACTTGCCATTTTTAATTTTCATCTTAATGCCTAGTTTGCTATGTATTATTATATTTGTTTACTCGTTTATTATCTTTCCTCCTCTAGAACATAAGCTTTAAGAGAGCAGAAATTTATCTGTCTCATTGGTCTCTATCTCCAGCACCCAGGCCAGGGCTAAACACAAACCAGGAGTCCTTTAATTGTATGTTGAACAGTGGTTTTTATGGACCTTCTATGGTTGACTTTTTCTTTCCCACAATATGTTTCCTTATAGAGACAGTTTCTTACGTAGAATTTGTCTTTCCAAAGGAAATGTATAAAACTACTTTTAAAAATTATAATGTAGTTTTTATAGAAGCAACCTTTCAAAAACTCGTGTTTTCAGGGGCAGGCTTTAGTGTGTGTAGTGGCAGGATTCTAAAGTAGTACATATAAAATACCTTAAAAATTGAGTAACAAGTAGCATATGGCACTGCGGCATTTTGTATGTGGTTTCAGCTGTAGGGGCTTCCCTGGTGGCGCTAGTGGTAAAGAACCCACCTGCTAACGCAGGAGACGTAAGAGACGCAGGTTCGACCCCTGGGTGGGGAAGATCCCCTGGAGGAGGGCACTACAACCCACTCCAGTATTCTTGCCTGGAGAATCCCATGGACAGGGGAGCTTCGTGGGCTATAGTCCACGGGTTGAAAAGAGTCGGACAGGACTGAGGCAACTTAACACGTACGCACCCACCTTAGTTGTATACACTCCTCCATCCTGCACCCAGGTTCTGTAATGAAGGAAGCACAACCAGGCGAACCCCAAATCTGAAACAGACACAGCCCTATAAGCGAGGGCTAGTGAGTGTGATCTGGGTGAGTGGCAGAGAGGAAAGAGAGCAGAAACGTTGGTGTCCAAGGGCCTGCCCTTTCTTAGTGGTGTGGGTATCTTGCTTCCAAGCTTTGCCCACCTTCTTTCCATAACGTCACAGGGATGGGGCATCCTTGTGCTGATCATTCCCAAAGCTTTTTGCTCCTGGAGGCTGAGGCCCTAGAGTGGAGGTGGGAGCAGATGGGTTAGGGCAGGCCTGAAGAGAGGGGCTTATCCAGTTGGCTGGATCCAGCAATCCTTAGCAGGTTTGCTGGTCTGCCTGGGGCAGGAGCAGTAGGCTGGCCCCCAGATGGCATGGTAAGCGGGTGGATGGCAGTCAAGCCAGGCAGCCTTCCCTAGCCGTCCTGAGAGAGACTCACGGCTCCTCACCAGACTCCCCGACACCTAGGCCATCATACCCCAGGCAGAGGCATGGGGGAGCTTCCCCTCCCTGGAACGAAGCACCCCCCCAACCCCGCCACACACACCCGCCACCCTCTCACCCTCACAGAAACCTAATTTCTGTCTCCTCCTGCCTGTGACTCCACGCCATCCTGCGCCTGGCACCTGGGTCATCTCGCCCTGAGTTTCCACACTTTCCACTCCTACCATCTGTGG
>SJYX01014319.1:0-28787 GCA_006410675.1 Oreotragus oreotragus
TTTCCTTTGGCCATCTCTTTCACACATGGCAATGCATATATTTCAAGGCTATGCTCTCAATTCATCCTGCCCTCACTTTCTCTTTCTGTGTTCAGAAGTCCTGTACTCTACATCTGCATTTCTATTCCTGCTCTGCAAATAGGTTCATTGGAACCACTTTTTTAGATTTCATATATATGTGTTAAAATGTGATATTTGTTTCTCTCTTTCTGACTGATTCACTCTGTATAACAGGCTTTAGATTTGTCCACCTCACTTAAACTGAACTCATATCTGCTCCTTTCTATGGCTGAGTGACATTCCATTGTATATATGTACAACAACTTCTTTATCCATTCATTTGTTGACAGACATCTAGGTTGCTTCCACGTCCTGGCTGTTGGAACCAATGATGCAATGAACACTGGAGTACATAAGCTTTTTTGAATTGCAGTTTTCTCAGGGCATATGTCCAGAGAAGTATCCATAGGGATTGCTGGGCCATATGGTAGTTTTATTCCTAGTTTTTAAAGGATATCCATACTGTTCTCCATAGCGGCTGTACGCAATGAACACTGGGGTACATTTGTCTCTTGAATCACAGTTTACTCTGGGCATATGACCATGTGCCTTTTTACTTCCATGAATTTGACTGTTTTCAATACCTCATATAAGGGAATTCATGCAGGATTTGTCCTCCTGTGTCTGGTTTACTTCTCTTGGCATAATGTCTCCCAGGTTGATCTATGTTGTCTCATGACAGGATTTCCTTCTTTTTAAGGAGGAATAATAATCCATTGTATGTATATACTACAGTTTATTTATCCATTCATCTGTTGATGGACATTTAGGTTATTAACACATTTTGGCTATTGTGGGTACTGCTGCAGTGAATTTGAAAGTGCTAATATGTCTTGGAGATCCTGATTTAAATTAACTTGGATAAATACACTAATGTGAATGGGTAATACATATGGTAGTTCTGTTTTCCATTTTTTAACTTTTGAATAACCTTCATACTTTTCACAACGGTTAAACCATTTACCATCCCACAAACAGGTAAAAGTATCCTTATTTTCTTCACAACCTCACCATCTTTCACTAGGATTTCTTATAATTCTTATTACAGTCATTTTAACAGGTGTGAAGTGATATGTCATTGTGTGTTTGATTTTCATATCCTTGATGATCAGTAGCAATATTAAACTCCTTTTCAATATGTCTATGCAAACAGAACTCTACTCAAGTCACTTGCATATTTGAAATAAAAGCTGCTAAATTTTTTGCTATTATGTTGTAAAATTTTCTTATATATTTTGGAAATTTACCCCTTATCAGATATATGGGGGCTCATATTTCCATAGGACCGATCTTGTAATGTGCCTTATATTAGGCATTTTGCTGTTTTCATATTAAATTTTTGAGGCAGGGATAGATTTTATCTCTAATTACAACCATGTACATAAACTGATCTTCAGAGAAGTTGGGAAATATTTAACGTCACACAGTACTGTTGTGCATGGATGTCTGCATAGCCAAGGCACTCAAGTTTACCCTGGAAAGCAGAGTGCAAATTGTTAGCTGAAGTGTTATTTACTTATTATCATAATGTTTACTTACTTATTATTATTAATACATCAAGTAAGTGTATGATTTGTTTACTTTATTATTATTATACTGTGGTTCAACAAATTATACTAATAAATTACCAATGGCTTCTATGTCACCCATTATTTATTTATTTAGGGGAAAATACCCAATGATTGACTGGTGGAATGAATGATTGATGGAGCTTCATTCTCTGGTGTACTAACAACATCTGAAAACACACCAAATGTCATTTCAAAAAAGGGCCTGATAGAGTTTACTGAATTAACAGTTGTAGTGTAAATTAGCACAAGATTTTGGGGGGGTACTAGTGGAAAAGCTTCTAAATGGAGACAGTCCAGGTACTGAGACAATTTTGAAGATAATGAGATGAGAGGAGTTTGGGTTTCCAGTAGACGGAGAAGCAGCAAACCAACAAGCAACAGTAAGAACCAGACATGGAAAAAATAAACTGGCTCAAAATAGGGAAAGGAGTAAAGGCGGTATATGGTCACCCCGCTTATTTAACTCATATGCAGAGTACACCATACAAAATGCTGGGCTGGATGAAACACAAGATGGAACCAAGATTGCCAGGAGAAATATCAATAACCTCAAGTATGAAGACGACACCTCTCTTAGGGCAGAAAGCAAAGATGAACTAAAGATCCTCTTGATGAAAGTGAAAGAGGAGTGAAAAAGTTGGCTTAAAACTCTACATTCAAAAAACTAAGATCATAGCATTCGATCCCATCACTTCATGGGAAATAGATGCGGGAAAAATGAACACAGTGACAGACTTTATTTTCTTGAGCTCCAAAATCACCGAGGACTGACTGAGAATGCAGTCACGAAATTAAAAGACGCTTGCTCGTGGGAAGAAACTATACCAAACCTAGACAGTGTGTCGGAAAGCAGAGATATCACTTTGTTGACAAAGGTCCCTATACTCAAAGTTACAGTTTTTCTAGTAGGCATGTATGGATGTCAGAGTTGGACCATAAAGAAGGCTGAGCACTGAAGAACTGATGCTTTTGAACTGTGGTGCTGGAGAAGACACATGAGAGCCCCTTGGACAGCAAGGAGATCAAAGCAGTCAATCCTAAAGGAAATCAACTCTGAATATTCACTGGAAGGACTGATATTGAAGCCAAAGCTCCAATATTTTGGCCTCCTGAGGTGAAGAGGCAACTCATTAGAAAACACACTGATGTTGGGAAATATTGAAGGCAGGAGGGGAAGGGGACCACAGAGGATGAAATGGTTGGATGAAACATCCAACCATCACTGAGTCAATGGACATGAGTTTGAGCAAACTCTGGGAGAGAGTGAAGGACAAGGAAGTCTGGCATGCTGCAGTCCATGGGGTCGCAAAGAGTCGGACATGAATGAGCAACTGAACAGGGACAAACAATACTAGACCACAAGTGACTCATGGTCGTAGGGCAGCAAAAGTAGAGTTTCATGAAGGGGCCCCAGTCTATGAGCTTATGGATGAGCAACCTGAGGGATCATGTTGTCCTGTTCAAGTCCATTATGGAGCCATGTGAAAACACAACTGAAATAAGACTGTTAGTACTGGAAAACCATGATGGACTTTGTGGCCATGGTTAAGTCATTTAAGTGTCAAGAAAAGCCCAGAGATCAGTAGAACATGGTATAAGGGGAACTTAGAAAAACTGTGGGTAAGTGTTAAGATATGTGTGTTTAGTAAACCCTAGTCATTACCACTGAGGGAGACAAAGCTGGGTGCTGAAGGTGAAATGGCATGGGGTAGTAAGTTTTGCATACCAGATGCGTAGGGAGTGGGGAATGTGGGAAGCACAATCTTAACCATGGAGGAGCAGTACCATTGTCAAAATATTCCTCATATTTCCTAACTGGTGCATGGCATTGGCACTGGGGCTTTGAGACAATGCACTGAGTGACTCACTCTGCACTCCCTCAGTGAAGGGTGAGGAAGTCCATGGGCAATGGAGCTTTGTGATATCAGCATGAGTGTGACAATTTATTTTTGAGATTGCAAGCACATGGTATTTGGGGTGGGAAACAAGTGCATCATGCCAGATCTGGGATGTTCCCTCTGGGTGGAGCTGCCTGGGCCTTATAAAAAGAGTCTCTACCACTGTGCTGCTATCTTTGTGATACTCAGTCATAGGTCTTCTTTGGAGCCTCTGGTGAGTACAGTTTTGGAGATTTTTAGCACTCGTGTGGTAGGATATAATCTTAGCATAGAAGTGGCTATATTTTAACCAATCAGTGCTCTCTATGGGAAAAAAGAAGATAATGAGAATTTAGGGGTAGTTTTCAGTACTTGTTCTTGACTTCTTAAACATGCTCTTAAATGTGACGAGAGGAATGCAGTCAATGGCACAATCTTAACCATGCAGAGTAAGGGAGATGAGATGCCGTGTTTCAGTGCAGCCTACATTCATTGCGAATGAAGCCTTCCCAGCCTTCAGTTCCACTGAGTGCTGAGTTTGGGCCTTTGCATTTCTCCTCAGAAGCCAATAGTCAAGTCAGTTAGACCAGCAACCAGGACCTCATGGGAGAAATTAGTAGAGATGTGTTTTGAGATTGGCTACAAGTTTCACATCCTGATTTTTCTTCTTCAGAGTGTGCTTATATTCACACAGCACTTGTGTAAGTAATTTTTTCTTTAGAAAGTGGTAGAATAGGGCTCCCCGTAAATGGAAGAGTAAGACTTTCTGTTATGAACAATGCTGTCTGTTTGTATTTCAGATTCCTTGAGACCCAGGAAAGATGCCTTCCCATCCGCATCCTCATCCACATCCACAGCAGCATCAGCATCAGCATCACCATCAGTGCAAGGAGCCCTGCCATCCACCTCCAATAGTGTGCCCACCGAAGTGCCATGAGCCTTGCCCTCCTCATCCATGCCCACCTCCAGTGAGCCAGCAGAAATGCCCTCCTGGACCACCGTGCCCACCATGGGAGCAGAAGTATCCACCCAAATGGAAGTAACAGCGCCAGATTTCATCTGGACCAAGAAACAACATGATCCAGGCTCTTCCATTGTCTTCACTTCAGCCATGGACTGCATCTTCATTAACCTCCCTCTTGGACGGACAGCTGACAGAGAAAAAGCTTGCCTCCTGAAGCTGACACCACCCTATTGGATAAAGAGCAGCAGGATCATCTCCTGATTGCTCTTTGCCATATGCCATCTGTAATCTGGGTTGTGATCTCTAGCCTGTGGGCACTTAGCGTGTCTATTCTTTGCTTCTCCAATAAAGCCTGTGTTATAGCTGAGTCCACATTTCTTTTTATGTTTTTCTTTTTCACTTTGTGTTTTTAATATCTCCTGTCAACTACAAGTATTCTTCTGTGTTTCTTTTAGTCCCATTGGATTTTTGGAGTTAGACTTTTCCTTCACTGAGTACAGCTTTGCCTGAAATATGCCTTTTGGATTGGATCCATCAAGGAATTCTTTCATTGGTTTCAAATGTGTCTATCTCTCTACCTTGTAGGACCCTTAAAAGAACTGAATTCTCTCAGCCTCAGTTTCCTTACCTGAGAAAATTAGGAGAGAATGTATTCAACTCAGGGTACCTATAGAAATTAATATATATACAAATGTTTCTTAATTATTGACACATGCCAGGCCATCTCTTATATGCCAGGGCCATGACAATGGCGACCAACATCCTTATCCATCTAAATTCTTGAGGGCATTTTACACACACACACACACACACACACACACACACACACACACAGAAGAAAACTAATAGTCCTGCATGTGTATATGTTAGAGAAAATTTGGAGAAAAGCTCTTCCAAAGTGGCTTTTTGGGCAATGACTTGAGTGAAGAAATGAGTGAGCTTTGAATGTATCTGGTATACATTGTACTATGAGAGGTGGTGGCAAGTGCTAAGGGAGAGGAAATTAACCACCAAAAGGACAGTGATCATGGTGAAACTGCCTCCAACTGGGGTCAGAGAGGTTGGGGTCCAAAGATTTAGTAATGATTTTCATTATTTATTCATAGTTTGACAGCCATACTATGCTGATGCCTAACAGCCTCAAAATTTGTATTTATGCAATTCTCAACTGTAAATTAAAGATAAATCAAAATTGCTGAATGAATTGCAGGATTGCATTACAGAGCTGCACTAATTAAGACAGGATGCTATCCCATAAGCAAAGACACAGAGATCAACACGATAATAGAACATCCAGACATAGATCCACATTATACACGGTCAATTGATTTTCAACAAGGGTGTCTAGGTAACTCAACAGATGAAAAATAACCTTGTCAATAAATGGTACTCAAACTGTTGGATACTGAGACAGAAATGACTGAGGCTTGGCTTTTACCTAACACCATATAAATAGTAACTCAAATTGTATCACACACTAAAACATAAGATCTAAGACTCTACAATTTCAGGAGGAAAACATAGGAAAAAATTTTGGCTGCCACGTGTTAGGGTGTTATTAAAAATCAGTATCCAAAATACATAAATAACTTATAAAGTCAGTCATAAACAGACACCGAAGAGAAAACTTGACAACAGTCACTTTACAAAGAAAATGCCTTCATATGGCCAACAAAATTATTTTAGAGCTTCTGAAAATCACTAACATTTAATAACAGTATTCAAAATGCAAACCTGATGGGTAAAGCCTTCAAAAGTGTGGAAATGACAAACTAATTGAGACACAGGACAAGAAGCAAATACACTACACATCTGAGAGGAGTCTGGAATTGTTGTAAGTACTTTGGAACACAGTTTGGCATTATCTCTAAAAGCAGAAGTGGGATACTTCTGGGAACATCCCTTAGAGAAATGTGTGAACATGTGCACTAACAGACATGAAGAAAATGTCCTAGTGTTCCTAACAGCTCCAAAAAGGAAACAACTTTGAGGTCAACCAATAGTACAAGGAGAGAGATGAAGTGCTGTATAGCCATACAATGATATACCAAAATTCACTAGTGGATAAACCAAAGCTACATAGTGTCAACAGAAAGATGAGAGACAAAATATGGTATACAGTATAATTCCATTTATATAGTGAAAAAGCTAGTAACCTAACTATAATTCTTAGAGATATTCCTATATTGATGGTTGAAAACCATAAAGAAAAAGCAAGAACGTGATTATTAGGAGTCATGATTGTGGTCACTTCCAGTGGAGACGGTATGGAATGCAATTTAATAAGAAAACTTGGGTCTTTTGAAGGGTTGGTAGTGTTCTTTTTCTTAACTTCATGTTTCTTGAAAATAAAGAGATCAGTCTATGATTACCCACTTCATACAGCAAAGCTTTATGTACTTTCTGAATGTGTTGATCAAGTTCTCCTAAAATTAAAAAAAATTATTTTTTGTTTTTGTTTTTCTTGTTTTTCTTCAATTCAAAATTGGGGAGGGAAATGTGTCAATGATATTAGGCCAGAGCTCTATCCAGGAGTACAGAGTCAACACTCCTAAAAATAAAATCAGATCTTTTTAGTATTGAAAGCACAACAACAGTAAAATTGTCTATGTATTTTGTTACCTATAAGGTGATGGAATTTAATGGAGTCAACTTCCTTATAAGATGGGAACACTCAATAACAGAGCTACCTTTCCTATCATCACTCTCATAAAATAAATTTTTGCTTTGGAAAAGAATTAATTTTTTAAATTAATTTAATTTTTATTGAAGAAGACTTGCTTTACAGGATTTTGCTGTTTTCTGACAAATCTCAACGTGAATCAGCCATCATTTGAGTTCAATTCAGTCACTCAGTCATGTCTGACTCTTTGCGACCCCATGAATTGCAGCACGCCAGGCCTCCCTGTCCAATGCAAACTCATGTGCATCGAGTTGGTGATGCCATCCAGCCATCTCATCCTCTGTTGTCCCCTTCTCCTCTTGCCCCCAATCCCTCCCAGCATCAGGCTCTTTTCCAGTGAGTCAACACTTTGCATGAGGGGGCCAGCGTATTGAAGTTTCAGCCTCAGCATCAGTCCTTCCAAGGAACACCCAGGACTGGTCTTCTTTAGGATGGACTGGTTGGATCTCCTTGCAGTCCAAGGGACTCACAAGAGTCTTCTCCAACACCACAGTTCAAAAGCATCAATTCTTCAGTGCTCAGCCATAGGTATACATATATTCCTTAGTCCTTTTAATCATTAAAAAAAACTGTTTTTAAAAGATCATATGTACCCTCAGTTAAAAGAAAATAGATGTGATAGTAGACAATTACATAAAGTTGAGTCTTTGAACTTCAGCATAGTATGGCTGGAAAACTGTGAATAAATTATCAAATTCTTTGCTACATCTTTCAGATCTAATGTCTTCAACCCCATTTAGAGACATTGTCTCTTGGATGACTGTTCTCCCTGCAGTTACTCTGTCCTGCCTCAGCACTCGCCATTGCCTCTCACTGCTACAGTGTACCCGGATACTCAAGGCTCACTCTTTTCTTCACTCAAGTATTTGCACGAAAAGTCACTTTGGAAAACCTTTTCTACGCAGTTGTCTCTAAAATATCCCCATGCATCACTATTACTTGCCTTGTATCTGCACGTGTGTGTGTGTGTGTGTGTTTGTGCAAATGCCCTTCAAGAGTTTAGATGGAAAAAGGACTTTAGTCACCATCCTCATGTCCCTAGCACATAAGAGAATGCCTGGCATGTGTTAATAATTAGGAAACATTTGTGAATAAATTAATTTCTATGAGTACACTGAGTTGAATAGAGTCTGCCTACTGGTTTTACAAATAAGGAACCTGCTGCTGCTGCTGCTAAGTCACTTCAGTCGTGTCCGACTCTGTGTGACCCCATAGACGGCAGCCCACCAGGCTCCCCTGTCCCTGGGATTCTCCAGGCAAGAACACTGGAGTGGGTTGCCATTTCCTTCTCCAATGTATAAAAGAGAAAAGTGAAAGTGAAGTCGCTCAGACTGTCCGACTGTTAGCAACCCCATGGACTGCAGCCCACTAGGCTATTCCATCCATTGGATTTTCCAGGCAAGAGTACTCAGGTGGGGTGCCATTGCCTTCCCCAAGGAACCTGAGACTGAGAGAATTCAATTATTTTCAGGGTATTCAAGGTAGACAAAGATAGAAACATGTCTGAAACCACTGAAGGAATTCTTTGATGGATCCAGTCCAAAAGACATATTTCAGGCAAAGCTGAACTCAGTGGTGAAAAATTCTAATTCTGATAATCCAAAGGGAATGAAAAGGAACACTCAGAAGAATACTTGTAGCTGATAGAAGAGATGAAAAAAAAATGCAAAAAAAATACCAAAACCAAAAACAAAAGAAAGAAATACTAATGGGCTATGAATATGCTTTATTGGAGAAGCAAAGGAATAGACACAGTATTTGCTCATGGGGTAGAGATCGCAACATGGATACAGACACACAGATGGCAAAGAGAGATCAAGCGATGACCCCACTGCTCTTCCACCAACTTTGTCTCAGCTTCAGGAACCAAGGTTCTTCTGTGTCAACTGTCAGTCCAAGAGGGAGATTAAGGAAGATGCAAACCATCAACATGGCCGAAGGGAGGACAATGGAAGACCCTGGATCATGGTGCTGTTACTTCCACTTGGGTGGACACTTCTGCTCCCATGGTGGGCATGGTGGCCCAGGAGGGCATTTCTGCTGGCTCACTGGAGGTGGGCAAGGCTCATGGGACTTTGGTGGGCACACTATTGGAGGTGGATGGCAGGGCTCCTTGCACTGATGGTGATGCTGATGCAGATGCTGGTGCGGATGTGGATGTGGATGCGGATGCGGATGCTGGTGGTGAGACATCTTTCCTGGGTCTCAAGGAATCTGAAATACAGACAACATTCTTCATAGCTGAGAGTCCAATTGGTAGAACATTTAGCTGCGCCAACAACCCTCCCATCACTAAGGACTCTTCTTGATTCCTGATACAGACTTTATGTTTGTTTTTGGAGCTTCTTCACCCTTCTTTTTTTAGTATCTCTTGCCCTCAGATCCTCAGCCTTTTTGGTTCGTCTCTCCTTCACCACTTTCTAATACAAAATTACCTGCACAGGTGTTGTACGAATACAAATATACTCTGAGGAAGAATCTGGATAATAAACTTGTAGCCAATCTCCAAACAAATCTCTACTTATTTCTCCCATGAGGTCTTGGTTGCTGTCCAAGCTGACATGGCTGTGGGCTTCTGAGGAGAAATGCAAAGGCCCAAACCAGGCACTCAGTGGGACTGCATGCTGAGAAGGGGGCATTTGAAATTAATGTGTGCTGTGCTGTGGCACAGTATCTCATCCCCCTTATTCTCTGTCAGGTTAAGACTGTGCCTCTGTCCATTTTCTCCTCACATTTAAGATCACATACATGACCAAATACCAGAAATTTACCCCTAAATCCTCATTGTCTTCTTTTTCCCACACAGAGTGCTGATTGCTTCAATTAAAGCCACTTCTTCCCCCAGATTAAACCCTGCCACAGAAGTTGCAAAGAGATCTTTAAGAGTTGTGCTCACCAGAGGCTCCAAAGAACAACTCTGACCGTCACGACAATGACAGCACTGTGATGGAGACTCCTTTTATAAGGACCAGGCAGCTCCACCCAGGGGGAACATCCCGGGACTGGCATGGTGCACTTGTTTCCTACCCCAAATTCCACGTGCTTGCAATCTGAAAAATCAATGCCCCAGTCATGCTGATATCACACAGCTCCCTTGTCCATGGACGTGCTCACCCTTCAGTGAGGAATTAGAGTGATTCACTTGAGACCTTGTCTCATACTTCCTCTACCAGTGTCGTGCACCATTTAGGAAATAGGAGGGTGCTTGAGAATGGTGCTGTTCTTCCATAGTTAAGAGATGTTGCTTCCCCCTCTTGCCAGCTCGCTGAGCATCTGGTACATAAGACTTACTACCCCATTCCATTTCGTCTGTCAGGACCCAGCTTTTTCTCCACTGATGACAGAGACCAGAGTTTTCCTAACTGCACATATTTTAACGCCTACCTACATTTTTTCTAAACTCGCCTTGTACCATATACTACTTTTTGACAATTAAGTGACTTAAACCTGGCCACAAAGTCTACCTGGATTTTTTAGTGCAAGCAGTCTCTTGTCAGATGTGCTTTCACATGGCTCCAGCAAGGACTTGAACAGGAAAACATGATCCCTCAGTTTCTAAGGCGATAAGTCACAAGCTCTGGCTCCTTCCTGAAGCTCTACTTTTGCAGGTTTATACACTGATCTGAACTCTGCAGACTCATGATCTGAGTCACTTGTGGTCTACTAGAAACCCAAATTCCTCTCTTCTCATTATCTTCAAAATGAACTCAGTGCCTGGGCTATATCCATTTAGAAGCTTTTCCACTAATACTCCCTAAATATCTTGCACTTCTTTCCCCTGCTGCCTCTGCTGCTTCTAGTAAGTCACTTCAGTCGTGTCCGACTCTGTGAGATCTCATAGAGGGCAGCCCACCAGCCTCCCCTATCCCTGGGATTCTCCAGGCAGGAATACTGAAGTGGGTTGCCAATTACCCTACAACAGTTAATCCAATTGACTTAGTGTGTTTTCAGACATTCTTAGTACACTCAGGGAATGAACCTCAATGAATCATTGATTCAGCCATTCAGTCCATGGGTATTTTTCCTTAAATAAATAAAATAGGGGTGACATAGGACCCACTGATAATTTATTAGTATAATTTTTGACAAATAGTAACACTTCAGCTAATATTTGCTCTGCCTTTCAGGGGAAAACTTGAGTACTTTGGCTATCAGTTCTGTTCAGTTCATTTCAGTTCAGTCCAGTCCAGTCACTCAGTCATGTCTGACTCTTTGTGACCCCATGAAACTGCAGTACCCCAGACTTCCCTGTCCATCACCACCTCCCAGAACTTGCTCAAGCTCGTGTCCACCGAGTTGGTGATGCCATCCAAACATCTTATCTTCTATCATTCCCTTTCCTCTGGCTTCAATCTTCCCAGCATCATGATCTTTTCCAGTGAGTCAGTTCTTCACATCAAGTGGCCAAATTATTGGCGCTTCAGCATCAGTCCTTCCAGTGAATATTCAGGGCTGATTATCTTTACTATTGACTGGTTGGATCTCCTTGCAATCCAAGGGACTCTCAAGAGTCTTCTCCAACACAACAGTTCAAAAGCATCAATTATCTGGCACTCAGCTTTCTTTTTGGTCCAACTATCACACCCATACTTGAATGACTACTGGAAAAACCATAGCTTTGACTACATGGACTTTTGTTGGCAAAGCAATGTCTCTGCTTTTTAATCTGTTGCCTAGGTTGGTCACAGCTTTTCTTCCGAGGAGCAAGTCTCTAATCTGGCACTCAGCTTTCTTTTTGGTCCAACTATCACACCCATACTTGAATGACTACTGGAAAAACCATAGCTTTGACTACATGGACTTTTGTTGGCAAAGCAATGTCTCTGCTTTTTAATCTGTTGCCTAGGTTGGTCACAGCTTTTCTTCCGAGGAGCAAGTCTCTATTAATTTCATGGCTGCAGTCACCATCTGCAATGATTTGGAGACCAAGAAAATAAAATCTCTTACTGTTTCCATTGTTTCCCCATATTTTTGCCATGAAGTGATGGGACCAGATGCCATGATCTTAGTTTTCTGAATGTTGAATTTTAAGCCAACTTTTTCACTCTCCTCTTTCACTTTCATCAAGGGGGTCTTTAGTTTTTCTTCACTTTCTGCCATAAGGGTAGTGTCATCTGCATATCTGAAGTTATTGATATTTCTTCTGTCAATCCTGAGTCCAGCTTGTGCTTCATCCAGCCCAGCATTTCTCATGATGTACACTGCACATACATTAAATAAGCCTTGTGACAATATACAGGCTTGATGCACTGCTTTCCCAATTTTGAACCAGTCCATTGTTCCACGTCTGGTTCTAACTGCTGTTTCTTGACCTGCATACACATTTCCCAGGAAGGAGGTAAGGTGGTCTGGTATTCCCATCTCTTTAAGAATTTTCCAGTTTGTTCTGATTTACAGTCAAAAGCTTTAGCATAGTCAATGAAGCAGAAGTAGATATTTTTGTCATTCTCTTGGCTTTTATATGATCTAACAGATGTTGGTAATTTGATCTCTGGTTCCTCTATCTTTTAATTTCTTTTTTAAAATTGATTACTTTATTTTAATTATTTTACAACCTTGTGGTGATTTTGCCATACACTGAATCATCCTGCACATGTGTCCACCTATCCTGAACTCCCCTTCTTCCTCTCTCCCCACCTCATCCTTCTAGGTTGTCCCAGAGCACCAGCCTTGAGTGCCCTGCTTCATGCATTCAACCTGCACTGGTCATCTATTTTACATATGGTAATATACATGTTTCAGTGCCACTCTCTCAAATCCTCCCACCCTTGCCTTCTCCCACATACTCCAAATGTCTATTCTTCACATCTGTGTTCCTTTTGCTGCCTTGCATATAGGATCATTATTATTGTCTTTCTAAATTCCATATTTATGCATTAATATATTGTACTGGTGTTTTTCTGACTTACTTCACTCTGTATAATAGACTCCAGTTTCATCCACCTCATTAGAACTGACTCAAATGCATTCTTTTTTAAAGCTGAGTAATAATCCATTGCATATGTGTAACACAAATTCCTTATCCATTTGTCTGCTGATGGACATCTAGGTTGCTTCATACCTACCCATTGTAAACAGTGCTGCCATGAACACTGGGGTACATGTGTCTCTTTCAGTTCTAGTTTCCTTGATGTGTATGCCCAGCAGTGGGATGGCTTGGTCATATGGCAGTTCTATTTCCAGTTTTTGAAGGCATCTCCACACTGTTCTCCAGAGTTGCTGTACCAGCTTGCATTCCCATCAACGTTGTGTGAGGGTTCCCTTTTCTCCACACCCTCTCCAGCATTTATTGTTTATAGACTTTTTGATGATGGCCATTCTGACTCACGTGAGATGATACCTCATTGTGGTTTTGATTTGCATTTCTCTAGTAATGAGTGATGTTGAGTATCTTTTCATGTGTTTGTCAGCCATCTGCCTGTCTTCTTTGGGGAAATGTCTGTTTAGACTTTTTTCCCACTTTTTGGATTTTTTTTTTTTCTGGTATTGAACTGCATGAGCTGTTTGTATATTTTGGAAATTAATTCTTTGTCAGTTGTTTCATTTGCTATTATTTTCTTCTATTCTGAAGGCTGCCTTTTCACCTTGGTTATAGTTTCTTTCATTGTGCAAAAGCTTTTAAATTTAATTAGGTCCCTTTTGTTTATTTTTGTTTTTATTTCTACATATCTGGGAGGTGGATCATAGAGGATCTTGCTGTGATTTATGTCAGAGAGTGTTCTGCCTATATTATCTTCTAAGAGTCTTATAGTTCCTGGTCTTACATTTAGATCTTTAATCCATTTTTAGTTTATTTTTGTGTATGGTGTCAGAAAATGTTCCACTTTCATTTTTTAACACATGGTTGACCAGTTTTCCCAGCACCAGTTGTTAAAGAGATTGTCTTTTATCCATTGTAAATTTTTGCCTCCTATGCCAAAGATAAGGTGTCTATAGTTTTCTGGATTTATCTCTGTCCTTTCTATTTTGTCCCATTGGTCTGTATTTCTGTATTTGTGCCAGAACCATACTGTCCTGATGACTGTATCCTTGTACTTGGCAACCTTACATGTTAATTTTCTATGTGTCTTTGACATAAAATACTATGAGCTCCTTAGTGCAAGGATTGTGTCTTATTTCAACCTTGTACTTCCAATATCTACCACAGAGCTTGGAAAATAATAAGGATAAAAAATATTTTAAATAAGTAAATAAACATTGGTGGGAGTAAGAACTGGAGTTTAATTATTCATTCAATCACTAATTATTGATTATTATAATCAACAATTACTGTAATAAATACTGTACATAATATTCAGTATGCAGAGATGAAAGAAAAATCATGCCCCTGATCTTGAGAATGTTATCTAGTGGGGGAAGAGACTTGTCTGCAGAAGATCAGAACATAGGGGCATGGGAGCATGGAATGAACTATGCACAGAGTTGAGTGCAGCTTTGCTCACATGTGATTTGAAGAAAAAGTAACCGAAGGACTAGACAAACTGTCTTTCTCATGGATGAGGTTATATTCAGAAAATGAGAATGTAATTGGCTGTACATTCTAAATGTGATTTCTAAGGCAAATAGTCTTTCTATTATCTTCAGTTCAGTTCAGTCGCTCAGTCGTGTCTGACTCTTTGTGACCCTATGAATCACACCAGGCCAGGCCTCCCTGTCCATCACCAACTGCTGGAGTTTACCCAAACTCATGTCAAATGAGTCAGTGATGCCATCCAGCCATCTCATCCTCTGTCGTCCCCTTCTCCTCCTGCCCCCAATCCCTCCCAGCATCAGGCTCTCTTCCACTACCTTAGCCTTCCTCAAAAATACACCAACCTATAGCAACTGGAATTACAAGGGATGGAGCCTTGACTATGTCTGAGGNCATCCAGCCATCTCATCCTCTGTCGTCCCCTTCTCCTCCTGCCCCCAATCCCTCCCAGCATCAGGCTCTCTTCCACTACCTTAGCCTTCCTCAAAAATACACCAACCTATAGCAACTGGAATTACAAGGGATGGAGCCTTGACTATGTCTGAGGCTCATGTATTTAATTCTCTGTGGAAAAATTTCCCCATATATGTGATTGCTGAATAATTTTGTAAATTCCATATATCTTGCCAATGGATAAAGAAACACAGTTTGAAGAAGGTTTAAAGGCACTGACACAGCAGGATTTCATTGGTTCATGTCTTGTGTATGCAAGACATAAGGGAGAAGACTCTAAAATGTTAATGCTAGAAGGGCCACACAGGAAAAGAGCAATAGATGATCAAGATCATAATTGGGTAACAGTGTATATCAATTTCAAAACAAAAAATTGAGAGGAGTGACCCATTTTCTTTTAGAACCTAAAATGAAGCCCTCAAATTCCTTGAACCTTGGCATTCTGTCCTCAGAATTTTCTACTCATCTTAACCTTTTGCTGTTCTCCTTTCTTAAGTTTTCACCCTATCTCACTGTATTTGTGTCTCAGCCCTGAGGAGGGGCCAGAGAACCACGTAATATTTCTAAATACTCAGTTAACATCTCTACCTGGAATTCTCATGTGCTTTAACACAGTGTACCCAAAATGAAACCCATTTGCTTCCTTCATAACTTTGTCTCTTCTGAGAGACCAAAATTCTATGTCAACATCATCTATTCTGTCTCCCAGGGTCCAAACTGTGGAGTCATCTGTGGGGTGGGAGGTGGGAGGGGGGTTCACTTTTGGGAGTTCGTGTACACCTCTGGTAGATTCATGTCAATGTATCCAAAACGAATACTGTAAAGTAAAATGAAGTAAACAAACAAACAAACAAATACTTCCATAGTTCCCAGTTCTCACCAAACAGTATCTCTATATAGCATTTCATACTGATGTCAAATAGTACCAGTAATGTCAAAGCTATTAGAAAGGAGTGTATGTATCTTTTTGAATTATGGTTTTTACTATCTGAAGATAGGAGATATGTCCAGGAGTGGGATTGTTGGATCATATGGTATCTCATTTATAGTTTTTTGAGGAAAATTTCTAACCTCACTAAGAGTTAGTTCAACCCCTCTTTGTTTATCCAACACTCTTGGTTATGAAATATTTTAGTTATCAACTGCAGTTTTCAAGTAGCAATTACTTGTAACATTTCAAGTAACATTTAAAAATCATGTAAAATCCTATTTGATAGACAAAATCATTCACAGCCCAAAGGACAGGGATAAAGATTATTTAAGTGGCCTTGGGGATGAAGAAGCAGATGCCCCTGTCTGACAGGTTGACCTCAGCAATGAATCACTGTATCATGAGGAGAGGAAAAGAGGTATGAGCTAGGCCAAAGGTGAGTACACCTGGAAGTTTTGCCCAACCAGTAACTATATCCCTGAGGACAATCAGTGAGTCTGGAGTCCTGATCTATTGCTGCTGGATGGACAGAAACTCATGAGAGCAATCTGAAGAGGGGAGGGAATGAAAGACTGAGTCTCTGTTATTTTAAAGTGACTTAGAGAAGAACAAATACTGTATGTTTTTATTTGTACTTGGAATCTAACAAATAACACAAACAGAATAGAAATAAACTCAGACATCTAGAGAACAAACTTGTGGTTACCAGAAAGGAGTGGGGTGTGGATGGAGGGGCAGAATATGTGAAGGGGATTAAGAGGTACAAACTACTGAATAAGTTACAATTTTATAAATAGTAGTTTATACCTCTTAATAATGTTGACTGAACTGAACTGAACTAAATAATGTTTTATTTGTTAGATTCCAGTCACAAGTGAAGATATACAGCATTTGTTCTTTACATTTGTACGTGGACAACACAGGGAATATAGGGCCTCCCTGGTAGCTCAGCTAGTAAAGAATCTGCATACAATGCAGGAGATCCTGGTTAAATTCCTGGGTTAGGAAGATCTAGAGAAGGGCTAGGCTACCCACGCAAGTATTCTTGGGTTTCCCTGTTAGCTCAGCCTGGAAAGAATCCACCTGC
Organism: Oreotragus oreotragus; assembly: GCA_006410675.1. Classification (NCBI taxonomy): domain Eukaryota; kingdom Metazoa; phylum Chordata; class Mammalia; order Artiodactyla; family Bovidae; genus Oreotragus; species Oreotragus oreotragus. The sequence goes on from SJYX01014319.1 coordinate 17,098, forward strand.
AATGCAGGAGACCTGGGTTTGATCCCTGGATTGGTAAGATCCCCTGGAGAAGGGAGAAGATATCTGTTCCAGTATTCTGGCCTGGAAAATTTAATGAACTGTATAGTCCATGGGATTGCAAAGAGTCAGACAACACTGAGTGACTTTCACTATATCTCCAATAAATACTAACCATAGGGAATATAATCAATATTTTGTAATAATTTACTATAGAGTATAGCTTATAAAATTTCTATTACTAGTGTAATCTGTAAAATTTCCAATTCAGGAGTTGTATGGCTGAAGTTTGACAAGACTGTGATCCATGTGATCAGTTTGGTTAGTTTTCTGTGATTGTGGTTTTTATTTTGTCTGCCCTCTGATGGATAAGTGTAAGAGGCTTATGGAAGCATCCTGGTGGGAGAGACTGACTGTGGGGGAACTAGGTCTTGTTCTGATGGGTGGGTGGGACCCACTGAGCATGAGTGGAACCATGCTCAATTAATCTTTAATCTATTTTTCTGTTGATGGGCAGGGCTGTGTCCCCTCCCTGTTGTTGGACCTGAGGCCAAACTATGGTGGAGGTAATGAAGAGAATGGCGACCTCCTTCAAAAGGTCCCATGCACACACTGCCACACTCAGTGCCTCAAGCCCTGCAGCAGGCCACTGCTGACCCATGCCTCTGCTGGAGACTTCTGGACACTCACAGGAAAGTCTTGGACAGTCTCTTGTGGGGTCACTGCTCCTTTCTCCTGGGTCCTGGTGTGCACAAGGTTTTGTTTGTGCCCTCCAAGAGTTTGTTTCACCAGTCTAGTGTAAGTTCTGGAGGCTCTGTGGTGGGGTTAAGGTGACCTCCTCCAAGAGGGCTTATGCCATACCAAGGTCTGCTGCACCCAGAGCCCTTCCCCTGCAGCAGGCCACTGCTGACCTGTACCTCCACAGGAGACATTCAAACACAGTTCTGGCTCAGTCTCTGTGGAGTCATTGGGTCCTGCTGTGCACAAAGTTTGTTTGAGCCCTCCGAGTGTTTCTGGCGGGTATGGGGTCTGATTCTGATTGCAATTTCACCCCTCCTACCATCTTGCTGGGGCTTTTCCTTTGCCCTTGGATGTGGGGTATCTTTCTTTGGTTGGATCCAACAATTTCTTGTCAATGGCTGTCCAGCAGTGAGTTGTAGTTTTGGAGCTCTTGTGCTCCAAAGTAATTTTGGAGTTCTTGCAAGAGGAGATGAGCACACATCCTTCTAATCCACCATCTTGACACTTGTCTGGCTCAATGAAACTTTGAGCCATGCTTGTAGGGCCACCTAAGACAGACAGGTCATGCTGGAGAGTTCTGACAAAACATGGTCCACTGTAAAAGCAAATGGCAAGCCACTTCAGTATTCTTTCCTTGAGAACTCCATGAACAGTATTAAAAATCAAAATGATAGGACACTGAAAGATGAACTCCCCGGGTCAGTAGATGCCCAGTATGCTACTAGAGATCAGTGGAGAAATAACTCCAGAAAGAATGAAGACGTGGAGTCAAAGCAAAAACAACACCCAGTTGTGGATGTGACTGCTTATGGAAGTAAAGTCAGATGCTGTAAAGAACAATACTGCATAGGAACCTGCAATGTTATGTCCATGGATCAAGGTATATTGGAAGTGGTCAAACAGGCGACGGCAAGAGTGAACATCAACACTTTAGGAATCAGTGAACTAAAATGGACAGGAATGGGTGAATTTAACTCAGATGACTGTTATGTCTACTACTGTGGGCAAGAATCCTTTAGAAGAAATGGAGTAGCCATTGTAATCAACAAAAGAGTCCAAAATGCAGTACTGGGGTGCAATCTCAAAAATGACAGAATGATCTCTGTCCATTTCCAAGGCTAGCCGTTCAATATCAGAGTAATCCAAGTCTATGCCCCAACCACCAGTGCTGAAGAAGCGAAAGTTGAGTGGTTCTATGAAGACCTACTAGACCTTCAATAACTAACACCACAAAAAGAAGTCCTTTTCATTATAGAGGACTGAAATTCAAAAGTAGGAAGTCAAGAAATACCTGGAGTAACCGACAAATTTAGCCTTGGAGTACAAAATAAAGCAGGGCAAAGGCTAACAAGAGTTTTGCCAAGAGAACATACTGGTCATTACAAATACCTTCTTTCAACAACACAAGAGAAGGCTCTACACATTAACATCACCCATTGGTCAATAACAAAATCAGATTGATTATATTCATTGCAGCCAAAGATGGAGAAGCTCTATACAGCCAGAAAAAAACAAAAACAAAAACAAAAACAAACCAAGACCAGCAGCTGACTGTGGCTCAGATCATGAACTCCTTATTGCCAAATTCAGACTTAAATTGAAGAAAGTAGGGAAAACCACTGGACCATTCAGGTATGACCTAAATCAAATTCCTTATGATTCTACAATGGAAGTGACAAATAAATTCAAGGGATTAGATTTGATAAACTCAGTGCCTGAAGAACTATGGACAGAGGTTCGAGACACTGTACAGGAGGCAGTGATCAAGCCCATCCCCAAGAGAAAAAAATGCAAAAAGGCGAAATGGTTGTCTGAAGAGGCCTTTCAAATAGTGAGAAAGGAAGAGAAAGGCAAAGGAGAGAAGGAAAGATTTGAATGCATAGTTTCAAAAAAAATAGCAAGCAGAGATAAGAAACACTTCCTCAGTGATCACTGCAAAGAAATAGAGGAAAACAATAGAATGGGAAAGACTAGAGATCTGTTCAGGAAAATTAGATATACCAAGGGAACAGTTCATGCAAAGATGGGCCCAATAAAGGACAGAAATGGTATGGACCTAACAGAAGCAGAAGATATTAAGAAGAGATGACAAGAATACACAGAAGAAATAAATTTTTAAAAAAAGTACTTTATGTCCCAGATAACCATGATGGTGTGATCACTCACCTAGAACCAGACAGCCTGGAATGCAAAATCAAATGAGCCCTAGGAAACATCACTACAAACAAAGCTAGTGGAGGCGATGGAATTCCAGTTGAGCTATTTCAAATCCTAAAAAATGATGCTGTGAAAGTGCTGTACTCAAAATGCCAGCAAATTAGGAAAACTCAGCAGTGGCCACAGGACTGGAAATAGTATTCTTTCCAATCCCAAAGAAGGGCAATGCCAAAGAATGGTCAAACTGCATAGTTGCCCTCATATCACTTGCTGGCAAAGTAATGCTCAGAATTCTCCAAGCCAGGCTTCAACAGTTCATGAACCATGAACTCCACATGTTCAAGCTGAATTTAGAAAAAACAGAGAACCAGAGATCAAATTGCCAACATCTGTTGGATCATGGAGAAAGCAAGAGAGTTCTAGAAAAACATCTACTGCTTTATTGACTATGCCAAAGCCTTTGACTGTGTGGATCACAACAAAATGTGGAAAATTCTTCAAGATATGGGAATAACAGACCACCTTACCTGCCTCCCTAGATGCCTAGATGCCTCTGTATGCAAGTCAAGAAGCAACAGTTAGAACTGGCCATGGAACAACAGACTGGTTCCAAATAGGAAAAAGAGTATGTCAAGGCTGTATTTTGTCACCCTGCTTATTTAACTTCTACGCAGAGTACATCATGTAAAATGCCAGGCTGGATGAAGCACAAGCTGGAATCAAGAGTGCCGAGAGAAATATCAATAACCTCAGTTATGCAGATGACACCACCTTTATGGCAGAAAGTGAAGAGGAACTAAAGAGTCTCTTGATGAAAGTGAAAGAAGAGTGAAAAAGTTGGCTTAAAACTCAACATTTAGAAGACTATGGCATCCAGTCCAATCACTTCATGGCATATAGATGACAAAACAATGGAAACACTCTTTTGGGGGGGCTCCAAAATCACTGCAGATGGTGACTTCAGCCATGAAATTAAAAGATACCTGTTCCTTGGAAGGAAAGCTATGATCAACCTAGCTGCTGCTGCTAAATCGCTTCAGTTGTGTCTGACTCTGCGAGACCCCATGGACTGCAGCCTACCAGGCTCCTCCATCCACGGGATTTTCCAGGCAAGAGTACTGGAGATGGGTGCCATTGCCTTCTTTGATGATCAACCTAGATAGCATATGAAAAAATAGAGATATTATTTTGCTGACAAAGGTCCGTCTAGTCCAAGCTATGGTTTTTCCAGTAGTCATGTATGGATGTGAGCGTTGGACCATAAAGAAAGCTGAGCACCGAAGAATTGATGCTTTTGAACTGTGGTGTTGGAGAAGATTCTTGAGAGTCCCTTGGACTGCAAGGAGATCCAACCAACCAGTCCATCCTAAAGGAAATCAGTCATGAATATTCATTTGAAGGACTGATGCTGAAGCTGAAACTCCAATACTTTGGCCACCTCATGCTAAGAGCTGACTCATTGCATAAGACTCTGATGCTGGGAAAGATTGAAGGTGAGAGGAGAGGGGCCAACAGAGAATGAGATGGTTGGATGGCATCACTGACTTGATGGACATGAGTTTGATTAAGCTCCAGGAGTTGATGATGGAAAAGCAAGCTTGGTGTGCTGCAGTCCATGGGAAAAGGAAATCAGTCATGAATATTCATTTGAAGGACTGATGCTGAAGCTGAAACTCCAATACTTTGGCCACCTCATGCTAAGAGCTGACTCATTGCATAAGACTCTGATGCTGGGAAAGATTGAAGGTGAGAGGAGAGGGGCCAACAGAGAATGAGATGGTTGGATGGCATCACTGACTTGATGGACATGAGTTTGATTAAGCTCCAGGAGTTGATGATGGAAAAGCAAGCTTGGTGTGCTGCAGTCCATGGGGTTGCCAATGTCTGAGATGATTGAGTGACTGAACTGAACCGATGCCTGAAGTTAATAAAGCATTGTATGCCAACTATACTTCCATTAATAAATAATATATTTAAGAAATAATAACAAAAATACAAATAATTTAAGGACAAAATACATATAATGGATCTATAAACTCCCCTCAAGCTAGAGGATAAGATTACTTTTTTAATATAAACTCTTCATTGCTCCCTGATGCAAATAGCTTGGAAAATTCTTTTCATTTCCATCAATCAAGTTAACCCAGCATAAAAACCACTTCTATCCTCTGAGAATAGAGGTACTTTAAGAGGATGATGAAGAAAATGGTTCTGCCTAGCAAGACAGGTTTTCATCCATGCATCCTTGGTGGATTCCCACTGAGACCAAAAAGCAAATCCATCTTAGCTGGACCCAATGGGGCTTCCAGGTAAGATTTAGAGGGAAAAGATGGCTAGATAGGTAGATGGATAAATGGATGGATAGAGATAGATCCTAAATATTGATAGTTATTGAATAATGGTCTAAATAGTAAGTTCTAAATGGAAGGAATTCAAATATCATTGGTCCAAATACAGAAGGATCCTATTACAGGCATGAAACTGAACCCCAGAGCACATAATTAATTTCTCAAGTATCCCATACTTAGATGTAGAAAAAGACAGAATTCATGGATGGATAGAGATAGATCCTAAATATTGATAGTTATTGAATAATGGTCTAAATAGTAAGTTCTAAATGGAAGGAATTCAAATATCATTGGTCCAAATACAGAAGGATCCTATTACAGGCATGAAACTGAACCCCAGAGCACATAATTAATTTCTCAAGTATCCCATACTTAGATGTAGAAAAAGACAGAATTCTCCAGACTCCAGAGCTTGGTTCCTTTTTCTGTATTTGCTGACTTCTATTTGCCTAATTCACAATGTAAGTGCCTGGCTTCTCAGAAGCATCAAAGAGAGACTCAGACTCCATATCCTAACCCAAACTGCAAGTGGAAGTGGCTGGGACACATCCCAAGTGCTACCGTCTAGTCCAGGGCTCCTTTGGTTCAGGGATAATACATAAAATGTCTTAAGAATACAGCATGAATCAGGATGGACAAGTGCCCGAAACAAAAAACCATTTAACCATTTACAAAAAATTTTCTTCAAAAGATCATATGTACTTTCTGTTAAAAGAAAATAGATGTGATAGTAGAGAATTACATAGAAAGTTGAGACTCTGAAATTCAGTGCAGTATGGTTGGAAAACTCTGAATAAATTATCAAACTCTTTGCTACATCTTTCAGATCCAGTGTCTTCAACCCCATTTGGAGACATAGTCTCTTTGATGACTGTTCTCCCTGCAGTTACTCTGCCCTGCCTCAGCACTCGCCATCTCCTCTCACTGGTACAGTGTACCCCAGATACTCAAGGCTCACTCTTCTCTTCACTCAAGTCTTTGCCCTAAAAGCCACTTTGGAAGAGCTTTTCTACACAGTTGCCTCTAACATACCCCCTGCATCACTGTTATTTGCCTTGTATGTGCACGTGTGTGTGTGTGTTTGTGCAAAATCCCTTCAAGAGTTTAGATGAAAAAAGAACTTTAGTCACCATCCTCATGTCCCTAGCACATAAGAGACTGCCTGGCATGTGTTAATAATTGGGAAAGATTTGTGAATCTGAATATCTATGAGTACACTGAGTTGAATAGATTCTTGCCTACTGGTTTTACAAATAAGGACCCTGAGACTGAGAGAATTCATTTCTTTTCAGGGTCTTCAAGGTAGACAGACAGAAAGAAGACTGAAACAATGAAGAAATTCTTTGATGGATCCAGTTTAAATGACATATTTCAAGCAAAGCTGAACTTAATGATGGAAAAGTCTAATTCTGATAATCCAATAGGAACGGAAAGGAACACTTAGAAGAATACTTGTAGTTGATAGAAGAGACTATATGCACTATATGCAAAAAAAAGAAAAACACAAAAAAATCCACAAAAAAAATGAAAGAAAGAAATACATAATGGGCTATGAATATGCTTTATTGGAGAAGCAAAGGAATAGACACACTATTTGCTTTTGGGGTAGAGATCACAATGCGGATTGCAGACAGGCACATAGCACAGCGAGATCAAGTGATGATCCTGCTGCTCATCATGAACAATGTGATAGCAGCATCAGGAAGCAAGGCTTTTCTCTGCCAGCTGTCAGTCGAGGAGGGAGATTAAGGAAGATGCAAACCATCAACATGGCCGAAGGGAGGACAATGGAAGACCCTGGATCATGGTGCTGTTACTTCCACTTGGGTGGACACTTCTGCTCCCATGGTGGGCATGGTGGCCCAGGAGGGCATTTCTGCTGGCTCACTGGAGGTGGGCATGGATGAGGTGGGCAAGGCTCATGGCACTTCGGTGGGCACACTATTGGAGGTGGATGGCAGGGCTCCTTGAACTGATGATGTTGCTGATGTGGATGCTGGTGTGGATGTGAATGTGAATGTGGATGCGGATGCTGGTGGTGAGACATCCTTCCTGGGTTTCAAGGAATCTGAAATACAAACACAACATTCTTCATAATGGAGAGTCCGATTGGTAGGACATTTAGCTGTGCCAACTACCCTCCCATCACTATGACTCTTCTTGATTCTTAATACAGTCTTTATGTTTTTTTTTTTTTTATAGCTTCTTCACCCTTCTTTTTTAATATCTCTTGCCCTCGGATCCTCAGTCTTTTCTTGTTAGTCTCTCCTTCTACCACATTCTAATACAAAATTACCTACAAGGTGTTGTACAAATACAAACATACTGTGAAGAAGAATCTGAATAATAAACTTGTAGCCAATTCCCAAACAAATCTCTACTTATTTCTCCCATAAGGTCTTGGTTGCTGGCCAAGCTGACCTGACTGTGGCCTTCTAAGGAGAAATGCAAAGGCCCACACCAGACGCTCAGTGGGATTGCATGCTGAGAAGGGGGCATTTGGAACCAATGTGTGCTGTGCTGTGGCACAGTATCTCATCCCCCCTTACTCTCTCTCAGGTTAAGACTGCCTTTGTCCATTTTCTCCTCACATTTAAGATCATATTCATGACCAAATATGAAAAATTTACCCCTAAATCCTTATTATCTTCTTTTTTCCCATACAGAGCACTAATTGCTTCAATTAAAGCCACTTCTTCCCCCAGATTAAACCCAACACCCAAGTTCCAAAAAGGTCTCTAAGAGTTGTGCTCACCAGAGGCTCCAAAGAACAACGCTGACCGTGACGACAATGACAGCACTGTGATGGAGACTCCTTTTATAAGGACCAGGCAGCTCCTCCCAGGGGGAACACCCCAGCACTGGCTGATGCACTTGTTTCCCACCCCAAATTCCACGTGCTTGCAATCTCAAAAATAAATTGCCACAATCATGCTGAAATCACAAATCTCCCTTGTCCATGGACTTCTTTATCCTTCACTAAGGAAGTGCAGAGTGATTCACTGGAGACCTTGTCACATACTCCCTGTGCCATTGTTATGCACCGGTTAGGAAATACGAGGAATTCTTTGACAATAGTGTTGCTCCTCCATTGTCACAGTTGGTGATTTTCCACTCCCCAGCCCCCAAGAATCTGCTATGGAAAACTTCCTCCCTATTTCATTTCACCTGCCAGCACCCAGCTTTGTTTCCCTTGATGGTGGAGACTAGAATTTACTAATCTCACATATCTTAACCCCTACCCACAGTTTTTTAAAACTCACCTTCCTTACACCATGCCCCGCTGGTCTCTAGCCTTTTCTTAACAATTAAATGACCTGGGGCCACAAAGTTGTATCTTGTTTTTCTAATTTTCTAGTTTCTAGTGTGGGTAATCTTAAACCAGGTGTGTTTTCACATGGCTCCATTCATGGACTTCAACAGGATAACATGATCATTCAGTTTTCTAGGCCATAAGGTCATAAGTTGAGATGTGCTGGGAGCCAGCGTGAGGAATCCCACCTGTGACAAGGTCGTGCAGCAGAGATCTGATGTGCAAAGTAGAGTCAGATCTCAGGTTTTCCTCCTGGTATTTCCTGAGCATGTACCCCCCAAAATAAGAATATTCCTGCCTTATTGTATTGTACTTTTCCACTCTCCTGACACACTCTGGAAAAAGTCATCTCAAGGCTTTAGTCTAATACCTTTGAAAGGGTGTTTCAATCTAAAAACCCCTGTGATGGCTTTCTAGCCTGCCTGCAGGACTGGTACAGCTGCTCATGTGATTGTTTGAGGCCTCCAACCGCACCTCGGGAGGCATNGCCTTATTGTATTGTACTTTTCCACTCTCCTGACACACTCTGGAAAAAGTCATCTCAAGGCTTTAGTCTAATACCTTTGAAAGGGTGTTTCAATCTAAAAACCCCTGTGATGGCTTTCTAGCCTGCCTGCAGGACTGGTACAGCTGCTCATGTGATTGTTTGAGGCCTCCAACCGCACCTCGGGAGGCATAGGAAGCTTAAAACATCCTAGGAATGTAGGGGCTTCTGAGGAGTCAAAATCATTAGAACAGGACTGATTAAAGGTTTCATTTGTTGAGCCAATACTTGCTGCCAAATTTTCATATCTTTTATTTGTAGATATAGTTGGTATATAGAAAAACAGGTAGTAGACCTGGTATTAGCAACATTAGACCTCTGAGTTAAGTACTTTCTTTGTTATAACCACTGCACCTTTTTTCTACAGGAATGTAACTTTATTTAGTACTTTAAGGGTGATGCAGAGTAAAGAAAAAACACTTCTAGGGAAAAGGAGTGTTCTGGTTGATAGACAATTATCCAGGAAGAGAGCCATAAAAATGTTAACAGGCCTCTTGGCCGGAAGATAAGGTAAACCACCCGAGACCTTTTGTATACAGGAGAAAGCCTGGCCTCAATGAGGGTCAGAACTGCTGCTCCTGCATAACTCTGCATATTCCATTATTTCTTTATGTACAACTTGGGGTATATAAGCTGATTTTGAAAAACAGTTTTTGAAGTCTTGCACCGATGCTAGGCTTCCCCATGTCGTTCTTTTCTCCCTTTTTCGGCTGAATTCCCATCTGGGGCGTGGAGGCTCACCTTGTCTACTTACTTGTCCTGGCTTCTAAGATCCGTAAGAGAGAGAGTCCAAGGCGGGACACTCTCCGATATTCAAACGGACACCGGTGGCCTAACGTAGATGGTGCAAGTTCCTTGTCTGGAACTNAAGTCTTGCACCGATGCTAGGCTTCCCCATGTCGTTCTTTTCTCCCTTTTTCGGCTGAATTCCCATCTGGGGCGTGGAGGCTCACCTTGTCTACTTACTTGTCCTGGCTTCTAAGATCCGTAAGAGAGAGAGTCCAAGGCGGGACACTCTCCGATATTCAAACGGACACCGGTGGCCTAACGTAGATGGTGCAAGTTCCTTGTCTGGAACTTTATTGGTTTTCCACGTAAGCCAAGTTATTCAGCCTCCTTTTCTCCGCCTAAATTTCCTACTATACTATTTCTTCTAAATCTAATCTTATATCTCTAAATAAGTGTTTTTCCTCACCTATCCGTCTCCCCTTCGAATCACCCTGGATCCACCGGGGCTGGACCCCAGCAGAGATGCTTTGCTGAAGCTCTACTTTTGCAGATTTATACACTGATCCAGCCTCTGCAGCCACATGACCATGAGCAACTCATAGTCTACTGGAAACCCAAATTCCTCTCTTCTCATTATTTTCAAAATTGACTCAATGTCTGGGCTGTATCCATTAAGAAACTTTTCCACTAGTACTTCCCAAATATTCTCTGCCACTTTACCCACAGCAGTTAATTCAACTGACCCTATCCTGCCATTTTTTTTTTTTGAAATGACATTTAGTGTGTTTTTAGACAATCTTAGTATACTCAGGGAATGAAGCTCCATGAGTCATTGACTCTGCCATTCAATCCATGGATATTTTTCTCTAAACAAATAAACTAATGGTGACATAGACCCCATCAGGAATTTATTAGTATAATTTGTTGAAACCCAGCAGCCCTTCAGCTAATACTAAGCATTAAGCCTTCCATTGGGGACCTTGAGTGCCCTGGGTATGCAGACATCTATAGGTACCGGTACTTTAGGACATTAAATATTTACCAACTGCCCTGAAGATCAGCTTACTAACACTGCTGTAAATTAGAGACAAAAGCTATATACTTGCCTCAAAATTTTGCTATGGAAACAACAAAATGTCTATTATAAGGCACGTGACATAGTCTAGTACCAAGCCAAGCTTGCTCCACTTGCTGCTGTGAATGTGAGATGAGGTGTGCAGACTAGGAAAAGGAAAAAATGAAATCAAAATTTTCATGTTTCACCAGGAATCAAACCCAAGTCTCCTGCATTGCAGGCAGATTCTTTACTGACTGAGCTATGAGGGAAGCCTGTCTAGACTAGAAAGGGACTTTATTCAGGAACCCTCTGGTAACAAGCTAGTGTCTTGTCAAAATAATCATCTTGCTGGGGCCTGTTGCCAGGTTCTTTTATGGGTCAGATATGAATTGCAAGAAGGAAACAAAGTAAAAAACTACTCAATACTTGCAAAATTTCCCTAGTATGGCAACCCTCAGGTGGAGAATGTGTTAGATTCGCTTCCTTGCAGTCCCTCACAGGTGGGCATCTCAGTCCCAAAGGCTGTCCATTATGTATGCTTACAATGACAAAAGTGGCAAGATGAGGGTTAAAATCACAGAAGCTGATCCAGCATAAATTCAAAATTAACTCTTCCTGGTTACAAGGCTTAAGGAAATATGAGACCCATATATATGATAAGGGGTTAATTTCCAAAGTATGTAAGAAGCTCCTACAACATACAAGAAAAAAAATTAACAACCTTAATTTTAATTAGGTAAGGGACTTGAATAGAGCTTTTTTTTTAAGAAGACATATATATATATATATATATATATATATATA
>SJYX01014319.1:28916-40761 GCA_006410675.1 Oreotragus oreotragus
GAATAGAGCTTTTTTTTTAAGAAGACATATATATATATATATATATATATATATATATAACCACAGGGACATGAAAAGGAGTTTAATATTGCTATCAATCACCAGGGAAATGCAAATCAAAACCGCAATGATGAATCACTTCACACCTGAAGAATGTGTATAATCAAAAAAGCAACATAACAAATGTTGGTGAGATTATGGAGGGAAAAGAACCCTTGTACCTGGTAGTGGGAAGGTAAAATGGTGTAACCATTATGAAAAATATGAAGGTTACCCAAAAAGTTAAAAACAGAGACAATAGAATTATCATAGGTTTTACCCATTTTAAATCTATATTATTTAGCCAATATAATTTAAATCAAAGTCTCAAAGACATGTTAGCACGCCCAAGTTCACTGCAGCAGTACTCACAGTAGCCAAAGTGTGGTAACCACCTAAATGTCCATCAACAGATGAGTGGCTAAGTAAACTGTAGTATATACATACAAAGGATTATTATTCCTTCTTAAAAGGAAGGAAATCCTGTCCTATGTGACAACATGAACTCACCTGGAAGACATTATGCCAAGAGAAATAAGCCAGAAGCAGACGGACAAGTACATGAATGACCTTACATGAGATATTGAAAACAGTCAAGCTCATGGAATAAAGAATAGAATAGTAGCTGCCAAAAACTGGGGGAGGAAGGGCATGGAGTAAAACAGGGTGTTGCTAATCAATAGGTATTGTGAAATGAAAAGCTCTACTGCCAAACCAATAAACAAGAAATGTCACAGCCATCAGTGATTTCTGGCCTCCAAATGTGAATGTGGGCTCCCAAAGCTCAATCCAGCAGGTCCACCACCCGCCATGGTGACTACTGAGGCGCTGGGAGAACACAAGGAGCAGTCATTGGCCACAACTGCCATGACTTACGGTGAACAAGGAAACAGGATTTGGCCCAGATAGCTGAGGTACATATGAAAGCCATGAATTGAGTGAGCCCAGAGGCTTGAATCTTCCCATACATCCAATGCTAAGTTCCTTAATTTGATATCTGATCTTTGATGTTCAGACTGCCTGCTCCCTTTGCTGTACATTTGTACATGGCTGACTCCCACTGCCATGTTCCAAGGGGAACACTTTTCTCAGAGCTACTGAGGTGCTGTCTCCTGGGCTTGGAGTCCTAAAGTTTCCCACCAAATAAAATAAAAATCTCCTCTTAGGTTGTGACTATATTTTCTAGTTGACACTATACAATTTCAGTCCTGAAAGGTATATCAGTTCTAGAGATCTGCCTGCGACATCAAGCCTGTGTATAACAACACTGTATTATACACTTAAAATACTGAAGAGTATACACCTCATGTTATTCCCAATACAGTAAAATCTTTTTTAAAAAGTAAATTGACACAGCCACTATGGAGAACAATATGGAGATTCATTAAAAAACTAGGAGTAAAACTACCAAATGGCCCAGCATATGCCCTGAGAAAATCATGATTTTTAAAAAAGGCATGTGTACCCTAGTGTTCATTGCAGCAGGATTTACGATAGCCAGGACATGGACGCAACCTAGATGTTAATTGACAGATGCCTGTTGTGGCCCATACATACAACGGAATATTACTCAGCCAATGAAAAGGAACAAATCCGAGTCAGTGGAATTGAGGTGGACAAATTTAGAGCCTTTTACACAGAGTGAGGTAAGTCAGGAAGAGAAAAGCAAATATTGTATATTAACACATATGTATGGAATTTAGAAGAATAGCCCTGCTGAACCTCTTTCAAGGGCAGGAATAGAAATGCAGATGTGGAAACAAACTTGTGAGCACACTGAGGGGAGGAGAGGGTGGAACAGAGTGAGAGAGTAGCACTGAAATACAGGCTTTGCCGTGTGCAGAATAGATGACTGAGGGAAAGTTGTTTCATAGCTCAGGGAGGTCAGCCTCGTGCTCTGTGACAGCCTAGAAGGGAGGGATGGGGGGCAGTGAGGTGGACGTGAGGCTCACAGTGGAGGAGATACATGTGTACTTAGAGCTGATCCACACTGTTGCATGGTAGAAACCAACAGAATATAGTAAAGCAATTATCTTCCAAGTAAAAATAAATTAAAAAATTATATATGTGAGCTCGAAAAGTTAGAAAAACTAATAATTATGAAGAACTATTCAAAATAACTGATCAATAATATCAAAAATGCTCCAGATCTTGTAAAGAACGGCAGTGTGTAGACTAAGGTCTCCCTCGCAAAGACCCCTGCCCTGCTCCTCTCTTTCTTCTAGCTGTTACCACTGCTAATTACAAGCAGTCAGTTTGAAGGCACTTGAAGCATCCACATCTTTCTACTAGTAACAGAGGTCTGCCTTCTCCACTGCTTGAGGGAAGATTTCACAGTGTGTGCTCCTTCCTGAAAGAAGACTGTGTAGTATCTGCTGTGTTTCTATCTTGACTGGGCTGATGTGGTTCAGAAAAAGATCAGGGGCATAACCTGGGTGTTTGAAGAGGAGGTACTTCTTTAGACTGAGTCCTGCTCCTGATCTCTTTCTCAGTCTCTCAGAGAACCAAGATGAGGACCGCTGTTCCTGCCTAGTCCTCTGAGATTCCACAATGGAATAACCAGGATCACATTAGGAAACAGATGCCCTTCAGGAATCCTGGAAGGAACAGCAATGTCTGGGGATGGATTAGGTGTTTTCACAACATTCTTCTCATGAGAAGTCTTAGGAACTAACTGGTACCTGCTGGAGTAAGAGAATTATCTAAGGAATACATAACTTAGAACAGTTCTACCAACATAATTTTATACTTGCTTTTCTTTCTCCATGAATTACTAATGGATTCCAACATATTTTTACCAATAAATTCATGGGTTTTCACTTGTGTTTGATAAGTTGAAGGAGGATCAGGCTTTCTTAAGAAAAAGGTCCTTAATGAGGTTGCTGACTTAGAAAGAGGGATAATTAGTTCTTAATAACAGAGAAAGTGATTCAAGGACAAATTGTCCTCATTCTTTCCAAATAATGGATACCTTTTTCATAGAATGGATATTTTCCATTTTACAATTGGAACTATTTGTAGCAAACTGAATCTCTGAATCTTTCTGAAAATCGTGTAATATCTACATGAGAGTTTGCTAGATTTTACTTAGAAACTAGTAATAGTGGTTATCTAGGAGAGAAGCTGAATGTCTGAGGACTGAGTGGAAGAGAGGCTAAGTAAGCCATGAGGCAGAAAAGAAATCATCAGCAAATATGCATGCTCAAAGAGTTAAAGAGCAGTGCCTCTAAAATTCCAAAGGAAAATATTTTTTGAACCTACAGTGTTACATGTAGCCAAACTATTAGTCAAATATGAATAAAATAATATAATTTCCACAAATATATTTTCTGATAGCTTCTTGAGGTTTTGCTCCAAAAAACAAAGGTAAAAACCCAAATTGAGAAAGACTCAAAATGCAAAAAAAAAAAAAAAAAGCTATGGACATAATTGAGAGTAATAAGACAACGAAAGCCCTAGAGTGACAAGTGTTAGATAAACCTACAGATCAACAAGATTCTACTGAGACACTTTTTCAGGGATACCAGAAATTATATTTCCAATTGGAAACTGTATCTAATATAAAGACAGAAACACTGATGGGCCAGTTAATTTAAAAATATACAGTAGTCAATACTGTGGTGGTAATTGATTATCACTCTACTCTGGAAAGGCAATAAAATGTATGTGTAGACGTTGCTATTCACAGCATAACAACTATACATACTACACATTCATTATATTGAACTTTTTTAAAAACTTATTTATTTTTACTTGGATTTATTTTTACAGTGTTGTGCTGGCTTCATACAGTAGCGTCAATCAGTCACAGGTATCCATATGTCTCCTCCCTCTTTAATCTCCCTGCCGCCTCCCACGCCATCCCATCTCTCTGGGTTGTCACAGACACGTTGAGTTCCTGAGTTATACAGCAAATTCCCACTTTCTTTCTATTTTAGGGATGGCAATGTATGCTTCCATGGTCCTCTCTCAATTCATTTTTCCATACAAATCTTGAAATTATTTGTTCTAGTTCTGTGAAAAATACCGCTGGTAGCTTGATAGGGATTGCATTGAATCTGTAGATTGCTTTGGGTAATATATTCATTTTCACTATATTGATTCTTCCAATCCATGAACATGGTATATTTCTCCATCTATTAGTGTCCTCTTTGATTTCTTTCATCAGTGTTTTATAGTTTTCTATATATAAGTCTTTAGTTTCTTTAGGTAGATATATTCCTAAGTATTTTATTCTTTTCGTTGCAATGGTGAATGGAATTGTTTCCTTAATTTCGTTTTCTACTTTCTCATTATTAGTGTATAGGAATGCAAGGGATTTCTGTGTGTTGATTTTATATCCTGCAACTTTACTATATTCATTGATTAGCTCTAGTAATTTTCTGGTGGAGTCTTTAGGGTTTTCTATGTAGAGGATCATGTCATACATTGAACTTTTAAAAATTTTATTTATTTTTACTTGGAGGGTAATTGCTTTACAATGTTGTGCTGGCTTCATACAGTAGCATCAATCAATCACAGATATCCATATGTCTCCTCCCTCTTTAACCTCCCTGCCGCCTCCCACGCCATCCCATCTCTCTGGGTTGTCACAGACACGTTGAGTTCCTGAGTCATACAGCAAATTCCCACTTTCTTTCTATTTTAGGGATGGCAATGTATGCTTCCATGGTCCTCTCTCAACTCATCCCACCCTCTCCTTACCCCACTGTGACAAGTCTGTTCTCTGCGTCTGCATCTCTCTTGCTACCTTGCAACTGGGTTCATCAATGTCGTTTTTCTAGATTTCATATATATGCACCATTATATGGTATTTGTTTTTCTCTTTCAGACTTACTTCATGCTGTATAACAGGCTCTAGGTTCATCCACCTCACAGCATTGACTTAAATTTGTTTCTTTTAATTTTGAGTAATAGTTCATTGTATACATGTACCCCAACTTCTTTATCCATTCATCTAGGTTGCTTCCATGTCCTGAATATTGTCAATATTGCTGCGATGAATATTGGGATACATGTGTCCTTTTCAGTTATGGTTTCCTCAGAATATATGCCCAGTAGTGGGATTGCTGGGTCATTTGGTAGTTTTATTCCCTAGTTTCTAAAGGAATCTCGATACTGTTCTCCATAATGACTGTATCAGTTTACATTCCCACTAATAGTGAAAGAAGTTTCCCTTTTCCCTTATCTCTCTGAAGGCTGAGCTCTGAAGAATTGATGCTTTTGAACTGTGGTGTTGGAGAAGACTCTTGAGAGTCCTGTGAACTGCAAGGAGATGCAAGCAGTCAATCCCAGAGGAAATCAACCATAAATATTCACTGGAAGGACTGATGCTGAAGCTGAAACTCCAATACTTTGGCCCCCTGAGGCAAAGAGCCAACTCAATGGAAAAGACTCTGATGCTAGGAAAGATTGAAGGCAGGAGGAGAAGGGGGTAACCGAAGATGAGGTGGTTGGATAGCATCACCAATTCAATGGACATGAGTTTTGCAAACTCCAGACAATAGAGAAGGACTGAGAAGCCTGACCTGCTGCAGTCCACTGAGTTGCAAAGTGTGGGACATCACTTAATGACTGAACCACAGCAACAGTGTCACAGAGGGGTCTTTCTATGTTTTCCTCTAAGAGTTTTAGGGTTTATGATCTTACATTTAGATCTTTAATAAATTTTGAGTTTAGCTTTGTGTATGGTGTTATCTTTGTTTATAGGCTTCCCTGGTTGCTCAGAAGGTAACCTGCCTGCCTGCAATGTGGGAGACCCAGATTCAATCCCTGGGTTGCAAAGATCCTCTGGAGAAGGAAATGACAACCCACTCCAGTACTCTTGCCTGGAAAATTCCATGGATGGAGGAACCTGGTAGGCTACAGTCCATGGGATCACAAGGAGTTGGAAAACACTGAGAGACATAACTTTCACTTTTCACTTTCATGCATTGGAAAAGGAAATGGCTACCCACTCCAGTTTTCTTGCCTGGAGAATCCCAGGAATGGGGGAGCCGGTGTGCTGCCATCTATGGGGTGGCACAGAGTCAGACACGACTGAGCGACTTCACTTTTTATGGTGTTAAGAAGTTTTCTAATTTCATTTTTTCACATATAGCTGACCAGTTTTCCTAGCACCACTTATTGAAGAGCCTATCTTTTCTCCATTGTGTATTCTTGCCTCCTTTGTCAAACATAAGGTGTCCATAGGTGCATGAGTTTATCTGGGCTTTCTATCTTGTTCCATTGGTCTATATATCCCATTTTGTACCAGTACCATATTGGCTTGATGACTGTAGCTCTGCAATACTACACATTTATAAAAATATAAATTTATTTATTTTAATTGGAGGCTAATTACTTTACAATATTGTATTATTTTGCCATACATCAGCATGAATCTGCCACGGGTATACACGTATTCCCCCTAGTGAACCCCGCTTCCACTTCCCTCCCCGTACCATCCCTCTGGGTCATCCTAGTGCACCAGCCCCAAGCACCCTGTATCATGCATCAAACCTGGACTGGCGATTCGTTTCACATATGATATTATACATGTTTCAATGCCTTTCTCCTAAATCATCCCAACCTCTTCCTCTCCCACAGAGTTCAAAAGAGTGTTCTATACATCTGTGTCTCTTTTGTCTTCTCGCATACAGGGTTATCGTTACCATCTTTCTAAATTCCATATATATGCGTTGGTATACTGTATTGGTGTTTTTCTTTCTGGCTTACTTCACTCTGTATAATAGACTCCAGTTTCATCCACCTCATTAGAACTGATTCAAATGTATTCTTTTTAATGGCTGAGTAATACTCCATTGTGTATATGTACCACAGTTTTCTTATCCATTCATCTGCTGATGGACATCTAGGTTGCTTCCATGTCCTGGCTATTATAAACAGTGCTGCGATGAACATTGGGGTACACGTGTCTCCTTCAATTCTGGTTTCCTTGGTGTGTATGCCCAGCAGTGGGATTACTGGATCATATGGCAGTTTTATTTCCAGTTTTTTTAAAGAATCTCCACACTGTTCTCCATAGTGGCTGTACTAGTTTGCATTCCCACCAACAGTGTAAGAGGGTTCCCTTTTCTCCACACCCTCTCTAGCATTTATTGCTTCTAGACTTTTGGATAGCAGCCATTCTGACTGCCGTGAAATGATACCTCATTGTGGCTTTGATTTGCATTTCTCTGATAATGAGTGATGTTGAGCATCTTTCATGTGTTTGTTAGCCACCTGTATGTCTTCTTTGGAGAAATGTCTGTTTAGTTCATTGGCTCATTTTTTGATTGAGTCATTTATTTTTCTGGAATTGAGCTGCAGGAGTTGCTTGTATATTTTAGAGATTAATTCTTTGTCAGTTGTTTCATTTGCTATTATTTTCTCCTATTCTGAAAGCTGTCTTTTCACCTTGCTTATAGTTTCCTTTGTTGTGCAGGAGCTTTTAATTTTAATTAGGTCCCATTTGTTTATTTTTGATTTTATTTCCAATATTCTGGGAGGTGGGTTATAGAGGATTCTGCTGTGATTTGTGTTGGAGAGTGCTTTGCCTATGTTCTCCTCTAGGAGTTTTATAGTTTCTGGTCTTACATTTAGATCTTTCATCCATTTTGGGTTTATTTTTGTGTATGGTGTTAGAAAGTGTTCTAGTTTCATTCTTTTAAAAGTGGTTGACCAGTTTTCCCAGCACCGTCTGTTAAAGAGATTGTCTTTTCTCCATTGTATATTCTTGCCTCCTTTGTCAAAGATAAAGTGTCCATAGTAAGGTAAGTAAGGTAAGGTAAGGTGAAGTCGCTCAGTCGTGTCTGACTCTTTGCAACACTGTGGACTGTAATCTACTAGGATAGGTGCATGGATTTATCTCTGGGATTTTTATTTTGTTCCATTGATCTATGTTTCTGTCTTTGTGCCAGTACCATACTGTCTTGAAGACTGTGGCTTTGTAATAGAGCCTGAAGTCAGGCAGGTTGATTCCTCCAGTTCCATTCTTTCTCAAGATTGCTTTGGCTCTTCGAGGTTTTCTGTATTTCCATACAAATTGTGAAATTATTTGTTCTAGCTCTGTGAAAAACACTGTTAGTAGCTTGATAGGGATTGCATGGGATCTATATATTGCTTTGGATTGTATCCCATTTTCACTATATTGATTCTTCCAATCCACAAACATGGTATTTTTCTCCGTCTATTAGTGTCCTCTTTGATTTCTTTCACAGTGTTTTATAGTTTTCTATATATAGGTCTTTTGTTTCTTTAGGTAGATATATTCTTAAGTATTTTATTNGAAAAGGAGTTTAATATTGCTATCAATCACCAGGGAAATGCAAATCAAAACCGCAATGATGAATCACTTCACACCTGAAGAATGTGTATAATCAAAAAAGCAACATAACAAATGTTGGTGAGATTATGGAGGGAAAAGAACCCTTGTACCTGGTAGTGGGAAGGTAAAATGGTGTAACCATTATGAAAAATATGAAGGTTACCCAAAAAGTTAAAAACAGAGACAATAGAATTATCATAGGTTTTACCCATTTTAAATCTATATTATTTAGCCAATATAATTTAAATCAAAGTCTCAAAGACATGTTAGCACGCCCAAGTTCACTGCAGCAGTACTCACAGTAGCCAAAGTGTGGTAACCACCTAAATGTCCATCAACAGATGAGTGGCTAAGTAAACTGTAGTATATACATACAAAGGATTATTATTCCTTCTTAAAAGGAAGGAAATCCTGTCCTATGTGACAACATGAACTCACCTGGAAGACATTATGCCAAGAGAAATAAGCCAGAAGCAGACGGACAAGTACATGAATGACCTTACATGAGATATTGAAAACAGTCAAGCTCATGGAATAAAGAATAGAATAGTAGCTGCCAAAAACTGGGGGAGGAAGGGCATGGAGTAAAACAGGGTGTTGCTAATCAATAGGTATTGTGAAATGAAAAGCTCTACTGCCAAACCAATAAACAAGAAATGTCACAGCCATCAGTGATTTCTGGCCTCCAAATGTGAATGTGGGCTCCCAAAGCTCAATCCAGCAGGTCCACCACCCGCCATGGTGACTACTGAGGCGCTGGGAGAACACAAGGAGCAGTCATTGGCCACAACTGCCATGACTTACGGTGAACAAGGAAACAGGATTTGGCCCAGATAGCTGAGGTACATATGAAAGCCATGAATTGAGTGAGCCCAGAGGCTTGAATCTTCCCATACATCCAATGCTAAGTTCCTTAATTTGATATCTGATCTTTGATGTTCAGACTGCCTGCTCCCTTTGCTGTACATTTGTACATGGCTGACTCCCACTGCCATGTTCCAAGGGGAACACTTTTCTCAGAGCTACTGAGGTGCTGTCTCCTGGGCTTGGAGTCCTAAAGTTTCCCACCAAATAAAATAAAAATCTCCTCTTAGGTTGTGACTATATTTTCTAGTTGACACTATACAATTTCAGTCCTGAAAGGTATATCAGTTCTAGAGATCTGCCTGCGACATCAAGCCTGTGTATAACAACACTGTATTATACACTTAAAATACTGAAGAGTATACACCTCATGTTATTCCCAATACAGTAAAATCTTTTTTAAAAAGTAAATTGACACAGCCACTATGGAGAACAATATGGAGATTCATTAAAAAACTAGGAGTAAAACTACCAAATGGCCCAGCATATGCCCTGAGAAAATCATGATTTTTAAAAAAGGCATGTGTACCCTAGTGTTCATTGCAGCAGGATTTACGATAGCCAGGACATGGACGCAACCTAGATGTTAATTGACAGATGCCTGTTGTGGCCCATACATACAACGGAATATTACTCAGCCAATGAAAAGGAACAAATCCGAGTCAGTGGAATTGAGGTGGACAAATTTAGAGCCTTTTACACAGAGTGAGGTAAGTCAGGAAGAGAAAAGCAAATATTGTATATTAACACATATGTATGGAATTTAGAAGAATAGCCCTGCTGAACCTCTTTCAAGGGCAGGAATAGAAATGCAGATGTGGAAACAAACTTGTGAGCACACTGAGGGGAGGAGAGGGTGGAACAGAGTGAGAGAGTAGCACTGAAATACAGGCTTTGCCGTGTGCAGAATAGATGACTGAGGGAAAGTTGTTTCATAGCTCAGGGAGGTCAGCCTGGTGCTCGGTGACAGCCTAGAAGGGAGGGATGGGGGGCAGTGAGGTGGACGTGAGGCTCACAGTGGAGGAGATACATGTGTACTTAGAGCTGATCCACACTGTTGCATGGAGTGTGCAGAATAGATGACTGAGGGAAAGTTGTTTCATAGCTCAGGGAGGTCAGCCTCGTGCTCTGTGACAGCCTAGAAGGGAGGGATGGGGGGCAGTGAGGTGGACGTGAGGCTCACAGTGGAGGAGATACATGTGTACTTAGAGCTGATCCACACTGTTGCATGGTAGAAACCAACAGAATATAGTAAAGCAATTATCTTCCAAGTAAAAATAAATTAAAAAATTATATATGTGAGCTCGAAAAGTTAGAAAAACTAATAATTATGAAGAACTATTCAAAATAACTGATCAATAATATCAAAAATGCTCCAGATCTTGTAAAGAACGGCAGTGTGTAGACTAAGGTCTCCCTCGCAAAGACCCCTGCCCTGCTCCTCTCTTTCTTCTAGCTGTTACCACTGCTAATTACAAGCAGTCAGTTTGAAGGCACTTGAAGCATCCACATCTTTCTACTAGTAACAGAGGTCTGCCTTCTCCACTGCTTGAGGGAAGATTTCACAGTGTGTGCTCCTTCCTGAAAGAAGACTGTGTAGTATCTGCTGTGTTTCTATCTTGACTGGGCTGATGTGGTTCAGAAAAAGATCAGGGGCATAACCTGGGTGTTTGAAGAGGAGGTACTTCTTTAGACTGAGTCCTGCTCCTGATCTCTTTCTCAGTCTCTCAGAGAACCAAGATGAGGACCGCTGTTCCTGCCTAGTCCTCTGAGATTCCACAATGGAATAACCAGGATCACATTAGGAAACAGATGCCCTTCAGGAATCCTGGAAGGAACAGCAATGTCTGGGGATGGATTAGGTGTTTTCACAACATTCTTCTCATGAGAAGTCTTAGGAACTAACTGGTACCTGCTGGAGTAAGAGAATTATCTAAGGAATACATAACTTAGAACAGTTCTACCAACATAATTTTATACTTGCTTTTCTTTCTCCATGAATTACTAATGGATTCCAACATATTTTTACCAATAAATTCATGGGTTTTCACTTGTGTTTGATAAGTTGAAGGAGGATCAGGCTTTCTTAAGAAAAAGGTCCTTAATGAGGTTGCTGACTTAGAAAGAGGGATAATTAGTTCTTAATAACAGAGAAAGTGATTCAAGGACAAATTGTCCTCATTCTTTCCAAATAATGGATACCTTTTTCATAGAATGGATATTTTCCATTTTACAATTGGAACTATTTGTAGCAAACTGAATCTCTGAATCTTTCTGAAAATCGTGTAATATCTACATGAGAGTTTGCTAGATTTTACTTAGAAACTAGTAATAGTGGTTATCTAGGAGAGAAGCTGAATGTCTGAGGACTGAGTGGAAGAGAGGCTAAGTAAGCCATGAGGCAGAAAAGAAATCATCAGCAAATATGCATGCTCAAAGAGTTAAAGAGCAGTGCCTCTAAAATTCCAAAGGAAAATATTTTTTGAACCTACAGTGTTACATGTAGCCAAACAATTAGTCAAATATGAATAAAATAATTTAATTTCCACAAATATATTTTCTGATAGCTTCTTGAGGTTTTGCTCCAACGTAACAAAGGTAAAAACCCAAATTGAGAAAGACTCAAAATGCAAA